>CM035092.1:12896617-13304117 GCA_020205505.1 Panax japonicus
TAAGGATGTAATGCGGGATTGTTCCATTCACATCTCCTTTGTCAAACCAACCACCGGGCACAACCCATCAGCATTACAGCCTAAAATTTCAGAATCAATCTTGTCAAGAACTGCCTGCTCATTTCTCCCAAATTTCCTGGCAAAAGGGGCATGCTTCTACCATTTTCTGGTAGTCTTCAACAGTGAGAAAATGTGGATGCTGCTTTGGAGGGTTGTCCCAGGATATGAAATGGAGGTCATGATTAACCGTGGTGTTTCGGAACTCTTCAGCGTTGCAGATGACCGTGTGGAAATATCCTTCGGGTGATGAAAGAAAGTTTGCATAGTACATTAGGACTCTCCTTGGGAGGTTGTCACAGCCCCACAAACAGAATTCTATAAAGGGGCGAGAGAGCATCATCCAAGCAGAACCTGAGGACGTTTTTACTTAGTCTTGGCAGAAAACAAGTTCAGAACAAATTCCCTCCAATAAACAAATGACTTGAATTAAATTAGTAAACAAAACATAGAGGTCATTTAATATCAGAAATTCTCCGAGAAAGCGCTTAACTACGATCTTCATCAATTGTGCAGTAATAAAGCTAGGTAAGTACAAGTGTTGTAGTAGTTATAAATCCACCTGTCACATTTACCATTGAGGGGGATAACTAGTGAGATGATTAAAGAAATAATTTAACAAAAAAAATGATTAAAAGAAAGAATGGCTTACCATTATTCTTCCATGTTGCCAAGCAATTAAGGGAATTATTCAATAAATTAATTAATAATTATGGAAGGTCCACATGTGGCTCATAAGCTTATACTCCCTCTGGCTCTGTTTTAATGAACGGGAGTACTGTTTTGGTTGTAATAGTACTCTATTTTTAGAATAGGAGTATTTTGTGTTCATTAATTATCTATAAAACAATTTTAATTTTTTTTCATAAATTGCTAAGAAACTGAGTCTCCAAACAATTTTTACCTCTTTGAACTATACATGAGGTATCTAAATCATTAATCTCAACTTCAATTGCTCTGATTATATAAATCATAACTCATATTTGATTTGCATTGATATTAAATAATTTAAGCTTTCATATTAGGGGTAATAGTTTGATCTTTTAAAACCCGTACATTTTTGTGTGCGCAAGAATGAGATTCACAAGTATGAGAATCCTCACCTGAAAAGCTTGAATGCAGTAGGCACACTCCTTGTTTCAGAGACCCAGAATACATCCGACTTGCGCAGGCTATACAGCCCTGGATCAATTATGACTGGCTTGGCTCTTTGAAACCTAAAAGATCAATAAAATGAAGTTCTATAAACAACTTGCATCTCTGTACATAATAAAGTGTCTTTCTACCTGAATTCCTTAGAAAGATAAATTCTTTTGACCAAGAGGAGAAGATGAGCCACATACTCCTTCCAACCAATTTCGCTTGTATGCTCAATAAAATTAAGGCTTCGTGGGATACTTGATAAAGTATGAAGCATATCTGTTAGACGCATAAGAAGGGGGAATGAATAAATATAAAGCCATCAGAAGTGAAACACGAAGCACTAGCATCAACTCATTTCAAAATTTTAGTTAAAGAAGAAATTTAAATAAGTGGATTCCATTCAGCCGCAAGTGAATGACCATAAACATTCACTGCTGTGCAAAATCAAATTAACAAGTGAATAACATGAACAAGCAAACGTTCAAGCAAATTTAGTAGCAAAGCAGTTAGGATAAACTTTCATTACATCCGTTGTTTAGAAATCTTGCTTGATTCAAGTTGGCACTATCACATTACCTGTTAACCTTATTTCTATAGAGATATTTGCTTTAATGTGATTTTAAGGTTAACTACTCATCGTGCCAAAATTAATTGCTTTTGTAAGGTTGTTAGTTTTCATATTCCTAAGCAACCTGATATTCGAATTCAAACAATCAAACCATTGAAGTCAAACATTTTTATCAAGACATGAAGTCATTCGTTTATTGAAAATTGATGTCATGTTTTCTTAGCCCATGTCATGGACTTGAACAAAAGTACATCAGATTTGAATGATATTTCTGTTGTTAGTGAATTTTCTGACGTATTTTCTGAAGAATTTCTTGGCCTACTACCAGAGCGTGATATTGAATTTTGTATCGACTTTGAACCCGGTACACAACTCATTTCTAAAAATCTCATGGCTCCTATTGAACTTCAGGAGTTAAAAATTTAACTATAGAATTTGGTACCCGAGCCTTTATCTTGTGACTTCCTTTGTGGAATGCACCGAAGCCAGACTCTTCGTAGGGGACACAATATTCGTGCGATAGTAAACTGATAGGTGTCATTGTAACGTGCTATCCAAGGTTGGGATATTGAGTCATAGTTAAGAACAACCTAAGTCGGTAATCGAAATGCGTAGTTTTCTAGGCTTAGTTGATTATTATCGGAGATTCGTTGAAGGATATTCTCGAATCGCTATTCCATTAACGCAGCTGACTCGTAGAGATACAAAATTCGAATGGAGCAAGGAATGTGGGAAGAGCTTCAAAGAACTCAAGAGGAGACTCATTTCAGCACATGTTCTGACCATGCCATCCTGGAAAAGCGAACGTGTAGCTGACGTGTTGAGTAGAAGATCGTATACAAGTATGAGTACGATATTGTCAAAGACTAATTTCGTATAATTTATAAATAATAGAGATGGAGATAAAAACTCTAGGTACCCACGTGATGATATACGAGTATAATCGACTTTAATCGATAAAGTTAAAGATGTTCAAGCTACACACCGGAGCTGGTGAATATGAAGAACAGGTACAAGAAGTTCTTATTCCAAAAGCGAGAATTGGCGATGTGAGCAAAGCTCAAACCTTCGATTTATTAATCCATTTAAAATTCTCGATCGAATAGGAACTGTGGCCTATAGACTCGTTTACCGTCAAGTATGTCGCGTGTTTATAACGTTTTTTTATGTACCGATGTGGACGACTCGAACCATGTTATTGAGTTAGAACCGGACGAAATAGCTGAAGACTTAAACGTACGAGGAGGTACCTGTCAAGATGTTGGATGGGAAGGAGCATGTCCTACGCACGAAGGTCATACCACAAGTTAAAGTTTTGTGGAGAAATTATGCTATAGAGGAAATGACATTGGAGTTGGAAACGGAAATAAAAGCGAGGTATCTTTACCTTTTTGAAACACCAGGTACGTACGTCAATTTCGAGGACGAAATTTCATAAGGAGGGGAGGTTGTAAGACCCCAAATTATTAATAAATGAAATTTATTTTCCTCTATTTATTATTTTGAAATAGTAAGGGTTGATTTGATTAATGTGGATAGTTATGAGTAAAATACGCAAATATTTCAAATAAGCAAGTGGTTATAAAATATTTATTATTGTCGGGGAATATTCGTACGACGGCGCAGTCTTTTGTGGGCCCCATAACGGAAAGCGATTGGATGAAGAAAACGACAAATATAAGTTGTTTAAAAATAACGGCGTAGTTGTTACCGTTAATACTGTTGGAATACCCGGTGGTTAAAACACAGTAATACGCGTTGTTGCACAATGGCACACGGTATTGCACCAATTATTGATTCTTACGTAAGAAGGCACTACTCAATAATGGTTACAGTAATTACTGTTCACTATTTTATTTTATTGATTCAATAATTGTTGCATTGATATTTTATATTACTGTTGTTTCAATAAATTGTCATTACACAGTATTTTTTATTATCGAAGCAATAATTCATATTATCTGAATAATATTATTAGATAACATTATTGGCAATGTCTAGAAAGTTCTGTCTAAGGAGAAGTTTGGTCACCTAATTGCGCGCCAGTAAGGAGAAATTCTTATTGGAAAGCCCCCTCTTTCCTGGGAACTGCCTGGTTGTCAATATTGTGATTCTGTAATATTATTTGTGAATAATTAATTATTGATTTATATGATGAGGAAAATATTGATTTTATGTGGATATAGATGGAGAAAATTTTAATGTGACAATTGTTGAAAATTAATATTTTATCTTTTTCTGATAAATAATTCATTTAAATATATTATTTTAATAATATATTAACGATGATATTTTTATAATGAATGTGGGATATATGAGTATATGAGGAGGAAGAGTATTTTTGTGGTATTAAATGTTTAACACATATTTTGTGTGTTGGTAGACACAATTATTGACCGAAATTTGATTATAGCCTGTAAAATCGTCCGTTTATGGATTTCGGTCAATTCTGTTTGGAATTTGGAAAAACTTTCTTCTGCAAAGTTGTAGAAAATTGAATTTCCTATAAAAACTCGCGAGATTCGAATTTCTGGTAAAAGGGCTATTATTATGAATTATTGAAGTTCCAAAACTCCGAAATAATTGATTTTTGGAAGTTTAAAATATTTTTATTTATAAAAAACGTTTTTTTTTTCATTTGGTTCCCTCATTTAGCATGTGTTCAATGGCTGAAAATCAGATTCAGGGGTTGGCGTAGAAAACTTAATATATATATATATATATATATATATATATATATATATATATATATATATATATTAATATTATATTAAATTTTCTGCTTTGTGTTCTAAGCAATTCCTATAAATAGGTGCTTAGGTTAGAATTGAAACTCACACCAGAAACTGAAGTTTTCTCTCTCTATATTATCGAGCCTATTCTTGTGAGTATTTTGAGTATACTTTGAGTATTGCTATACGGTGCAAGTTCAAGTCATAGCCTATATCCGGTGTTTCAACCAGAAGTATTGTCTTTCGAGGTAAGGGATGTTATTTTCTTCTCAAATGATATTATTTCTTCAATATCATTATTCTGAAATATTGGTTGGAACTTTTTATCAAATTTGGAACTTTTTCATGTCGGGGTTACTATTCATGAGTTACTATTCACGAGTTACTATTCATGAATTACTATTCACGAGTTACTATTCACGAGTACTATTCACGAAGCAGGATGATGTTTTTTATGAAATTTCTATCTTTTGGTGTCGGAGTTACTATTCACGTATACGTCACTATTCACGTATACGGCACTATTCACGAATACCGGCACTATTCACCGAAAAATGAAATTTCTTCTTTTTGTCCAAACTATCTATTCTGGATACTAGCTTTGATTGTATCCATGTTTTGATCATTCTTGAATTTTACTCCACTATGATTATTTATGAGGTATTTTTGGACATGAAATAGCTGAAATACGAATCCTTAATACTTGTTATTTTGTTTCACTGGATTTGTTTCCTTTAAAATATTTTCATCATCCTCAGTCCTAAATGATGGTGTTACTGAATATCTTTGGCCTGTAGTGCAAAGATGGTTGATTTTATTATGAATATCTTTGGCCCGTAGTGCAAAGATGAACAGGTGTTTAGATGAACATGACCAACTGATGAATATCTTTGGCCTGTAGTGCAAAGATGAATATTTGATTTGATTTGAGATATATATTGATTGATGTTACAGGGAAAAAAATATTGATGATGGACTTTTAAATTCATAGATGTTAGTAGATTTTATTCTCTACTTAACTCTTCTAATGAATTGTTGTTTCCGCTGCAGTTGTTGATCTAAAACTTGTTGTCTATTGTATCTATCAGATTTTTTTCTGTTGAAGACTAAGGATAATTTGTTGTACATTATCTTAGTCATAATATTCTTTACTGGGCTAGTTGAGCTCACCCTTTTTCTTGTTGTTCTATTTTTTCTTCTCAGGAGACGAGAATGTAGCGAGTACGAGTCGGGGAATGTAATGATGGTTCTAGAGAGAGTTGTTTAGTAGTCCTCACTATTTTTGTAAATAATGTATCAATAATTATTCATCATTTTCTCGAGGTCGGAAAGGGTCTTTATTTACATCAAGTGACCTCACAACCATTGGGGTGCTCAACGGATGTGCTTTGTCCATATAAAATCGTTTTAGCACCTTCTCTATATAAGATGTTTGATGCACAAGAATACCGTCCTTTAAATGCTCTATATGTAACCCAAGACAAAATTTTGTTTTTCCAAGATCTTTCATTTCAAATTCTCTTTTCAAGTACTCTACTACCTTTGAAATCTCTTCAGGAGTTCCAATGATATTTAGATCATCAACATATACTGCAATAATAACAAACTCAAATCTAGATCTCTTTATAAAAATGCATGGGCTAACAGGATCATTCTTATATCCCTCCTTTAACAAATATTCACTAAGACGGTTATACCACATGCGACCGGATTGTTTTAATCCATATAGAGATCTATTTAATTTGATCGAGTACTGTTCTCGAGAACTGGATTTACATGCTTCTGGCAATTTAAATCCTTCTGGGAGTTTCATATAAATTTCATTATCAAGTGGGCCATATAAGTATGCTGTAACGACATCCATTAGACGCAAATGAAGTCCTTCTTTTATTGCCAGACTGATTAGGAATCGAAAAGTAGTCACATCCATCACAGGAGAGTATGTCTCTTCATAATCAATACCGGGTCTTTGTGAAAATCCTTGCGCAACTAGTCGTGCTTTATGTCGCACAATTTCACCCTTTTCATTTTTTTTCGAACAAAAACCCATTTGTACACCACTGGTTTTACACCATCAGGTGTACGGACTACTGGTCCAAAAACATTTCTCTTTTCAAGAGATTTCAATTCTGCCTCAATTGCGTCTTTCCATTTTGGCCAATCAATTCTATGCATGCATTCCTCAATAGACCTTGGTTCAAGATCCTCGTCATCTTTTATAACATTTAGCGCTATATTGTATGAAAAAACATTATCGACGTCAATTTCATTTCGGTTCCATATTTTTCTAGACATGATATAATTTATCGAGATCTCTTCATTTTCAATGATTTCAGGTACCTGATTTTCTTTTGGAACTGTAATATTAGTCATGTCTAGAGGTTTTTCTGTAGACTCTTCTGGAGTTCCCATTTCCTCGTTATGACCATCTTGAATCTTTGTTCCTTTTCTCATACGAGGATTCTTATCTTTGGAACCGACTGGTCTACCACGCTTCAAGCGTGTTTTAGATTCATTTGCAACAAGAGGTTGTCCTGCTGGGACATCAATTTTAATTGGAGCATTAACAGCTGGTATATGTGACTTTGTTACACTCTTTGGGTCAGAAAATGCATCTGGCAATTGATTTGCTAAACTTTGTAAATGAATTATCTTCTGAACTTCTAGTTCACATTGTTTTGTACGAGGATCAAAATGAGCCAATGATAATTCATTCCAGCTTATCTCTTTTTCCAGCTGCCTATTTTCTCCCCTAATGTTGGGAAGACTGATTCATCAAAATGACAATCAGCGAATCTAGCTGTAAATAAATCCCCTGTTGATGGTTCTAAATATTTAATTATAGATGGGGATTCATATCCAACATATATTCCTAACCTCCTTTGAGGTCCCATCTTAGTACGTTGTGGTGGAGGAATTGGAACATATACAGCACAACCAAAAATTCTTAGATGAGAAATATTTGGTTCCTGGCCAAAAACCAATTGTAAAGGGGAGTACTTATGATAACTTGTTGGTCTGATGCGAATTAGTGTTGCCGCATGTAAAATAGCATGACCCCAAGCAGAAATTGGAAGTTTTGATCTCATCAGTAATGGTCTTGCAATCAATTGAAGACGCTTAATCAATGATTCTGCAAGGCCATTTTGTGTGTGAACATGTGCTACAGGATGTTCAACACTTATCCCAATAGACATACAATAATCATTGAAAGTTTGGGAAGTAAATTCACCAGCATTGTCAATACGAATTTTCTTGATGGGATAATCTGGAAAATGTGCTCGTAATCTGATTAATTGAGCAAGTAACCTCGCAAACGCCAGGTTGCGAGTTGATAATAGAGATACATGTGACCACCTTGTTGATGCATCAATTAAAACTATAAAATATCTAAAAGGTCCACATGGTGGATGAATTGGTCCACATATATCACCTTGTATTCGTTCCAGAAATGTAAGGGATTCAGTCCCTATCTTAGCCGGTGATGGCCGAACAATTAACTTGCCTTGAAAACAAGCAGCACATGGGAAATCATTCGATTGTAGAATCTGCTGGTTCTCCAATGGATGTCCACATGAATTCTCAATTATTCTTCGCATCATTATCGATCCAGGATGGCCTAACCGTTCATGCCAAACAACAAAGTTATTGTGATTCGTTAGCTTTTTATTAACAACCATATTTGTTTCAATTGTTCTAATTCTCGTGTAGTACAAACCAGAGGAAAAAGCTGGTAATTTTTCTAATACACTTTTATTACCCGAGATTATACTCGTAATGTGAAGATACTCAATCTTTCCTTCACATGTTGTCTCAATATGATACCCATTTCGGCGGATATCCTTAAAACTCAATAAATTTCTTTGAGACCTGGGAGAGTATAATGCTTCATCAATTTCAAATTTTGTTCCTCCAGGCAAGAAAATGTTAGCTCTTCCGGAGCCTTCTATTAATTTTGCACTACCCGATATCGTACTGACATTTGCCTTTTGCATTATGAAAGAAGAAAAATATTTCTTATTCTGTAATATAGTGTGCGTAGTGGCGCTGTCTGCGAGACATATATCTCCACCATTCATTGCAAATCGAATCAAGAGAGTATCTATGTTATTCAAAGAAAATAAGAAATATATAATCAGATTAATAAAATATCCCATATATAACGAATCATAAGAAAACAAGTAAACATGATAAAAACATAATAATTAGAATTTTATTAATGCTTAAAATAAAGTCTAATAACATCAAAGCATTATTTAAAAATTTATATTTGGACACTCTCATCACCAAACAAGAAGTCAATTTTTTCTTCAGGATTTGAGAAAAAATCATTAACATCTAGATGAGTGGTATCCACATAACCATAATTAAATCATCATTTCCAGAATCAAGATTTGTTTCATCTTTTCCATCCTCACTAGCAAAATTTGTCTCTATCTTCTTTCCTTTATCTTTTAATGATTGTTGATAGAGCTCAACAAGATGTTTTGGTGTACGACAGGTACGAGACCAATGGCCTTTACCTCCACAACGATAACACAAATTCTCCGTGGTATTTTTACCTTTATCACCTTTTTCGCATTTTCCATCCTTATATTCCCACTTCTGGTGGGTATATGTGTTTGAGAAATGACCACCACGATGATTATTTCGACCACGTCCACGACCACGTCCACGTCCACGTCCATAACCACGTCCACGACTACTGGCGTGACCTCTGTTTTTTCCATTATATGTTACGACATTCACTGCAGGGAATGGAGCAGATCCAGTTGGACGGGCCTCATGATTTTTCATCAATAGTTCATTGTTTTGCTCAGCCACAAGGAGGCATGAAATCAGTTCAGAGTATTTCTTAAAACCCTTTTCACGATATTGCTGCTGCAGGAGCATATTAGATGCGTGAAAGGTGGAGAATGTTTTTTCTAACATATCTGCATCAGTGATCTTTTCTCCACATAATTGTAATTTAGAACTGATTCTAAACATAGCTGAGTTATAATCACTTACAGATTTAAAATCTTGTAATCTTAGATGCATCCAATCATAACGAGCTTTAGGAAGTATCACAGTTTTCTGGTGATCGTATCTTTCCTTTAGATTATTCCAAAGGATAAGTGGATCTTTAACAGTCAAATATTCAATTTTAAGTCCCTCATGGAGGTGATGACGAAGAAATATCATCGCTCTGGCCTTATCTTGACTAGATGTTTTGTTTCCTTCTTTGATAGTATCACCAAGACCTTTTGCATCTAGATGAATTTCAGCATCTAACACCCATGATAAATAATTCTTTCCAGTAATGTCAAGAGCCACAAATTCGAGTTTAGCAATGTTTGACATTATGAACTATCACAAATATGATTAACAAGTTAGAAGAAAATATTCTAAAAATAAATTAAATACATAATATAATTAACATAATACTTGTATAGTATATCTATAGATGACAATCAATGTAATGCCCGCTTTATAACAGTAACCTATCAAGATTAGATGTCACGTAGTGTGTTAGACATAACTGAAATAACTTTAAGCACAAAACGACACTGCCCTTATGTTATATTCACACAAAAAAAATTACTTTAGCTAGTTTAAACATATATATTGCATATAAATGTATTACAACACCTTATTGTCTATAAATATATGTCACTGCTGTTCATAATTTAACCAAAGCTCTTCATTAGTCTGAATTATTACTAAGTTGTTGTAGTGTATACAAGTTCTTGTTTGTGTAATTGTCAATGTGTATCTTTTTACAAATACAATCACTTAAATAACTGTTCAATTTCCATACACCAGTCAATAGAATACCGCAACAGAACAAAAATCAATTAAACAGAAGACAATATTAAGGTGTACATATTAGTCAAGTACACACAAGATATATATCATAAAAATAATGCGTTTAAGACGTTATGTATGTGATAGACAAAAGTAGTCTAATTTGTAAAAAAAAACATATATTATATGTATAAAGAGATAAAGTTATACCTTCTTCTGCTACAAACAAAATATGATTATCTTAAGAATAAGGAGCAATTTGTGCTGATAACGTATTATAATTTTAGAGAGAGAGCATAATAAGATTATATAAGAATGGAGTTTTCTATTATTCTTCAAGTCACCAATACATGGATAGTGAGCCTCAATTTATAGGCTACACAAATACATGAACCAAGAAGATGAAATAAATATAAACTTAATTAGGGAATGAATAGCTCATGTAGGTTATGTAGGTTATAGAAAATGAATGGACATCCATATTATAACTATTTATAACAGATGGGGATTTATTTGTATGTGGATATTGTCTAGACGGCAATACTTTATATGTTGTAATAATAAAGTTGTAATTATTTCTGTACCATGTATTTGGCGACTCAGAATGGGTTGGATGGAATGGACCTATTTTGGGGGCTTCACATACAACCAAGTCTGCGTGTCAGTATTGTATTGGTCAATTGACCAACTTACCAAAAAATAAACTTCATACTAACCACTTCCATTTTTTATACATAACTAGTGATATTCCATAAATATAGAAAAAAAAAATATGACGTTACATTTAATACTAAGGATATTATAAGTAAATTATTGTAAAAAAAATAAAGTATTTATCATAAGTAGACATTTAACTTAAAATTGCCTAAAATAGTAATAATAACTTTTATTCTTGGAGTGAAGGAGTATTAACTTTTTAAGCTGATTTTAAAATGATAAAATCAATTTATTTAATTTTGAATTTAAAATATTCGATATTGACATTCAAACATTTATAATAATTTGTCAATTTAAAAAAGAGAATATAAATAAGGCGGGGTTTTCTCAATTACCCTTCTCCTCAATTTTTGTCAATATAATATGTAGTAATATAATATGATATTTTTGTTAGTAACAATTGTATGTTTTCAATGAAATATAATCGTTATTGTTAAAAAGTTAAAAACTGAAATAAAAATATGTAAATAGGCAGTAATAAATACATGGGTCTTAAAATCAAAATATGTGAGATGGAGCGCAATGAATACTGGATACAGTCTCAGTAATATACCAGTATAAACTTTATCCTTGAGGATTCCATTGATCATATAAACTTTATCCTTCCTCATCTATTACTAAGCTATTCTGTACTAGTAGTAGTAGACTAGTAGTAGTAATAATTAACAAAACCAAGTTAAACGGAACTACATATGGATTAATCCCAACCAGTAGCAACAACAGATCCGTGACCAAACCCATAAACATGTGCACCATCAGAATAAGAATCAACACTAGCAGCAGCAAAACCAGTGCCCACAGGATCAGAATAAGTAGAACCAGAACCATCTATGTTAGGTTCATTGAAAGCAACTTGGCCGGCGTAGGATCTTGAATAATTATTATTGCCACTGCTCATACTTGAAACACTTCTGAAGTCATGGCCACCAAACTTGCTGCCTCCATAACGGTTGGCACGACCACTACCATAAGTTGATGATGTCTCAGCATATTGAGTAAGCCAAGAAGGAACTTGCTGTTTTGATTCCTGCATTAGCTCAACAAGTGCCTTTGCCAATGGTGAGTTCTTGTCACTGAAAAATGCTGTTGCCAGTCCAGATTTGCCAGCTCGGCCTGTTCTGCCTATCCTATGAACATAGTCATCTATGTCCTTTGGTAAATCAAAGTTAATGACATGGGTAACATTGGGAACGTCCAGTCCTCGTGCAGCAACATCTGTTGCTACCAGAATAGGAGTTGCTCCGGTTTTGAAAGATCTCAATGCACGTTCTCTCTCCTTAATTAACAAAAAAAACATATTATTTTACAAGGGGAACATATAATAAACATCAAAAGTAAACCAAGATTACTGACCATTTGCACTTTGTCACCATGTATTGCCGTAGCAGGAAAACTGTTCATGCACAACCAGTGTTCCAATGCATCAGCTCCCCTCTTTGTCTCAACAAAAACTAATGTTAAAGCATACTTCATCAAGACAATACAGAAGTCAGCAGCAACATATAATTCTCAAGTTTCGAAAAAATAGAATGTTCATAACTACCAATATTATGGCAAAACAATGTAATCATAAATTATATAGTCTTCATTTTGTACCTCGCTGTTGGTGCCATTTGCCCTTTGGCCCCTGAGAAGATTCATCAAATGATCTCTTTTGTCCATATCTTGGACAAGCTCAACTCTCTGAGCAATCAGACCTGTGCTAGAGCCAACTCTTCCAACAGCTAAAAATATGTAGTTTGAAAGAAAATCCGATGCAAGCCTCTGCAAGCATAAGAAAACAGTTATGATTACAGTGATGACATAATGTATCAAGCTGCTTCAAATTGAAAAGATGTCGGGGGAAATAATGAACAAACTTGGATCTCAGTTGGAAATGTTGCACTAAAAAGCAATGTTTGTCTTGCGCCCGGTGGAGGCATCTCCATTTGCTCAACAATTTTCCGGACTTGTCGCTCAAAACCCATGTCCAACATTCGATCAGCCTCATCTAAAGCCAAAAACTTGATCCTTTTGAGAGATATTTTTGCTCGATCTATCATATCCACTAGACGGCCTGGAGTGGCTACTAAGATGTCAACACCCTTTTCCAAATTACATAACTGCAGAAGTGAAATGAAAGCAGAACTTGTTAGTATCAATATACCAAACAAAATGATATATCCATATTTCATAAGAATTTGAAAATAAAACATCAAAATATTAGTGCATGGCATGACATTTGGCACATTTGATTTTATCTAGTTAATTGCTCAAGTAATTGGCAAAAATATTCCTCTTATGAAACATAATTATGAAGAATGATTTATTGGCGATGGGAAAACAGGATAACAATAGCAACTTGGACGATTTAGACTTGGTTAAAACATATGTAAAACTTAGAACACAAAGCTACTTCCACAAAAAGATAATCATGCCCAGCAACTTCATAAAATCATCATAGAGACAATTTCCATAGCACAATAAAGAATACTTTTGAGTCTTAGATAATTAACATAAAAAATAGTAGCAAAATAAAACAAAAACACTAAGACAGACCAAACATTAACAAAACAACACTAATTAAAAGTTATAGATTAATTCACTAAACTGAAAACAGAAAAAAACAAAAAAACTACTAGTGCAATTATAACTTCTCCACATTGTGGGACAGCGCCAAACTGAAACACGGGAAACAACAAAATTATAAAGAAGCTGCAGACCTGCTGACTAATGGGTGCCCCTCCATATGCAACCACAACCTTCACTCCAGTCTGATAAGAAAATTTCTTTGCTTCCTCATATATCTACCCAGGAAAAAATAAGAGAAAAAAGAAGTCGTTAAAATATAGTAATAAATCACATGCAAAACATACGTAACAAACTGAGACTATAATATATTTACCTGACAAGATAATTCCCTAGTTGGAGATAATATAAGAGCAACCGGAGAAGCAACCCTCATTTGACGACCCGGCACCACTGTCAAATTTTGTCTCAAAATCCCGCTAATAATCGGAAAACAGAATGCTGCCGTTTTACCAGACCCAGTTTGAGCACAAGCCATTAAATCCCTTCCGGCCAAAGCCACCGGAATAGAATGGCGCTGAACGGGGGTCGGTTTAACATACTTACACCGCTTAATGTTGTCATTCAAAGCCTTCCCCATATCAATCTCTGCAAAAGAAATCGCCGGTGGAGGGATATCTGACCCGCTAGCCTCAACAGGAATATCTTCATAAGCATCAAAATTAATACCATTTCCACCATATGTGCCCTCGACAACTTCTAGTTCATCAAACTTCTCAAAAGCATCAAACAGGTTAGGGATTGGGTTTTGGTTTTGTTTTGGGTCTGAATATGGGATTTGTATCTGGTTTGGTTGAGCCCACGATCGGCCACCCCAGTCACGGCCACGTCCATGTCCACGGCCACCACCACGACTCGGTGGGACTCGGTAGCCAGATGACTCAGTTGGGAGACCAAATGTAGTGGGGGTTTCAGCGAATGGGGCATTGTGATTGGAGGAGTTTCTGAGGTGTGGAGGTTGGTAGGTGAATCGACTCGGAAGACTGGGGCGATTCGGTCGAGTTGGTGAAGGAGTGTAGGAATCAGTCCAAGACATGGGAAGCTCAAAAGTTTTAAGAAATCTAAAACCCTAGAAGACAAAATGATCACTAAACTAAAGCAAAATTCAACAAGCTAAAGATAATGTAGAACCCCTAGAGCAGCGATGAGTCTATATATAGAGAGAGAGATAGAGATGTGTAAATGTATAAGATGGATGGAGAGAGAAAAGTGGTGGTTGGTGCATTGTAAGGAGTGTATGGAAATGATGAGCTTGGGATTCCCATGACTGCGAAACCCTAATTTCACACACTTTCCGAAGGCGGGTAGAGAAAGTTGGAATTCTAGAAGAAAGAGGAAGGAGAGAGTGGTGACACTGGAGATAGAGAGAGAAAAAAGGAGGTCCGATGGTGCGGGAGTTTTATAGAGAAGATGGACGGGTGCTTATGTAGGAGTAGGAGTACGTACTACACTACCAGTCTACCACTGTCATCATAGGCGCGTCAACAGCTTACTTTACCAAAAAATATCTACCCTTAGCATTAATTAGAAGTAAAAACTCATATTTCTAAAAAAATACAGTAAATAAATATATTTTTATTGAAATTAAAATTAGACATATAATTTAATTTTTTAAATTAAATAATATATTAAATTTTAAATTGATGTAAATATATATAATTTTAATTAATATAATATATAATAAAAACTATTTAATCACAAATTTATTTTATTCTAAACAGTTTATGAGTTCTATTAATTTTGAAATTTAATGTGTCGTTGATTGATTTCAAAAATCAAATTATACCTCTAATTTTAAAACATAAAAAATATTTTTTGTGTAAAAATATCACTTCTTAAAAATAATTAAATATTTGTTTGATTACTAGCGTTTGTAATATTTGAATCTCCAAATATCTTGAGTTGTGTTGAGTCTCAAATGTTGTGTTTGCGAGATAATCAGATAAATTGATTTGTAGACACTAAATTACGAGAATTACAAGTAATATTATTAGGAATATCTATAATTTTTTAAAAATAATCAAAATACATTGATTAAATTTTAAAAATATTTTGATTGATTTTAGAGAGTGGAAAATTAGTCTTATATTTGGTGATTTTAGATAGTGAAATTTTGAGTTGGTGTTTTTTTTTTGAAGAACTCTGTTTTGATTTCGAGAATTACAATATAATTTTATAATTAAACATATTATCATTATTACAATATCAATAATCAATCAAACCTCATAAAAAAAAAAGAAACAAACTCACAAATAATTACAATATCAATAATTAATCAAACACACCCACTAATAATTACAAAATTGATAGTCAATCAGACCTAATAATAGAGAAAACAAACCTTCTAACGTAGAAAATATATTCACCCATCGTAAAAATTGAATATGAAACCTAAATATAAGAGTAACTCAAATTTAACTAAAGTTGTAAAATGAATAAATAGTTCAGGCTTGATTCGTACTCGCTAGATTAAAAGTTTGATTCGAGCTCGACTCGAAATATAAATGAGTCAAATATGAGCAAATTTTAAAATTTGATAATTTACTCGAACCTCCTTAAATTACAATTTTTATTGATACTCGAATTATATTCGTTAGAAGAGTTCAATTTGCTCGTGTTCGATTCGAGATCATGCTCGACTCGGTAGCTAAATGAGCTTCAAACAAACCTTATTTTATACTCGATATATTTTGTGAACTAAATCTGAGCAACTTAATACTCGGTTAGATTCGATTCATTTACACTCTTAATCTTAATTACTAAGGGATTGTTTGTTTAGGTCTGAATGGCTGAATCGGTCAGTCATTAAGTGCGTTTGTTTGAAAAAAAAATCGTCTGAATAGTTGAATCGGTCAATTTGGGTTGAATATTTTAGTATCATTTTTTTGACTGAATGAACTGATTGAAGTTTTTTTTTACAATATTAATTATTTTATTAAATAATATTAAATACATTTATAATAATTTTGAATTTTTATAAAAGATAAAATAATAAAAATATGTTATCAGAGGTTTCATGTCAATTACTCCTAAGTTAAGACCTGATTGGCTAGTGTTGCTGTTTGAATCCATAAAACATGCATGATTCTGTCCGTCTTCCTAATTAAAAATAAACATAAATAAATAATGCGACTTTTCAAGGTTGATTGGTGGGTGACATTTGCATATTTCACGTTTTTTAAGCGACCAAATCAATATAATAATAATATTTTTTATTGAGTCAAATGCGTGTGTTGTGTGCGTGCTTATTCTGTTGTAATAACTTTGTAACGTAACGCATTCCTCCTAAATATACATTGTTGACTTTCTAGCCCATATAAGAAATTGGCAAAATATAATTCGTTTTTTGGTAAATAAATAATTTCAACAAAATATTTTTGGCGACAAATCAACCGACGACCGAACTTCCCGACGACAAGCATTTGATTCTGTGAAGAGGAGAGAGAATGGGATCAGTAAAGATCTGGGACGCCATGGAAGTTGCAGACGAAGCTCCTGACAACTGTAATTCGCACATTCATTCTTCTTCTCTTACCGTCGACCACTCTATCCCTCTCCCTCAAATGAAGCCTTACATCGTGTACGTTATCCTCCCCTTTTCTCTCTAAAACTTTTTCCTTATTTCTCTCTTTCTCTAACTTTATTTGTTCCGATTTGAGATTATGCGGCATAGTGTTTGGTTGAATATACGAAGCTTGTGATTAGGATACTCTTTTTTCCCACCTGAGTTTCTTCGATTTGAACTTACTAATTTGAAGATAATGTAGAAATATGAACTAATTAATTTACGGTGATGCTAAGGGTCTCAAAATTTTGGTTGATATGTCACCATAACATTAATATAACAATGGTCGGTAGATCTCATGCATTAAAATATTTAATGCCATCTTGTTTGAGACCAAAAAATTGAGACTTCTAGCATTACACATTAATTTAGGAACTGATTATCTCTCAAAGATTTTGTACTCGTTTCTCTCTTATATGGGTTCATTTGTTTTTGGGTTTTCAATGTGTGCTCGTTTAGGTGGAGCTTCTTATCTGTATGTGAATTGATGAATATACTTTAAACTTGGGCTTTAGCCTCTGTTTGGTTGCTTGCAAGTTTCAGAGAAAGAAAGCTTAAATTTTGAGTTTTATGACTTTTTTTCTTGGTAAGCTTGAAGAAGATTAAAGAACAAATTGAATTAATTCCACCAACTGCGAAATTCCATCTTTCTCTCTCTAGCTTTAGATTAGGACTTATGTAGCTTAGTTTTTGAATAAGTACACATATATTAGGTTAGGCTGTTGCCTGTTTGTTTGCCTGTAGGCTGTGAGTTTGAGAGAAGTGAATTAAAGCGGAAGAATTATAATTGCTAATTCTGAATCGAATGAAAAAGATTGCACTAATGTTAAATGGTGTTTATCATAATTGTTTTTGGTTACTATGGTAGATTGCATTTAGAGCCTCTTCAGCACTTATAAGTTGATCAAACCAAATTATAAGTCATTTGACACTATTCCTCTGTTTGGCAATGACTTATTTTAGTACTTATAAGTTGATTTTTAAGTAAAAAAAAGCAAGTATTTGTAACTTATTTTAAAAGGACTTATAAATCATTTTAGAATAAGTTAATTTGACCAAATTTAATTCTATCTTGCCCATCTTTTTTATTAATGTCATGTTTAGTAATCTTTACATTTGATTTGAACTTTTAAGTCATTATGAGTCGAACACCTTCGTAACTTGTTTTAACTTAATTTCGGACTTATAAGTCAAATTGATGCCGAACGCTTTTACTTATAAGTCACAACTTGTAAGTCAACTTATATTTTAACTCAGAGCCGTTCATGAGCACGGTCGGGAGGGCCGACCGCCCTGGGCCCCCGATCAGAAGGGCCCCATTTTATATATATATATATATATATATATATGATTTTGAATATTTGATTTAAGATTTTGGCTCTAGGAATACTAGAAAAAGTATCTTTCAATGAATTGTTGTAGTCAAACTTTTCATATATTTTGCTATAATCAAAGTTTTCATCTCTTTGTTTTAGTCGAACTATTATGTTTTAAGCTTCAAAAATAAACTTTTTTGGATACAACTTGTACTTTTTATTTATTTATTTTTACATTTTTTTAGTGAAGACAATTTTTCGAGGAGAGTCTCGTTTTCATTTTTCGCCCTTGGCCACCAAAATCTCAGGAACGGCCCTGTTTTAACTTGAAGTCATTTTAAAATAAGTCGTTGCCGAACGGGCTATAAGTTTGCCAGTTTCCGGTTACTATACTAGAATGCACTAATGTTAAATGGTGTTTATCATCATTTTTTTTCCTTTTTTAAATAAAGCAATCTTGTTCAAAATTATATTTCACTAGAAAAGAATTTCTACCTTTTTTCCCCTTGTCCCTTGCAGTCCTGATATACAAGGATGACATGCCTTATGGACTACTTTATTATTCCCATTTTTCTCCTCAATTGTCTTTCTTTAACCTTTTCTTTTATCTGGTTCCTTGGGAGGGTAATTGAGAATCCAAGTTCAGTTTTGATGTTATAGTATTTTCTAAAATTAAAGTAATTGGCTCAGTATTATCTCTTTTCAAATTAACAATTTTGGTGGGATGGATTTACCTTAACAGAGAGCTCTACAAGGATCTTTTCAAACACTGGTCAAATTTATACGATTCACACTTTTCTATCGAGACAGTGTCTGGTGGCATCACGAATCTCTGTGGGTATCTTGTTTGTTTTGTAGTAATTGATTATTCATTTCCTGACCATCTATCTCTGTGTTGTCAAACTATACTTTTCTAGAGTAACTGCATTTGTGCAAAAACTTGCCATTATTAGAAATCCATACCTTATTTGGTTTCTTGGCATCTTATGTAGCACTATTCTTTCAGCTCTAATTTAAAGAAATTTTAATTTTTATCCTTTGCAGTACTGAAGGTATCTGTTAGAGAAGAAAATGGGAACACAATGAATACGACTCTTAGATTGTATGGGCCAAATACTGAATATGTTATAAATCGTGAGAGGGAGCTGCAGGTGTGTTGCTAAGGTTTTGTTGTTGGACTGCAGTTATATGCATCCTATTTTTGATATATCTTGTATCAAAACAATCAAACTTGTTTCTTAGTAAATTTTTTAATGAACTGATAAGCTTTCTGTATTAAGTATAATATGACTAGACTGTCCAGAATCCAGATATTGTTATGATATTTGGTTATGGTTTCTAGTTTTTTTTTGGATGTATTTATTAAGAGAGGCATCAAAAGGGATGCTGCCCATTTATAACCGGGTATGCACAACATAGACAACCCAAAGAACCCCACAATCAACGGGACATTGATATAATGCACCCACCCTAGCAAGACCTATTAATCTTTCTGTTCTTCCTAGATTTTAAAGTCATGATATTATTATCTCTTGAGATCTGCTTGGGTTTGTTCTATTATTGTAGTCTATACCACATTCATGATTGTAGTTGATTTCCAATAATTCATTTTAACCTAAGAAAAGTTGTAATACTTATTGATAATGACTCATTGTTTTGCATAATGCTGTGACCACATTGCTAGTTGCACGTTAAAAGTTTTGGCCACATTGTAGTGTTAAATGCTTTCTATTATTTCCTCTTTATTTGTTATGTTTTTTTGTAGGAAAAGTTAACATACAATTTTATGGTCATTCTTACTCGGTGTTTTTTGGGCATAATCTGAAGTGTTAGTTGTAATTGTTAACTCATACTTTGTTTAGGCCATTCAATACCTCTCGGCTGCAGGATTCGGTGCCAAGTTGCTTGGAGTTTTTGGAAATGGCATGGTGCAATCGTTTATAAATGCACGTACTTTATGTCCTTTAGGTAAGCATTATCGAAATCAAATTGTGATGAGACTGATGGTGAATTCTGTGAACTATGAAATTGGATATTCTCTGTCAAACTGTCTACTACTTCTGAAAATCAATTATAGTATTTTGTTGTCTTTCTTGACATTTAATTTATGGTTCTCAACTAAGTAAAATCTTGGAAGAACTTGAGGATTTAATAATTAAATCTGTTCCCCTGATTGTAACTGTGACGCCCCCAAAATTAGGTATACATCACCCATCTTGGGTCGTCAGATACATGGTACCAGAATTCAAATACAACTTACTAATACAACTGTCGTGTACAATACGACAAAACATAAACTGTGAGTTTGAATACAAATATTGTCTACTAGAGATTATACAAACTCAAAAGGAGTCCTCATTACAATTATTATCACACTATTTTACAGAATAGTGAGGACTACTAATGCTATCCTCTGGACCATTACTCCGTTTCCCGACTCGTCCCTGCTATGTTCTCATTTCCTGAAGAGAACAGTGAAAGAAAGGGTGAGCTCAACTAGCCCAGTAAGAAATATTATGACTAAGATAATGCAGAATAAATTATCGTTAGCCTTCAACAGTATTAAACTGATAAAATATAACAACATCAAGTTTAACAGCAGCGGATCAAGCAATCCATTAAAAGAGTCAAGTAGAGAATAGAATCTACTATCTTTTATGATTTAAAAAGTTTTTAATCACTTTTATCGCTGAGACTCAGCTCAATAAATAATCCACATCATTAAATCATTCCTGCACTACAGGCCAAGGATATTCTTTAGTATCACGACCACAAATTATCCATGCACTACGGGCCAAAGATAATCGTGTTTTCATCAACGGTCCTGATCATGCCATAAAACAATTCATCTTTGCACTACGGCCAAAGAGAATCCATAGCCATAATCATACCAAAAACTATCCATCAATGCACTACGGGCCAATGAGGACTTTTAATTTTCACATCATTTATACCATTACGGTCATGATTACACCGAATAATCCCTGGTCATAATCATACCAAGTCCATCTATGCACTACAGGCCACAGATGACTTTCAAAAAATATAAACATGAGGATGATGACAATGATATAAAAATTCAATAAAACAAGTTCAAGAATTAATTTGTCCAAGAACCAATAACGTCCAAATTGTCAATAAGGTACTGTTTTGTGGGGTAAAATTCAAGAATGCTCAGAAGAATATTTCCACGAAAAGATACTGGATGAAGCGCAAATATCAAGGATATTCTACTAATTTTATGGAGTATAGAAGTCAAAACTTTAACCAACTGAGTATAATAAAGAATGGAATAACAACAGAAATCACCATGCATGCGGAACTTCGCATAGACAGGTTATTCCAACAGAATAATAATAACGGAACCAGGTCAGGTGAAATTCACACCGACAGGATGTTCCAACAGAATAATAAACGCGGAATAATAAATGATGGAACCAGGTCCGGCGTATAGCACAGACAGGATATTCCGACAGAATAATAAAGACGGAATAATAAAAATGGAACCAGGTCCGGTGTAAAACACACAGACAGGATGTTCCAACAAAATAATAGAAGAATGTCACCAAGTATAGGGTAGACCGCGTATACAGGTTATTCCAACAGAATAATAAGAAATGGAATAACAACAGTTCTCTTCATGAATAAAAAAGAATAACACCCCTTACAGTAACAGAAACTGGATATAGGAAAAGAAAAGTTAAGTAGCAAAAAGCTTTTCTTCTATCTCTCTATAGTTTCTCTCTTTAGAGTTCAGTGAATTCGTAAGAAAATAATGAAGGAATGAGCTTCTATTTATAGGAAAATGGAATGCATAGTAACTAATCCATGAACGGTCCAGATTGATTTACTTTAATCTGAAGGTCCATATTTAAAGAAAAATCTTTTAAATAAAATATAATATATTCTATTTATATAAAAAGATTTTTACTATGCAAACACTATGCAACACTATGCATAATAAAATATAATATATTCTATTTATAAAATAACTTTAATAAAGTATTCTGTTTTATATAAAAAGATGTTTCTGTTTTATTACGTTAATAATACGAATAAAACAAAACGTCATCATCGCTATAATAATTCATGTTATTAATCGACAATAATTGAATCAAACTGAGCGACTTCTCACATAAATATCAATAATCAATACCGTGTGCTACTATGCAACAACGCGTATTACTGTACTTTTACTACCCAGTAGTTCAACAGTATCAACGGTAAAACTTCCGCCGTTATTTTAAATAAAATATTTTTGTCTTTTTCTCAATCCGACAATAATTCCGTTGTGGGGTCCACCAATAATTGTATCGTCGTACGAATATTTTCCGACACAAAGAATATTCCCTGACCAATCGAATATAATATAACAACTTGCATACTTTGCAAAATTTATAAATACTACCCACAACTATAATATTATCTCAAATTCACACCATAATATAAAAAAATTATTTCGAGAAAATTAATTCTTTATTCATAAAATCTGGGGTTTCACAGTAACGTCACACTTGTTTTTGCTACTGTTGAGATTATACAAATAAATATTAATCTTAAACTGTTTGTTTTGATCAATTTTGAGTCTCTTACTAATTTATTTTTCAAGTCCTATATATGCCTTTTCAATTCAAGCTTCCACATCTATATGTTTATTGCACAGCAGGCTTCTGAAGTTTGGCTATGGAAGTCTGTTCGATAAAACCCAGTAGTACCAGTTCAGGAGGTTTAACATGAACCCATAACAAATTGACGAATAGCATACAAGGTTAAGGCATTTAATACTTTTGCGTCCACAAACTTTCCTTAAGTGAAACATGAGTTTCTTCCTCCAAATTGCTTTTTAAGTGCTCGATGTTAATTAAGAACCTTGACTTTATGAAACATTGTTTTTGCCTTGAGATAGACAGTAATTCCTGTTGATTTCTTCACTGGTGATTTGATTTACTACAAATTGTTGGCCATTACTTTGCTAAGTATTGTTGGCCATTCAGAGCATTAGTGCTGTTTGAATTTTAAATAGCCGGAGCCATAGGAATGGTTTTTTGTTTTCATTGTTGAAGGATTTTACTAAAAGGTAAACAAAGGCATGCTGTTTAAGTTAAAAATACTAGGTCATGTTCTACACTTTAATTATATCATCTGGTCTGTTTTTCTATATTATAATACAACAATTTTCCCTATAACTGTAACAGTCCAAGACGAATATGTAATAAATGACAACTACAAACTTGATTTAATTTCAGAATTAAGGCTATATTTTTGCTTCATGGTGTAACCATATAAGATGGCATACACATAACTCCGATATTTACCATGCTCAGAAATGAGTTTCTGTTGAGAATAGTTAAATCTATGACTGAAGGCGTTGCGATCTACTTATAAAATCAATCAAATATTCACTTATGTGATGGAGTTGGGGGAAGTATCTTTATTCAAGAATTTTGTTGGACCATGTGAGTTTAGGGTCCTTAGGACAAATCACATGCTTTTTGACCGAGATATTTTTCATCTTCTGTCTGTCTCCTGTTTATCTTTTCTTATTATTTTCTTTGGCTGTAGACGGGATTTAAGCTTGACCACAATGCATTCCATGGCTCACATCTATAACTTTTTGTCTTAGAAGTTATCTTGCCATGTATACACATTATTTTTCATCACAGAGGCATGCTTGAAGGTGTTGCATTCTAAGTGAGATGAAAATAGCTTAGTAAATGTAATATTGTTTTTCTTTGAGATTACATACGAATACCATTATACCAATATACATGGAGACCTGTAATCTGTTTTTGATAATATAGTCACTCTTTTCCTCGACAGACATGAGAAAGCCAAAGCTAGCTGCGGAAATTGCGAAGCAACTTCATAACTTCCATCAGGTGGAAGTTCCAGGATCTAAAGAACCTCAACTATGGGATGACGTCTTCAAGTTTTTCAATCAAGGTCTTCTTTACACTTATTCTTGTATCTAATAGATTGAAGTTTGCCTCCTGGATTTGTCTGTCCAAGAACTATAATTTTGAATAAAAGACTATCATCCTATGGATCTTCCTCATCTCTGAGATGCTTTCTTTTGCTAATTGCAGCATCAAATCTTAAATTTGATGATAGTGAGATTCAAAAAAAGTACGAGGGAATTAAGTTTGAAGAAGTTCAGACTGAACTTGTTCAGCTCAAGGTAATCTCTCTCTCTCTCTCTCATAAATTGATTGCATGTGGTTAAGCGTTATGGTCTTTCCCCTTTAGCGATTCTTATATTGTTCTTTCTTTGTGTGTAAGTTCATATTTCTTTCTGCCTTAATAAAAGAAAACTTTTTCATAAATCTCATTTAGGGTACTTTTGATGTTTTCTTAACTCTTACTCTTCAAGCTAACACATGAAAGATTCCACAAATTTGAATCTTCTTTTGGGACTAAATGCAAGTTTTTTCCTTCTAATTATTAAACCTTTTTGGATTATCTCATGTTGATTTTGTGCTGTCTTCTTGTAATAAGGGACTTAGTTTTATCTGTAAAGAAGTGTTTGGTGATTATGGGACAGGAATTGACAGGTTGTCTTAATGCTCCTGTGGTCTTCGCTCACAATGACTTACTTTCCGGAAATTTGATGCTCAATGATGATGAAGGTATCCATTCCCCCCAATATGTGCTTTTTTCAGAGTCTTTAACTGTCCCTTCGCCCCATTATGTTTTGTTAATCTTTCTCTCTCTCTCTCTCTCTCTCTCTCTCTCTCTCTCTCTCTCTGCACCAATCTTCTCCTTGTTTTTGCAAAAATTATTTTGAACCTGAATTTACTTCTGTCATTATTTCTTTCTTTAGCATATATATGATTTGTGCCTTGCTTATGAACAATTTAAATTGTTTTCATGAGATATATAACCAAAATTTTACAACAAAATTGATGGTATATCTGGTGACCCTGCACTGGGTGGTTGTATGTCGTAGCTCACTTTGGGGTTGTATGTGCACTGGGTTGCTGTATCTGGCAGAATTTTAAAAATGTATATTTGAAGTATACGAGTGGAGACTAAATGAAGTGATGAACTCCCCAGATACTTCATCTGAACCATTATTTGTTGTAAAGATTGTTTGTCTTGTATATCTTATGGGTTGCTTGGAGTTTCCGATAAGAGAGTGTCTGAAGAGGTCACCAATATGAATTCTTCATTTTAATGTGAAGAGGTTTGATGATGATTTGAGAACATATTAATGTTACGCATTTTGAAATGGAAATTTCCTAATGAAAATGGGAACATATTAATGAAAATGAGAAGGTAGCTTTGCTGCAAATATGAAATAAAACATCCTAAAATATATTTTGATTTGATGAAGTTTACCTCATACTAACCTGCATTTTGTTGTTGGACGTCCAGAGAAACTTTACTTCATTGATTTTGAGTATGGATCATACAATTACAGAGGTTTTGACATTGGGAATCATTTCAATGAATATGCTGGCTATGATTGTGACTACAGCTTGTAGGCTATCCTTGTTTTTCCATCTTTTCATATTATGATGAACACATTCTGGATCACGAGTTAAATTCTCTACATGTTATTCATGTAGGTACCCGAATAAGGACGAGCAGTACCATTTCTTCAGGCACTATTTAGAACCCGACAGACCCCAAGAGGTACATGAGGACAACAAAGTAACAAACTATTTAACTTTCAGCTTTATACGTTTCATTAGTTATGTATGACTCCACTCAACTAGTTTTAACCAAATAACATTATTTAGTTGAGGATTTGGCTTTACAAACAGCCAACCACAGGGAGAGCGTTTGTGTGTTACATAATGCTAGAAGTGCAAGAATTTTCCCACTTTTTATGGAACTCACAGCTTTATTGTAGGATATGCCATTTTTTTAATTATTTTTTTATACTATAGTGTTTTTCTTAAGTATCACATATTTAATAATATATTGGACTCAGTATATTGTTTTTGAAAACGGGAGGTCCGGGATCGTTAAAACGGTTAAAATTATGCATATTTTTGTCATTTCACCTTAAAACTATTCCATTTTAAGGACTTTGCAGGGTGTGCAAGCCGGCACCTATTTTCTATCATTTAGTTACCAAGTCTGTGCCTACTTTTTTGGAAGTTCCCATTCCATATTGACTGAATTTTCTTCCACGCAGTAAGAATTAAGATTAAGTGCTTCGTTTCGCTTTCATTGTATTTTAAATTTTGACACGTCAGTGTATATTGGCAATCTCTGGTTATTGAAAGGTGTCAGAACTGTCAAGTTCTCCACATTTTGGCGTATTTATCTCAATAAGCAGTGTATGTAGTGTGTGTGTGTTTGTGTTTATATTTTTAAATTTACCATGTATTGCCTGGCACATGTTGTCTCTGCTTTACCTCGTACAGAAGCTGATTTTTTGGGTATACCAATTTTGGTACTGAATTGACGAATTAAAGTGGATCATGGCAATAGTCAGTAGAAATTAACCTGGTGCTTGCACCAACACCAGTTACCTTATCAAATAAAAGCTAGCATTCTTTCTTCAGCTTCCCGTACATTTTTACAGAGCTATGCCATATACTGAATTAAGCTGTTGTTTCTAACAAACAGGTATCTGACAAAGATCTGGAAGCTCTATATATTGAGACAAATAGTTACATGCTAGCTTCACACTTGTACTGGGCGTTGTGGGCGTTGATCCAGGTATCTTAATTATTCAAGCTTTGCTCAAAATAAGAAGATGGAAAAAATGTCTCATTTCATTTTGACGATTTGGTTTCATTTCTAACAGGCGAAAATGTCCCCAATTGATTTTGATTATTTTGGTTATTTCTTCCTTCGGTACGCGGAGTACAAAAGGCAGAAGGACAAGTGCTTATAGCTGGCGCGGTCTAGCCTCTCTGGACCTGGAACACATGCACAACCAGTTTGTTTACTTGTTTGCAAGGGGAATTATAAGAGCCCCCAAGATTGATATTCTTGTGCAAGATAAAGGAATATCATTAATTGTCATATATATACATTTTTTATGGAACACATTAAACATAAATAATGAGTTGTATAATAACTATCAATGATTGTGTAAATGTCTAGACAAATTTTAAACATAAATAATAAGTTGTTTTGTAGTCTTATAGAATTAAGAAAAGTGGACAAATATTTGTAATTGTACGTTTGAGCACACCTGAATACAATTGTAATTCTGAAACTGTATTTGATCAATAATAATTTTAGGTCTTTTGGTTGCAACCTTTTCTGTTCCTGGTGCATATTGATAATTACTTCAATTAAATTTCCCTCGATAATTCTCCTTGAAGGCATTCTGCTATGTAATTAATCGGCAGCAGCAGCAGCAGTAGCAGTAGCAGTGTATATCCTACTAAGAAAATTAAAAATAACGACTAAATTCTTATGCATTTATTATAGTATTATTTTTACTTTTTGGGGAAATATTATAAAGGTATATTCATAAATTCAAAATTAAAATCAAGATTTTGCAATTTTAGCAATTGAAAGCACTTGCTGTCTAATTTTTGTAAAAGTAATGTATTTTATGCCACAGTAAATAAAAGTATATATATTTTCTGTAATTTCTATCTCAATATTTTTTTGACAACATATTTCATTATTTTGACTTGACTAATAACATACAGGTTTTTAATGTCATTTAAATCTTGGTCATTTAACTTCAACATGAGCAAACTACTCATGTTTACATGAATTGCAAATTTGGAACTTCACAACTGGGGAAAAAACAATTAAGATGAACTTGACAACAGGTATAAGCAATTAAAGTAACAAAGCAGCAGTCAAGTAGATAATAGTAGAACTCAAGTCAAGAGCCTGTAAAAGCTGTGTATATATAGATAGATACTGTTAACCACTACAGCCTAGCAGAAAGCAAAAGAAACATATCCCTAATCTATCTACCACCTGATGGTACATAGGGTCATTAGCCTTAAAAGTACACCTATATTTACTCAACAGGCTAATCTGCATTTTCTTTAGTTTGACAAAATCTCCACTTCTCTTTCTGTGTGCACATAGGCCAAAAACTCGGGAGGAAACAAGAGATGTGAAATCCCAATTACGGATTACCCTCCCATTATAAAGCTTCAAAACACTCATTTACAATACAATGCTCAGGCTTGAAGAACCTGGCAATGAACAATATGGCTCTTAAGGCGGCTCCTACCAGCAAGGCTTGACCAGAGATTTGTGACCAAAGTTTTGAACTGGCCTTTCCCAGCTATAGTTTCCCATAAATGTTCAGCAGTAGCTCCTCTTGCATCAGCAGATTTTGAAACGTCCACTATTGAAATACTCATATTATTACGGATAATGCAAAGTTTTCCATTGAGCGGGACAAGTGCTGCTGCTTCTAAAGCCTTAGAATTCCCCAAATGCATCTTACTGTCAATATGCTTACTCCAAGAGTCTGTTACTTTATCATAAACCCTAAGCTTGCAGCCATCTTTGCACTCCAAGGCATAGAGCTGCCCATTTAAGGAAGTGCTTGGGTTTCTCCATCCGGCAACCATTCCATCATAAACAGGGTCCCAGCTATCAGTTGCAGGTTGGTACACCTCACTCAGAACCTGTCTGTGAGATCCAAGTCCCTTCAAGAACCACTTGCCCTCATAAACAACCCCAATGAAGGGAACCATGGCTGTGCTCATATCCGAAATGAATGACCATCTATTCTTGTTGGGATCATATACTTCAGCAGACCTCAGAGACCGGTGCTGCACCCCATCATTCTCCCCACCTGCCACATACAAACAGTTGTTTATAACACAAGAGCCAAAAAAATGTCGACGCCTAAGCATATCTGGAGCACGGTGCCATTTATTAGTTCGTGCACTGTAGAAGATGACTCGTCTCATGGAACCCTTGACAGGGTCCTTGCCACCAAACAAATAGAGGTGGCAGCCACTGAGAACCGCACATCCAAACCCAAGGGCTCCGCAATATTCTTTGGGCACAGGAGGGAGTGGCTGCCAAAGCTGGTATGTCGGGTCAAAGGCATGCCATGCTACTTTTCCATCTCCGTCTCTTTTCATGACGTATATCCATTCTTCTGCTATTCCGAGGTTCTTCCGGAGGGAGTAAAAGAAATTACCAGCTAAAAGTCGGTACCATCTTTTGCAGACTAAACGAAGCTTACGCTGCTCAATCCGTGGGACACGGATCAAGCAAGCAATGGCAAGATCATCAGGAAGACCGGGCAGCAGAGGTGATTGGCTCCTACTTCTATCGCCACGTCCCGGCTTCTGTCTAGTTGGATGAATTGATGGTTTAATGTTAGGTTGAAGGCAGAGCTTTGATCCCGGAACAAATTTCTTTGCACCAGCAACAGTTTTGAGACCTGCATCTACTCTACAGAGACATGCCGTTGTATCAACCTGCAAGCAAACACACAACACATGACTAAGTTACATACGGTTTAGTTTATGTTATGCCAGTGGCAGCAATTTACAATGAATCATAAATCACACCAACATGCACCACATTTTATTTTTTAATAGACAAAATCAAGCACACTTTTAGTACACATGGAATTTCTACGTCACAAGCTAGTGTCAGAAGACATTTAAGAAGAAAAAAAAGACTTGCACTACTTAACATCAGAACTTCTGACATGATTAGCTTTAAACATTTAGCCCGCAGTTCTATTTTCAGATTGCAAATTCAATATCACTTCCTTTTCCCCCCACTCCCCCCCCCATCCTCATAAAAAAAAATACACATGCAAAAGAGAGAGAGAGAGAGGGAGGGGAGGAGGTGGAAGGGAGAGAGGAGTTAGGCATAACTTGGCAAATAAAGCAAAGGGATTATTATCGTATCACGATGAAGGGGATGTGTTAAGTGGCATACTTAACGTTTCATAAATAGGCTGCAAGGCCAGCTAATTAAGTAACATACGCTTTTAGGATTGCAATAATGAATATCCTTCACGTTACACATGGTGCACCAATAGATGCCTAAAACGTTATCTTTTACGAAGACATGAACTGGAGGCATATTATGTCAAGCTCATCTTAAAGCAACAATAACAAAAAGATATCAAGAACAATTGGGAGAAAAGTTAAAACCTTGGCGGTTGAAACTAATTTTTTGTCACATAGGATACAACAGAAAACTGGGACCTCCAATCATTCTTCCCTTTCCTAAATAAATTTACACCATACCATCACTGATGCCTTAAATTCACAAAATCTAAAATTTTAAAATCAATATGAAAATGTTTAATTTTAATATAAACAAGTATAACAATTGTAAACTAACAATAAAGTACTACTAATTATCATATTTTTTGTTTTCAAAACTTAAACCAAGTCATATCAATATTGAATTTTAAGATTTCATAAACTGGCTCCAAAATTCAAAATGTATTTCTGATTTTGGAACAAATGGAGTATAATAGAGCTATAAAAGGTATCAAAGTAGAGATACATCTGAAACGTTAAGGAGATAAGAGAATGAGAGAGATCACATTTGATCCAAATTAATGCAATTGTCCTGACATTTCTGCTAATCTTAAGTTTTGTCCAGAATTTTCTTAATATGTTCTCAACTTTGTGTTATTCATAGGGTCTCTTGCAGGCTAGCAGCTAAGGTGTTATTTAAATAAAAAAATAAAAAATTCATATTTACATTTGGGTTTGATAGGTCAGCTCATTTTTCAATCTTCGTGGGGTATTTCCATAAGATCATTTAAATAATGAACTTGTGCTACGGAACATCAGAAAATTAAAAAATTGGTCCCTTTGCCATGTACGTTCAAGCCCTCACGCTAACATCATAGTGTTGAATTTGATCTCAGTGTTTAAGAGAACTCTAACATTTCCAACAAAGAGTAAAGAAAAGAGAAAGTAGAAGTCTTAAATTTTTGGAACATTTCATCATCCATGCATAAGCATTCAGACAATAAAGTAACATCTGAAGACATGAACCTCAAAACTACATCGGAGAATGAGCAGTTCTAAGATGCAAATTTGAACTAAAATCTTAATGTATCCAAGAAAGTAGAATGAAAAATCCAAAAAATTACCAAGGGCGGTTGAATCACTCTATCCATCCGTGACATCTAAGCAACTGAAAACTTCAATGTCGTCAGAATCAATGCAGCTTCACTACCCAACTTTAAGGTATTCCCTACCTCTCCTCATTCATCAGATCCTACCCATAATATATACAATTCAGAAATTCAAGAGTGATTACGATTTCACCAAAATTAAATTCAAGATTCAATCTTGAGTAAATCAGACAAAATCTGGAATTTGAGTTCCAAAGAAGAAGAGTATCAGCTTTTGGTTTGAAAACATGGGAAGAATTATATAATTTCCATCTGACACAACCAAATTCAAATATACAAAAACCCACCTCGAAGGAGCTCAACAGAAACCCAAAACCACACCATGCACCACTGAAATTGGAAACCCAGCTCACGAATCAGCACCTAATTATGTAGCCAAGCGCCAAAATCAACACAAACTCATCAAAAACACAAACCCCGGCAAAACAAAAAACCCTAAATCTTTACAAACACTCGCCAGAATCAAAAACCCAAGTAGAAAAACAAGCCACAACCCAAATCTTGTTTTTCAAAGAATTCTAGAACCCCAAATGCGAGACAGCAAGAAATGTTGAAAGAAAAGCACTGAAAAAAGATGAAGACAGAGACCCATCTATCTCACCATTAAATCTTCGGTGGAATGAAGGGCCCAATTAAAAAAACAACAACGGCGCAAGCTACCAAGCACAAAGAGTTTTAAAGATGAGACCAAATTAATGTAGGGAGAGAGAAAGAGTGGGAGAGCGGCAAAAGCAAACCAAAACCATTAATAGTAGGAAGGACCGAAGAAGTAAAAAAGGGTTTGTGTATTTCATTTAATCATACCACCTTTATTAGTGGTCTTAATTAGAAAAAAATTGAAGGAACAAGTCAAGCAGAAATTGATTGAAGGTAGCTTACTAGTAGCTTTCTTGTTAGTCTGAAAAAGTGTGAAGAAAAAATGAGATTCAATTTAAAGGTTAAATATTCTACTTCAATTCCTCATCAAAACAAACGAGTGTAGACAATGATTCAAAATCATAAACATGGGTTCCACACTCCCTAACTACCACCAAATATGCTTTTAAACTAGGAGAATTTTTCTTATGCATGTGACCCCAGGATATTTTTTCATGAGGAATAATTTTTAAAAAATTATAATTAATTCTCATTGATTATATAAAATATCAAATAAATTAAGACAAATAAAATTATCTAAAACGTCATATATTTGTTATGAGACGGAGCGAGTACTAGTAAAAAAGTTGTTAGTAGTGGAAATAAGCTCTATTGGGTATGTCTTTGGTGGAGGTTTTAGTTTGAAGAATTTGAACAAGGAAATGGACTTCCACCATCATGTTGAATTTTAGACCAAAAAATATTTTTATTATTTAGAATTTCATTTTTTAAATTTACTTTTAATATTTCTTTTTTTAAAATATATTACTATTTATCTTTTTTAATTAAAATTTGTAATATATTTTTATTTAGTACTCCAAATTTCTAAAATTTGAATTTTAGACTTTATAATTTATACATGTCAGCTCCTAATAAAAGCAGCGATCACTAATGAATAATGATGATAATATTTAAATTAAATTTATTGAATGATTGTTTTATAGGGAACTTGCATTTTCTTTAACCCCCTTAATTCTCAAGAATCATGTCAAAGTGGGCAAGTGGAGTTTAAATCAAACAGGGCAATCGATATTTTGACCTAAAAAAGTGTGTTGGGTATTAATTACTGTAGTATATTTAAGTTATAGTACTACGAGTAGTAATTTCTTTTGGCTTTGGGCACAGTACAATGTTAGTGATGCCGCAATTATTGCAACACCTTATTGGTTTTAATCATTATTTTCTCACCAAGGAAAATTTAATGTAAAGAATTGGTTCAAAGAGTAATTTACAAAATCAATATAGAGTTAAGTTTATGCCTATTTTAGAATTTTATTTTAATTAAATAACGATAAATGCATTGCATTATACAAAGATTGTTGAAAAAATTTCGACCTTTGTGACGTATATACATCTGTGATATGTAGAAATTAAGAAAGATTTCATTCTAATTAGAAGGGCAGGGTAAATCTTGAAATTAAGGCAGTGCTTCATACTCTAGTTGCTCTTTGTGCCGTTTCTTGAAGCAGTTGCTTCATATAATCGTGTTGTTTTCTAGTCTCTTTTTTCCCACACCATTTTTGCTTTGATGTCTGCCAATCACACAAGCTTTTCATGGACAGATTAGTTTGAATCGGTTGATCATAATCTCCCTATTAGCTTTTACCAATTTAATTTGTGCAAAAGATGATTCAATTCCTTGTTTTGGTGCCTCGTCAATTCATCAAACAATAATTCAAGATCATCATGTAATCATTCATACCAAATAAATAGTGCTCCATTTGGAAGCATATAACCTAATGATCATAGAGCATGAGCCATGAGGGGCAGTTTTTTTTTAAAACCAAAAGCAAAAGAGGCAAATGTCAGAAAATGAAAATGAAAATAGAATGCATGCATGCACTTTGTCCAAATGGGACCTAATCTCAACATGCTAACTACTACTTTTTATTTGAGTGGGAAGATGTTGAAAGATGTCTTTCCAACTAGGGAGGCAGGGGGGGGACAATGGTTGAGGTCTTTGTGAGAATTAAGAAAGTCACCTGTGTAAGTTGGGGACTCAATTAGCATGAATTTGGTCTACCAAGACCATCGGTCAGTTGAAACCTTACCGCGCCGACACGTCATTAGCAACTAAATTAATGGACGACATTCTAAAACTTCGCACGGCGTCGTTTGGCAAGGCAACTTCGGACAAATCGTCTGCAGCGAAGTAATCGTCCCAAACAAGATCGCTCACTGACAAGCGAAGGCGAGAGATTTGGCGCAGCGATTTATACATGACCCATCCAATTTCAAATCGATTGATGTCTGAGTCTGACCGTTGCATAGCAAGGACGGCGAGTCGGCGAGTGAAGATCGAGATGTGGCAGGAGAGTATGGCGGGAGATTTGGCGCCAATTGTTCCTTCTCCCCCTTATTTATAGCATTATATGGTATTTCTTTCCTCTCCATTCAAGTTCTTCTCCTTCTTACTAATAGCAGACTCCTTCAATATGTCTCAACAACCTAGTTTTAATCAAAGTAATTCCACCTCTAATTGCACCTTGCACTCAACTCAACGTTCGCACCCTGCACGTTGCACCCAATCCAGTGTTTCCGATCATCCCAAATATTGTTATTATGGAAAATTGGCTCAATTGAAGACGGCTTAGACTGTACAGAATTTGGGGCGCCAATTTTATGGATGTGCTTATTGGAGCCCGCTATCTGTATGAATTTTTATTTGTTCCTTTATGAATACTTGATAGATACATATTACTTATAATCTATTTATTAGTAAATACTAATAAAAATTTCAAATCTGATTTTGCTGATTTTGTAGATGGGACTTACTTGTGATTTTTTTGAGTGGATTGATCCTTCTCTATGTAAGAAGGGGAAGGAAATTATTCCTAGAATTTGGAATAAACTCAATGAAACAGAGAATGAAAATAAGACCCTTTCATGTGATTTGAAAGCTTGTCGTGCCCATGAAAAATATCTGGTAGAGCAGCTCGCCGAAGCGGTTCAATATGAAGGTGATTTACAAAGTCAGGTAATTGACATTTCGAAATTATTGTCCAACTATAAGAAAGAGAGACGTGTGCTCTATGGGTTGGTTGGAACTTTGTTTTTGCTTGTGGTTGTCGTTATTGTCTCTACATGAAGAAGATGGTTGTTGGTGGCTGGTTTTTGGGTTATCATTTCTGCCTGAAGATGGTTGTTGGTGGCTGATTTTTGGGTTATTTAGTAGTCAATTTTTGAGTTAACCTTGGGCTTATAAATGTATACTTTTGTTGATAAAATTTGAAGGTTATTGATGTAAAAATTAGGAAGAAACTACCAACTTATCGGTATTTATGTAAGCTAATGACTGTCAAAATGTAAGGAAAAGTTTCGAGCTAATGTTATTATATTTAGTATTTGTGACTTGAGTTGGATTAATATAATTTTAGTAATTTTATTATGTTTGATTTGGCATTGGTGATGTATGTGAATGTTTGATCAGAATTGGATGGTTATTTTGGTGAGTTTGTAATGTACTTTTTTGGAGTGTATGGCTGCATACTGTTTCACATTTTTTTAGAAATTATTTAGGGAGTGTATGATCCATACAGCCATGGTATTAGCACATTGTAGTCTCTCTGTTCTTAGTGTGGATTTGTGTAGAATAATGTAATAGCTTGAGCTTAGGATCATGTTGCTTCAAGCATACTTGCTTTAGTATGCAAGTACTCTTTAGGAGATTTTCTGGTGAACTGTCAACTTTGCTGTTAGAAATCAAAGGATTACTGGGATGACAAAATAAAACACATGTCTACTGCTAGAACTTTGAATACCAAGCAACTGTTTGTGCATCCAATATTTTGATCTGTATTAATTAGTGGGATAGCAAAGTCAGATAATGTGAATGCTTTTCATCTAATATTTTGATCTGTTTGTGCTCAAGCAAATAGAAGTATAGAAAACATGTCTAATGTGAATGCTTTCCTTAATGTTGCATTTTTATGGGATAGGATCACCTTTTTTGCATCTTATGGACTTCAGGCATTGGAGCTTCCAAGGATATTTATTTCTAATTTGCACTGCGATTGGCTGGCTGTTCTATCTTAGAATATGGTTATTTTTATTGAGATGCTATGCTTTTGGAGGGTTTCTCGTCATCATCATCATTCACCAACTGAAGTTCTTCTTTTTAAGGGAAAAAACACTAAATAATTGCATTACTATTAAAAGAATCACTACTACTTATTGCTTGGTTTTTGATTTTAGTTTCCATACTTTCAGAAAAGACAGAAAATGCAAAGTGTGTTAGTAATTAATGATTTTTTATAAATTCTAGTCCACAAAATTAAGTACTATAACATATCCAAGCTACTATCATATGTGCCTTCTATTTACAATCATATGTGCCTTCTATTTACAAAGCTACTATCCTGCCATCTACTTACAAAGCTACTATAACATATCCAAGCTGCTTCATGCCACCACCATTAACAAAGTGAAAGCAGCTCTCTTTGCCATAGTACAACAAAAGAAGCGAGCAGACGATCATTACAGAAAGGAGCATGTCAACTGTTTGGAAGTAGCCAGTTCTGCCTCAAATCAAGTAATGCAAGTTATGCGTAGCATGGCTCGAGGCTGCAGACACAACATTATAAGCCTATAATGAGATTGAACATGAGTACTACAAAAAACATAAGTAATTCTAAAATCCAGCCCAGAAAGGCTCAGACCAGCAAGGCAGCACAGACCAACAAAAAACAACAATAACAGTAATTAAAAATGCAGCCCAGAAACATGAGTAATTCTAGAATACTGAAGCTTACACAAGAAAACACATAAAGCTGTTCATTAAAGCTTCAAAAGCCTAATCTTACACAACCTACCATCTAGTCCACAAAATTAAGTACTACTTGGAAACTATGTCCACAAAAACCAATAAACTATTAAACGGAGACATTAACAGTTATTTCATATATTACATAGTAGTAACATTAACTACAAAACAACGCTATTAAACGAAGACATTAACAACTCAGTAAATGATAAGTGTCAACTTGCCTGTTCATCATCATGCCTTTCAAATGATGAGTGTCCACTTCTTTGTTCATCACCATGCCTTCCAAATGATGAGTGTCCAAAACCTTGTTCATCACCATTTCCAAATGATGAGTGTCCAAAACCTTGTTCATCAACATGCCTTCCAAATGATGAGTGTTCATTTCCTTGTTCATCACCATGCCTTCCATTTGATCCGGAGCTCCATCTCGTCATCTGTCCATGGTTTAAAATTATATACATTCGTATACAAATGCAACAAGTATGCATATTTATATTAGCACTCATTAACACTAATTCAATATGTATATTTATATAATATTGCTATCAATACCTTGGCCTTTTTACTTCCATTTTTTTTGCCTCTTTTTCCCTGCCATTTTTTCTAACCAACACTTCAGTTGTGACTGACCCTTATGTGATCTCGACCTTTTTTTGATTCCTCGTACTGTTGCCCCTTTTGGAATTCCTACTCTTGCAGGTACAATAACTGTAATGGAATTAACAGCTATCTCATGACGGTCCACTTCATGAGATTCATTGTCTTTCTCTTGTTGGATGTTTGTTTGTCTATTACATATTTCTTCAACACATACAGATAGCTCACTAATTGCTTTATTAACCATTTTCGTTGCCTCTTCACATTCTTCTGCTCGATGAGCAATCTTAACTAGATTTGGAATTAACATTCGATACCGACTGTCTAATTTCAACTTTGGATCCCCCTCTACCTCTCTTCCATAACTATCTTTTATCTGCCCATTTCTCGCAAACATTGTCCATCTTTTCAAGATATATTTCCTTGGAAGCAATTTGATATTCATAATGTCCAAAATTTTCAATGTATGAGAATTCTTGTTTCAAGAGTCCCTAATGTCCATCTTAAGCAGAAAAAGACATGGAAAAAAGGTGGACATTAGGGCTCTTGGAAACCTCTGTCCAGGAATCATTTCCAGGACTGGGATTTGGAGGAGGTAGATATCAATGTTAACATTGTTGGCATACATCAACCTTCCAAAGTGGTAATATACTCCAGTGGAGGAGACATGGGAGCGGAAAATTTTCTGTCAAGTATGTTTACGCCTTACACTGAATGATTTTTGCAGAAGAGGGAAGGTCATTGTTAATTGGTCTTGTATATCAAGGAAATTGGAGAATGAGTGAGTCATTTTCTTCTTCCTTGTTAGGTGTTCATATTTATTTATGAGTCTACAATACTTCTTGAAAAAAGAAAGTTTATCCTGATGCCATTATCTTTTGTGGATTTATTTTGCGAGAGGTTGCTTTAGGATCTTGTCTAAATCTTTTGGAGGCCTCCTATGCATATAGCTAGTTGGATAATGTGTAGGGGATAATTTGCATGGGATCAATAAAAGTTTTTGTCCTCTCTATGCAAGGTTTTTGTATAGTTGCATTTACATGGCCGTCATTCCCTTTTGGTGACCTTTAAGAGCATACCTTGTGTTACTTCAGCAGTCCTTAAATATTGTGTACGTGTAACCACCTCCAAATGTCGAGCATACTAGCATAGTACTCGGCCAAGAAGTATGCAACCTCCTCCATTATATAAATAACAATGATACCAACGTTAGCAGATACCAAGATTCAATAAAAGTCCATAAACATACGTCAGACACTGCAACAGAAACATTAGTTATAGATGAACAAAATAGGTAGCTTACATGAAGAGAAGAACAGATAAGTTGTATCCAAAAACTATACGGCATTTCGAAAACCATGTCTATGAAAGCTTCCCAATGTGTCCTTTTTGGGGTAAGTATGAAAGTTTCCCAATGGTCCTTTTCCTAATTTCTATTTCAGCATTCGTAATGAAACTTTTAAGGCTCTTCATAACCAACGCCCCCCCCCCCCCCCAAACATATATATATCAAATGGAAAACTGCATTTCTGTTCAAACACACCCTCAAATCTTGGCTAGGAAAGAAATAAAAGCTAAAAACATTATACTTTCTTACTCAGTCAGCTGAAATGGTTATGTAAGCACCTTGAAATCTTCTTCAAAAGGTAATATAACTAACAATGGTATCAAGATGAAATTGAGGAGTCTTATACAGTTGTACTGAACAAAAATTATCAAAATAATAACCAAGATGTGTTAGAAGTGCATCAACACACCAGAGATCTATAGACATCACAATAAACCATATGTTACAGTTGAAGAACTATGAAACTTCCCCCTGAAAAGAAGTTGTTGTACCCAAAAGTACAAAATAGTTTAAAAATTGACAGCAAGATGAAGCTTTCCCAATCTTCTTCTTTCATGCATTTATATGGAGGTCTATTCGCTATTTACATCATTTGAACTAAGTATGCTTTTTTCAACGTCCGTAAACCAGTCTGTAACCCATTCAGATCAATTCCAAAATTCATTCCTAAAATTTTAAGAATCACCTATATGATTTGGAAATGAACCCTCTTAGACCTCCATGAATCTCAGTATCCCGATACGTATCCAAACACTGGTCAGATGACCATGTCAAGAACTAGAAACTACGTTGGTTCTCATCACCTTATAGTCGCCAAAGGTTACTAATTCTAATAATAGACTTCCAAATTTCAGAAACTAAGCAACTATGTCAATTTCAATCACTTTGCACTAAATTATTCTCAGTGAAATTTATTTATGCAATATTTATAAACTAAAATAACTTAACAAATAGCAATAAACAGATAAAAGTGTGAATTTGATGAATACTTTACCTTCTAATCCTATGATCATTCAACAGAAGGTAAATGAAATTGGAGTGGTCATCACCGTAATAGACAATAAAAACTGCAGAAGCAAGCCAAAGTAAATTCTCCACAATCTCAACCGATGTTAGCTTTTTTAAAAATGGAGGCAACTGAGGAGTTGGTCTTGAACAAGCATCATCATCAAGATCATCACCACTGGAGGCATATCCTTGGCTGTGTCTCTGCCTCATGTATCCGCCAGCAGTAGGACATTTCCACAAAATGTGAAACACAAAGAGTGAACAAAATTTCTAATCCGCCAGACCACAATATAAGGTTTCAATTCTCCCAGTTCAACTAAAGAACTGTATTTCCCAATTAATCACAAATTATTTGTATCTCAAGCTACAACCGAATAAATGAATGGCAATGAAACTGCATCAGTATCGATCTACCACTTCAACTGAATATAGAAACTACAAATCACTCAAGTGTAAGCCAAAACTAGCAATTTGTTACTCACCTAGAACCTAAACCTAAACCCAAAATACCCGTCAAGCTAAAGAGTTCATATCAGAATCAACCAAGTAACCAACCATTCCAATCTGAAGATCATTTTCTACATCAAATGTCGAGTTTCCAACAAATTCCATACTTATTTTGCAAATCAAATTGGGATGGTAGTCACCAAACCCATGCGGCGACCCGCAGCACAAGGTCGATACAACTCAAATGCCTTTTAATTCTTTGAAACAAAGTAACCATTCAATTCTCGACGAAACCCAAGTTGCAAACTTTTCGTTTTCTCAGATTACACTAAGCAGTAAGCAAGCAAGGCCCATTTAATTCAAAAGCAAAAAAAATCTGAAGAAGGGTTTTAGCGCGCCGAGTCTACGAGAAGGCGTCAAGGGGATCTTCTCAAGAATGTTTTGATTGGAATTTCTTTATTTTTTTACGGTTCGGTTTGGTTTGGTAAAAAAACTATTTTTCAATTAAATATTTTATTAGTTTTTAATTGAATCTTTTAATGTTTTTTAAAAATATTTTACAATTATGTAATCAAATACTATTACTTTAAGGGGTTGTATTTAATTAATATTTTTAAAGACTTTTAAAAATTTTAAAAGTTTGGTTGTATTCAATCAAAATATTTAAAGAGTTTATAAAAATTTAGTGGTATTCAATTACAACTTTTTTAATGTCTTTAAAAGTTAAGTGGTATTGAATTAAGATTTTTACAAAGTCTATAAAAGTATTTTGGTATTCAAAAAGTCATAGACTTTTAAGATTTCTATTAAATGGTAGAGTTTGACAGACTTTAAAAGAAGAATTATAACTATCAACTCATATCTAAAGTCTGACCTCGTCTCTAAATATTTCTAAAGACTTCATATCTCATCTTAATAAACTAAATAAATTTAAAATACAATTCACATGAATCCAATATTTTTAATTACTTTATAATCTAGAATAATTAATACTTCTACTGTACCTACAAAAATAAAATATTTATTTTATTTTTGTAGTCAACGTACAAAATTCAAAATTTTAAAATTTTGAATTTATTTGTTATTTAATAATAAACACACGTTATTAGTTCAAAAATAAAAATAAATACACAATATTTTAAAATTTAATAATTTCGTAAATTAATTTAGAATCAGAGTTAAATAAAGAAAAAAAGTGAGAGAGAGAAAATAATTTATATAGGAGTACGTACTATATAGTGATATATAGTTGTATAAAATATATAAGTTCTTCAAGTTTTTTATCATAATTTTATTATTATGTTACATTACTAAACTAAAAAATTATTAAAAAAATATAAATAAAAAAATATTTTTTTATTTGAAAAATAACTTGCTATTTTAAAATATACTTGAAACAAGTATATATTATTTTTATTTGCAAATTTTGATACTAAGATGAGGTAATATTCAAATATTTGAATGGAAATCGATATATATTGTGTAAGACCCCAACTTATTATAAATAAAATCAAATTACCTCTATTTATTATTTTGAAATAGTAAGGGTTGATTTGATTAATGCGGTTAGTTATGGGTAAAATGCGCAAATATTTCAAATATGCAAGTGGTTATAAAATATTAATTTTTATCGGAGAATAATCGTTTGGTCATGGAATATTCTTACTGTCGGAGAATATTCGTACGACGGCGCAGCCTTGTGTGGGCCCCATAACGGAAAGCGATTGGATGAAGAAAACGACAAGTATAAGTTGTTTATAAATAACGACGTAATTGTTACCGTTAATACTGTTAGAATACCCGGTGGTTAAAACACAGTAGCACACGGTATTGCATCAATTATTGATTCTTACGTAGGAAGGCATTACTCAATAATGGTTCTAGAGAATTGTTTTAATAGTCCTCACTATTTTTGTAAAATAATATACCAATAATTATAGTGAGCACTTATTTGGGTGTGAATATTGTCTAGATGACAATATTTGTATTTAAACTCACAGTTTATATATTGTATTAATAAAGTTGTAGTTATTTCTGTATCATGTTATTGACGACTCAAAATGGCTGATGTATATCTATTTTGGGGGCGTTGGCGTTACAGTTGGTATCAGAGCTTAGGGATATGATCTCGGGCGGAGATCGGGGAATAGAACTAGGAGGGGAGAGACGGGTAAAACCTTCGCTAGTGTGTCTTACCTAAGCTTATTTGTTGGTTGGTCAGTATATAGGGATATTATGTGATATGTTGATTTCTTTAATTAACCCTTGTTTTATGGCAGTATTTGAGAATGTCAACTGAGAATGTTAACAGTAGAGTAAATGAGACCGTGGAGACACCTTTACTCACCAACGAGGAGAACGTGCAACAGGCTGGCAATGTTCCTCTGTAAACAACACCACTGATCAGACGATGAACGACAGAATGTTTAGAAGCTTTTTGCAGTTCATGCAAAATTAGACGAGGGAGACTCGTGTACAAATTACAGGAGGAAATGATAACAACGCACGGTTTGTCATAGTCAAGCAGTTTAAAGAGTTGGGACCACCAAAATTCTAGGGAAAGCCGGATCCGATTAAGGCAGAAACGTGAGTCAAACAAATTACCAAGATATTCGATGTCTTGGGATGCACGGAGGAACAGAAGGTTCTATTCGACACCTTTATGTTCTGTAATGAGGTAGATTACTGGTGAAAATCTGTGAAGCGTACTCATCCAGCCGCACTCAACATGTCTTTGGAGATATTTCAGAAACTGTTCAATGACAAGTACTTTCCTGAAAGTATTCGTCATATGAAGGAAGTGGAGTTTATTAGATTGGAACAAAACAACATGACGGTGTCCCAATACGAGGCAAAGTTTGCAGAGTTATCAAGGTTTGCACCTCATTTGGTGGAGAATGAGGAACGTATGACGCGGATGTTTCTGAGAGGTTTGAAACCCGGCATACGTCAATATCTCATTTCTCATAAATTTTTTCTCTATTCAGATGTTGTCAACAGGGCTCAATTATTTGAGCGAAATAACGAGTACGTTCAACCGAGGGACCACAACTAGGATCATACCGGTGACATCAGTCATCAGAACAACGATAACCAGCGGAGGAAGAAAAATATGGACAAAAGCGACAACCACTCTGGTGGTAATCATGGCCATGAGAATAGAAGAAGCGAGTCGGGAGGAGATTTTAAAAAGAGGAGATTCAACAACGACCATGTGAAGACGTCAGCGCTAGCAGCAACTGGTTCTAAGGGAGGAGAACGGCCACCGGTCGTATGCTATAAATGCAGAAAAGAGAGACATATTTGCCCAAACTGTCCACAACAGTTCAAGGTATGCTATAATTATAGAAAAGAAGGACATATCTCTCGAGATTGTACGGTAGCGAAACCAAGTCCAGGGGGAACTCAAAAGGTTATCCCAGAAAAGTCAAAGTCAACGGTTCTTGGAAAAGCGTTTTTCGTGACTGGTCAAAATACGAGGAACCCAAACGAGGTAATCACGGGTAAGCTAATCATAAATTCTTGCGAAGTTTATACCTTACTAGATACCGGTGCTACCCATTCATTTATCTCTCCTGTTTGTGCTCAACGTTTAAACTTAACTCCGGAGAAATTAGACTTTGATTTATCTGTGGAGACTCTGTTAGGAGAAACTTTCATCACATCCACTGTTTATAAATCTTGTTTGATCTGAGTTGGCACCATCACATTACCTGTTGACCTTATCTCTTTAAAGATACTTGCTTTTGATGTGATTTTATGGATTGATTGGTTAACTACCCATCATGCCAAAATTGATTCTTTTCGTAAGGTTGTTAGTTTTCATATTCCTAACCAACCTGTTGTATGAATTCAAGCAACTAAACCATTAAAATCAATCACTGTCATATCTAGTCATAAAGCTATTCGTTTATTGAAAAACAAATGTCAAGCTTTCTTAGCCCATGTTATAGATTTGAATAAAGACACGTCAGATTTGAATAATATTCATGTTGTTAGTAAATTTCCTGACATGTTTCCTAAAGAACTTTTCGGTCTACCCCCAGAACGTGAAGTTGAATTCTTTATTGATCTTGAACCTGGTACAAAGCCCATTTCTAAAATCCCATATCGAATGGCTCCTATTGAACTTCAGGAGTTAAAGGTCCAACTACAGGAGTTATTGGACATCAGTTTCATTCGTCCTAATACATCTCCTTGGGGTGCTCCTGTTTTATTTGTAAAAAAGAAAGACGGGAGTATGCGACTTTGTATTGACTACCGAGAATTGAACCATATCACTATTAAGAATAGGTATCCGCTACCTCGTATTGATGACCTGTTTGACCAGTTGCAAGGAACACAATTCTTTTCAAAGATCAATCTTCGTTCTGGATATCATCAGCTGAAGATTAGAACTGATGATATTCCAAAGACTACATTCAGAACTCGGTACGGACATTATGAATTCTTAGTCATGACTTTTGGATTGACTAATGCTCCTGCGGCTTTTATGGATATAATGAACCGAGTATTCAAAGATTATTTGGATCAGTTTGTTGTTGTCTTTATTGATGATATTCTCATATATTCCAAAAGCCGTGAAGATCATGAGCACCATTTGAAGCTGGTACTCTAAAGGCTTCGTGAAAATAAGCTATATGCTAAGTTGAAGAAATGCGAGTTCTGGCTTGAGGAAGTAGCATTCATTGGGCACGTGGTGTCAAAACATGGAGTATCTGTCGACCCGGTGAAGATCGAAACAATACAAAGTGGGGTGCAACCGAAGTCGGTGACCGAAGTACGTAGCTTTTTGGGCTTAACTGGTTATTATCGGAGATTCGTGGAAGGATTTTCTCGAATCGGTACTCCGTTAACTCAGCTGACTCGAAAGGATACAAAATTCGAATGGAGCGAGGAATGCGAGATGAGTTTTCAAGAGCTTAAGAGGAGACTCATTTCGGCACCTGTTCTGACAATACCATCTGGTTCGGATGGATTTGTTATCTACAGCGATGCTTCAGGCAAAGGGTTAGGATGTGTTCTCATGCAACGAGGGAAAGTCATAGTATATGCCTCGCGATAACTTAAAGAATATGAGAGGAATTATCCTACTCATGATCTAGAGTTGGCAGCAGTCGTTTTCGCGCTAAATATCTGGAGGCACTATCTATATAGAGAGAAAGTGGAGATATATTCAGACCATAAAAGCCTCAAATATTTTTTCACCCAAAAGGAACTCAACATATGACAACGACGTTGGCTCGAGCTGTTAGAAGATTATGACCACACCATTCAATACCATCCTGGAAATGCAAATGTGGTAGCTGACGCGTTGAATAGAAGATCATATGCAGGAACGATTGCGATGATGTCAAGTATACGCATAGAACCAACTTTAATCGAAGAAGTTAAAGTTGCTCAAGCCACAGACCCGGAGCTGATGCATATGAAGAAGAAAGTATAAGAGGGTGATATTCTAGAAGCATGAATCGATGAAGAAGGAATACTTTGAATCCACTCCAGACTTTGTGTTCCTAATGATTCTGATTTAAAGAACAAGATCATGATGGAGGCACACAATACACCATTTGCAATCCATCCTGAAAGTACCAAAATGTATCGTGATCTTCGACATACATTTTGGTGGAATAATATAAAGAGAGAGATCACGAAGTTTATCTCGAGGTGTTTAACTTGTCAACGTGTAAAGGCGGAACATCAACTGCCTAAGGGTCCATTGCAACCGCTTGAGATTCCAAAATGGAAGTGGGAACACATTACCATGGATTTTGTGATGCCTCCAAAATAGGTATACATCACCTATCCTTAGTCGCCAAATACATGGTACAGAATACAAATACAATCTTTAATATACAACAAAAGAGCTGTGAGTTTTAATACAAATATTGTCTTCTAGATAATATCCACTCTCATAATAAGTCCTCATTATATTTATTGTCACACTATTTAACAAAATAGTGAGGACTACTAATGTTATCCTCTGGACTGTCACTCCGTTCCCCGACTAGTTCCGCTACGTTCTCATTTCCTGAAAAGAACAATGAAAGAAAAAGGGTGAGCTCAATTAGCCCAGTAAGAAATATTATGACTAAGATAATGCAGAATAAATTATCATTAGTCTTCAACAATGTTAAACTGATAAAATACAATAGACATCAAGTTTAACTGCAGCAGAACAAGTAATCCATTAAAAGAGTCAAGTAGAGAATAAAATCTACTATCTTTTATGATTTAAAAGGTTTTTCATCACTTCTATCGCTGGGACTCAGCTTAATAAATAATCTACATCATCGAATCACTCTTGCACTACGGCCAAGGATATTCTTTAGTATCACGACCACAATTATCCATGCACTACGGGCCAAGTACATTTATGTATTCATCAATGGTCATGATCATGCCAACAACTGTCCATCAATGCACTACGGGCCAATGAAGACTTTTATCACATCATTTATAACATTACAGTCATGATTATACCGAATAATCCCTGGTCATAATCATACCAAGTCCATCTATGCACTACAGGCCATAGATGACTTTCAAAAAAATATAAACATGAGGATGATAACAATGATATAAGAATTCAATAAAACAAGTTTACGAATTAATTTATCCAGGAACTAATAACGTCCAAATTTTTAACATGATACTTCTTTGTAGAGTAAAATTCAAGAATGTTCAGAAGAATATTTTCATGAAAAGATACTGGATGAAGCGCAAATATCAAGGATATTCTACTAATTTTATAGAGTATAGAAGTCAAAACTTTAACCAACTGAGTATAATAAGGAATGAAATAACAAAAGAAATCACCAAGCATGAGGTAGACCGCACATGCAGGTTATTCCAACAAAATAATAAAGACGAAACCAGGTCCGGCGTAAAACGCACATACAAGATATTCCAACTGAATAATAAAGACGGAACCAGGTCCGGCGTAAAAAGCACAGACAGGATGTTCCAACAAAATAATAAAGATAGAACCAGGTCCGGCGTAAAGCACTGACATGATGTTCCAATAGAATAATAAATACGGAACTAGGTCCGACGTAAAGCACAGACAGGATGTTCCAACAGAATAATAAAGAATGGAATAACAGAATAATTTCACCATGAATGCGGTACTTCGCATAACCAGGTTATTCCAGCATAATAATAAAGAATGGAATAATAGAAGTTCTCTTCATGAAGACGAAAGAAAGAAAATAATACCCCTTACCTTTGAAAGAAACTAGATATAGGAGTAGTGAAATAGCAGACTTCTCTTCTTCTACAGATTTTCTCTCTACAATTTCTCTCTATAATAATTGTTCTATAGCTTTAGTGAATTGGTGAGAAATGAAGAAAGAATGAGCTTCTATTTATAGAAAAATATAGTTTCAATAATTGCACGTTTTGGGGCTCGAAAAATTACAGTACAATACCTCCAATTTTTTCTTTATTTTTAATTTAATTATGCAAGTATTATCAAACTTGCACCACCTCCCCTAATAGTAAATAATTTGATTCAATAGTAAATCATGTGAATAAATAGTTCTAGACATGTGAAAATACGAATTACAGTATAGTACCTCCATCTATACCTCTATTTTTAACTTAGTCAAGCAAGTATTATCAATCTTGCACCAACTCCCCTAATAGTAACAAGAATGTAAAACAATAGTATACACATGTGAACAAATAGTTATAATCATATGAAATAATAGCAATCAATTGCTCATTTATCTGGTTAAATACCCGATTGGTCAATATAACCTCCAGACATCAATTATTATCGAAATAAATGTCGATTTTCACTAACACAAATAATTCCAACACAATGAAACTATTTTTATCAAAAATATAAATTTTGAAATTATAAAGTTTGACTTTTCCCAAAAAAGTCAACTATTGACTTTTTGACCAAATAGTAAAATCCGAAATTTTTTGTGTTTATAGTTTATTTTTAATAATTTCATCGTGCCGGACTCAAATATCACGTCCGCGTCTCCAAATTCAACTCCGAGCACAACTTAATTTTAATAACATTCATCATTAATATTACAACTCACAATATTTATCAACTAGGTCGTTCTCAGGAAATAGGGGGCTTTTCAATAAGGATTTCTCCCTATTGGCACGCAATTAGGTGACCAAACCTTTCCTTGACAGAATATCTAGATATTGTAAATATTGCAATTTAATAATATGAATAACTTTGCCATCTCAATTATTGATTTAATAAAATAACATATTATGCAGATGATACTGTGACAATAATCGAACCAATAATATGAGAGATATGATGCAGCAATTACTGTAGCAATAATTGAGTATAACTGAGTGACTTCTCACGTAAGCATCAATAATCAATACCGTGTGCTACTATGCAACCACGCGTATTACTGTACTTTTACTACCGAGTAGTTCAACAGTATTAACGGTAAAACTTCCGCCGTTATTTTCATAAATATATTTTTGTCGTTTTCTCAATCCGACAATAATTCTGTCGTGGGATCAACCAATGATTGCGCCGTTGTACAAATATTTCCTGCTTAAAACGAATATTCTTCGACCAATCGAATATAATATAACAACTTGCATACTTTGCAGAATTTATAAATACTACCCATAACAATAATATTATAACAAATTCATTCCATAATATTCAAAAATGATAATTATAGAAAAATCATCTTTATTCATAAAAGTTGGGGTCTTACAGATTTTGTTACGGGTCTTCCCACGGTTTCTCAAGGCATAAATGCTATTTGGGTTATTGTTGATAGATTAACAAAGTCTGCTCATTTCTTGCGGATGCGGGAGACTTATTCCCTTGAACGTCTTGCTCATATGTATGTAAATAAGATTGTGAGATTGCATGGCATGCCAGTATCCATAGTTTCGGATCGTGACCCAAGATTCACTTCACGATTTTGGGTTAGCTTGCAAAAAACTATGGGTATGGATTTACGATTCAGTTCGGCATATCATCCTCAAACGGACGGACAATCAGAGAGGACTATCAAACTCTTGAAGATCTATTAAGACTCTGTGTCCTATATTTCAAAGGGAGTTAGGATAAATATTTACCATTGGTGAAATTCTCCTATAACAACAGTTATCAGGTAAGTATAGGTGTGGCTCCATTCGAAGCATTGTATGGACGAAAGTGTCGCTCTCCAATATGTTGAGATGAAGTGGGTGAAGCAACATTGTTGGGACCCGAGTTGGTACGTATTACTACAGAAAAGATCCAAATGATTCGACAACGTATACAAACGGCACAAGATCGACAAAAGAGTTATGCAGATCTTCATCGAAAGTACATGGAATTTAGTATTGGGGATCATGTATTGCTGCATGTTGCCCCATGGAAGGGAGTTACAAGATTCTAGAAGAGAGAAAAGCTCAATTCACGATTTATTGGTCCATTTCAAATTCTTAACTGAGTAGGAAATGTAGCCTATAGACTCGTGTTACCTCCAAGTATGTCTCGTGTTCATAATATTTTTCATATATATGTGCTTCGTAAATATGTGAAAGACCCAAACCACGTTATTGAGTTAGAACCAGATGAGATAGTCGAAGACTTAACGTACGAGGAGGTACGTGTCAAGATCTTGGATAGGAAGGAGCATGTCCTACGCACAAAGGTCATACCACAAGTCAAAGTTTTGTGGAAGAACCATGCTATAGAAGAAATAACCTGGGAGTTGAAAACGGAAATGAAAGCGAGGTATCCTCACCTTTTCGAAACACCAGGTACGTACGTCAATTTCGAGGACAAAATTTCATAAGGAGGGGAGGTTGTAAGACCCCAACTTATTATAAATAAAATCAAATTTTCTCTATTTATTATTTTGAAATAGTAAGGTTTGATTTGATTAATGTGGTTAGTTATGGGTAAAATGCGCAAATATTTCAAATATGCAAGTGGTTATAAAATATTTATTTTTATCGGAGAATATTTGTTTGGTCGTGGAATATTCTTACTGTCGGGGTATATTCGTACGATGGCGCAGCCTTGTGTGGGCCCCATAACGGAAAGCGATTGGATGAAGAAAACGACAAGTATAAATTGTTTATAAATAACGACGTAATTGTTACCGTTAATATTGTTAGAATACCCGGTGGTTAAAATATAGTAGCACACGGTATTGCATCAATTATTGATTCTTACGTAGGAAGACATTACTCAATAATTGTTACAGTAGTTATTGTTCAATATTTTATTTTATTGATTCAATAATTGCTTCATTGATATTTTATATTATTATTATTTCAATAATTGTCACTACACAGTATTTTCATTATCAGATCAATAATTTATATTATTTGAATAATATTATTAGATAAAATTATTGGAAATGTCTAGAAAGTTCTGTCTAAGGAGAGGTTTGGTCACCTAATTGCGCGTCAGTAAGGAGAAATTCTTATTGGAAAGCCCCCTCTTTTCTGAGAACTGGCTGGTTGTCAGTATTGTAATTCTGTAATATTATTTTTGAATAATTAATTATTGATTTATATGATAAGTAAAATATTTATTTTATGTGGATATTGATGGCGAAATTTTTTAAAGTGACAATTGTTGAAAAATTGTTATTTTATCTTTTCTGATAAAAAAATTCATTTAAATATATTATTATATTTTAAAAATATTATAATGATGATATTTTTACAATTAATGTGGGATATATGAGTATATAAGGAGGAGGAGTATTTTTATTACTAAAATTGTTTAAAACATGTTAAACATGTTCGTGGACCTCATTTCTTGACTGAAATTTGATAATAACCTGTAAAATCGCCTGTTTGTGAATTTCGGTCAATTTTTGTTTAGAATTTAGAAAAACTTAAACTTACAAAGTTGTAGAGAATGGAATTTCCTATGGAGAAGACATAAAGTTCAAATTTTTCTGATAAAAGGGCTATTTTCTATGAATTATTGATGTTCCGAAGTTTCAGAATATTTGATTTTTAAAGTTTTAATTATTTTTTTAAAAGAAAAACGTTTTTGGTGAGTGTCCCACATGTGTTATAAATGTGTTTAATTGTTGAAATCAGATTCAAAGGTTGGCGTAGAAAAATTATAATAAATATTATTATTTTATTAAATTTTCTGCTTTGGTGTTCTAACCATTTTTCTATAAATAGAGTGCTTAGGTTAGAAATGAAAATCACACCAGTAACTGAAGTTTTCTCTCTCTATATTATCGAGCGTATTCTTGTGAGTATTTTGATACTTTTAGTGTTGCTATACGGTGCAAGTTTCCTTCAGCACTATATCCGGTATTTCAGCTAGAAGTACAGTCTTTTCAAGGTAAGGGATATTATTTTTTTTAAAATGATATTATTTCTTCTAATATCATTATGCCGAAATATTGATAAGATTTTTCTTGTGAAATTCTTGTCTTTTAGTGTCGGAGTTACTATTCACATATACGGCACTATTCACGAATACGGCACTATTCATAGAAAAATTATAATTTTATTTTTTTGTCCAAAATATCTATTATGGATACTAGCTTTGATTGTATCCATGTTTTGATTATTCTTGAATTTTACTTCACTATGATTATTAATGAAGTATTTTTAAACTTGAACTGTTTAAAGTACGAATTCTTAATATTTGCACTTTTGTTTTACTGGATTCGTTTTTTTAAAATATTTTTTATCATCCTCAGTCTTAAATGATGGTATTACTGAATATCTTTGGTCTGTAGTTCAAAGATGAATATTTTTTTGATGAATATCTTTGGCATGTAGTGCAAAGATGTACAGGTGTTGAGATGAATATGACTGACTGATGAATATATTTGGCCTATAGTACAAAGATGAATATTTGATTCAAGATGAATATTGATTGATGTTACAGGGATAAAATATTGATTATAGACTTTTAAATTCATAGATAAAAGTAGATTTCATTCTTTACGTAACTCTTCTATGAATTATTGTTTCCGCTTCGAGTATTGATCTGAAATTTATTGTCTATTGTATTTTATCAGATTTTTTCCTGTTGAATATTAACGATAATTTGTTCTATATTATCTTAGTCATAATATTCTTTATTGGGCCAGTTGAGCTCATCCTTTTAATTTTTATTCATTTTTCTTCTCATGAGGCGAGAATGTAGCGAGTTTTAGTCGGGGTGTGGAATGATAGTTCTAGAGAGTTATTTTAGTAGTCCTCACCATTTTTATAAAATAATGTATCAATAATTGTAGTGAGAACTTATTTGAGTGTGAATATTGTCTAGATGACAATATTTGTATTTAAACTCACAGTTTATATGTTGTATTAATAAAGTTATAGTTATTTCTGTACCATGTTATTGACGATTCAAAATGGGTGATGTATACCTATTTTGGGGGCGTCACATATTGCAAATGTTTATATTAATTTTTTAATTGTTAGTTACGTAAATAAGTATTGATGACAACTTTTGTAGACTGGAATGAAAAACAATAATTTCAAATAAGCGTACGCATATGTAGGGCTGAGCAAGTAACCAAATTGGAACCGAAATCGCACCAAAAATCGCACGAACCGCACCAATTAAAATCGCACCAACGGTTCCGGCGTATGTGGCGGTTTTAGGTGTGTTGAATAACCAAATTTAAAGTTTCAATTTGGTTACTAGCCAAAATCAAACCGCATAAAACTGAAACCGCACCATGTGTGTATATGTATGTATTATCTCTAGTAAATTCTAAAGTTACTTTTCACTTGAACACGCTCAGAGAAAACCCCAGTCTTGCATTGTCATTTCTTCACCAATTGAAAGAAGATGTTAGAGGTTATAGAGTCAAAAATTAAGCAATTGGGTTTTGAAATTTTGAATTTGTTTGATGCGTTATTGGAGGGGCTTATAGTTGAGGGGCTCGAGCACTTGATGCATTGGTTAATGTCAATGCTATAATTGTAATAGTCTAATAGATTATTTTTAGTCCTCTCTGCAATATATTTTATTCTATCTTCAGTATATACTTTTAATTTTTGGGGAACTAGATAAATATTTTTGCTTGTTTTCGATTAGTCTCCGTTGTTTTATATAGGCCATATTTTAGTTTTAAAGCATGCTTGATATAATTTTCATTGTCGACTTTGTCACTAAGTTAATTGCTCGATGTAAGTTTTATGTTAAATTTTAGTGAATGTTTAAAGTTTTTTGTTGTTTCAATTGATTTTTGAACCGAAACTACACCAATTAAAATCGCACCGCACACTTTAAAACCGCACCGCACCAATCACAAGCGGTTTCAGATGCGGTTTTGAATTTTTCAAACCGCACCTAATCGGTTTCGGGTGCGGTTTGGACTTCAAACCGCACCAAAGCACACCATGCTCACCCCTACGCATATGCATAAAGTATATATAGCTCAATGAAAAGTGGGTTTAATTTTTGTATTGCGTCTGTAATTTCTAAAATTTTATTGGTATCCGAGTATCCAAATGTATTATTAAATGAGTAGAATAATATGAACGTTTTCAACATATATAAAATCTCATGCCACAATAATATAATGAGATTTACACTAGTTCATGAAAAAAGAGGGAGATGTTGTACACATGGGCTAATTAACCATTAATATAAGTTACAAAATATATTAGAAGTATACAAAAGTCTATCACAGTCTTGATAAAAAATTTATAAAAATCTGTTACTTATTTCATAGAGTCTATAAAAGTCATTTTAAAAAAGTCTTTGAAAGTCATTAAAATCCCATAAATTCTACAAAAATATATCACTTAAAAAAATCTTTAAAAAACTTAATTGAATACACCCCCTAAATTTCTTATGAAAATAGTTTTGTATCCGTCAACCGTCAAACCAATTCAGTTTTTGAAATTTTATAATTAGACGGATTGACCGCCCAACAATAATTACATTTCTTTCTATACAAACATATTCAAATGATGCATATATTGTGTATCCATACATATTTTTTTCCCATTAAAAATGTAGTCAATAATTTATATTTATATTTATTTAATATTTTAATTAATCATTTAATTCACATGTATCTATCTATCTATCTAATAAAACACAAATGATTTTGAATTTCCCGCTCATTCAATAAATCATCTGGGTCGTCCAAAGTTTGGGATAAATCTCACCATCCATCTATCTATCTAATAAAACACAAATGATTTTGAATTTCCCGCTCATTCAATAAATCATCTGGGCCGTCCAAAGTTTGGGATAAATCTCACCATCCATCTATCTAATAAAATACAATCTATCTAATTCTATCTATCTATATCTATATTCTATATATCTAATTATATCTAATAAAATACAAATAATTTTGAATTTCTCGCTCACTCAATAAATCATCTAGGACGTTCCAAAGTTTGGGATAAATCCCACCATCCATCTATCTAATAAAATACAAATAATTTTGAATTTTTCGCTCACTCAATAAATCATTTGGGTCGTTCAAAATTTGGAATAAATCCAACGTCCATAGTGCCAGAGGCACGGGACTGTTGCTAGTATTTAATATTTTCACATATTTTTTCTCTCATGAATGTATAATCTGTCGTATGCTTGTGTGAGAGAAGAACATGTAAAAATATTAGTTATAAGCTTTAATCATTTTGATTATGGTCGATGAGAATTAAGACTGAGGCACTGTGGCCTTTAGGTCTTAGATTAATTCGATTCTCACTTAGGTGAAGTGTGTTTTCTTTTATGCGATACTTGTTTAGTTTGTGAGTTTGTTTTTTCACCTTTTGGTGAAACTTGATATAGTAATTAATTATAAATTAGTATAATGTATTCCCTACGAAGTAGGGTTTCAAAAAAATAATCATTTTAATTATGGGAATTACTGTTGTACTTTTCAATCATTTCAATTGACTGATTTTACAGTAATGAGTAATGATTAATGAACATAAAAGTTGAATTATGTGGGAACTAAACACAATATCACAAACTCATATATGCCATGATTAAAAAAATTATCATTAATAATAATTATTTATGTAATTGATAATAAAAAAATTATAAAATATATTTTTTTCATAAATAATTATAAGTTACAAAAGTTATAATAATAATTATTAGGATTGTACAGACTGTACAGATCCTATTTCTTGTATTTATCCAAATTACACATAAAACATTATTTTTTATAAAAAAATTTAGTTGAAATAAATATTATACATTTTTAAGAGGTATTATTATGTGTATATATAGCATATGTAGAGGTACTTACGTGCACGTATGAAGAATATGTATACACACATCAATCAATTATGAAAATATATTCAAAACAGTGCATAGAAAATGATGGGCCGGGCCGGGCCGGGTCGGATCGGATCGGCTGGCGAATACTCCTCTTGTTAGTGTTAAGCGATCAAACTAAGGGAAATTATTGAAAGAAAGACACTATTCTTGTTATAAGCAAAAACAAATAAAAAGTCTTATTTAATTTTATTTTCAATTACTTTAAAAAATCTTAGAATTCAAAATTAATGTGGGTTTTTATTTAATTTTGACTAATGCAATAGTTGATATTCTAAACTACTTAAAAAGTATTACAAAGCAAAAAAAAGAATTATTATTTTTAAAATTAGAATAAATTTACATTACAAATTAATTTGATGTGTATAATTAAGACCAGAGACAAATAAGACTCTTTACAAAAGGAGGGAATATTTAATTAATAATTATTATGTACTTATTTATGGGCATATACTCGTTATTTCATTCTCAAAAAACTACTACTCCCTTCGTCCCAAATTAATTGCTCAGTTTTGACTTTATAAAGTCAAATTGACCATTTTTAAAACTAATCTTTTTACTATTTTTGCTAAAATGTAGGTGAAGAGATTATAACCAAAAGAAAGTATATACAATTTATTACTAATCCTAAATTTTATAATTTTAGAAATATATTTATATATGCTTAATTATTAATTCTAAAAATAGTTAATTTACTAAAAAAAGTCAAAACTGAGCAGTTAATTTGGGACGGAGGGATTATTAAATAATCCAGAAAGATAAAGATGATTGCTGGATTCTAAATTAAGTACTATTTATTTATGGATCAATTACTATTATTATAAATAGAATATATATAATAAATAGTCAAAATGTAGATGAGAATTGAGAGTACAGCCTATCTTGTTTGAACTTTGAACACTCCAACCTGTTCCTCTCATCTTATGAGGCATTATTATTATTGTTATATCTAGTTATCATGAAGTTAAATACTAATACAGTACTGACACCCAGATAAAACGCAGATAGAGATCATCTGCGTATCGACATTGTATTAATCAATTGATCAAAAGTTAATTTCATACTAACTACTCTCATTATTATCGGGTAATGGCTAGGAAGGGACCCATTTGAAAACTGAGAGAGAGAGAGAGTCCCATAACATAAATTGGTAAAATTTCAAACCCAGATCCAATTCATTTCAAAGAAGGAGAATATACACAAGAATTTATGATACATGAAATAAAATAACAAGAACAAAGCTGTGTGTCAAAGAAACTGCCTAATCCCCACGAACTAAATAACACACAAAAAATTAAAGTTACAAAAGAAATAAAAAGAAGAAAATAAAAGCATGTAAATTTGGTTTGGGCCAACTCTAAATTTATCTCAATATATATGTTCTCTTTTTCTTCTTGAGATAAATTATGAGAATTGACTAGCTAGGCATCATAACCATACATACTACATATATGGGGAAAAAAAAACTAGCTCGGTAGGTAGGACTTACGGTTACGGGGGCCGGCCTTGTTATGGCTTACGGGTATTTTTGGCCGGCTTCCCAAAACATATACCACATCCGGAGAGTTTAGGAGAAGGCGGGTCAATGGTGTGAGTAATTTGCAGCGTCCGATATGGTTGTTGTCTTTGATCATCTTTGACAGCTGCTGCTTTATGACCACCACCACCACCTGCAGCTTCTTTGGTGTTTATTGGCTTTAATTCTCCGGACCAAACCAAACCAGATGAACCTGATCTTCTAAATGATATTTCAGACCTTGGCAATGAAGCCATCTCTCTCTTTGCCACTCTTGGTTGGTATATATTCAATTGAATTGAATTGAATTGAATACAAGAGAGAGAGAGAGAGAGAAATATATATATATATATATATATATATATATATATATATATATATATATATATAATGGGAGTAGAGGAGAGACGAGGAAAATGACAAAAAACTTGAAGAGTGAGTAAGGTCATCATCTACTTTACTTGGTCAAGGCCGATTCACAGTTTTACATTTATTCACTTTTCAATTGTCCATAGGATAGGCATAGTGAAGAGGGAACAAGAATAAGCAACACACCTGACCGGATAGTTACCAAAGCACTTGGTCAAAATATGGTTATCATTTTCCAAAAGCAACAAACTTCCAGCACCATCACATTGATTTAAAGAAAATGCACGAGAAAAACCATTTGCTGAATTAAACAACTGAATGCAACATACACAGGTTGCTTGCTACTCATTTATTTACCCAAAAAGGATAAAAACATTCCCTCAACTAATTTGATAGTGGTGGCTTATGGTGGATAAATTTTTCTGAAACCGTCTTGCAATTTTACCTAGTTCACAGAAATCAAAATTAACATCTCAAAGTCATTAAGATATTCAGGGGAGGAAAAATTTCAACTTCAGAAAAATTTCAAACTACAAAATATTTTTTTGTCAAAAAAACGAAAAAAGGCAACTCCCCTCCACCATGCATAATCTGGCTTCTCCCTTGATGAAAGCAATCTTCTGAAGAGGCCATACTACTTGGGAGGTTCTCTTCAAGCTCTCATGTATGTGTAACAAAGTTTTAAGAACACTGCATTTCCCCTCTAATATTGGGGATAATAAGTTCCTATCACAATAATATTCAATGACCATGCTGAAGAAGGCTTCTCAAAATGTTTTTGTTGCCATTATATGCAAAAGATCTCATTCTTCACTAAACTCATCCTTGGCATCAACGTACTAAATATGAATAGTCAAAAGGCATAGTTTCTATTCCCGCTCAATACAGATGGTGGTTCTTCTAGCTGCTGATCACCGAAACCAACCTCTTTTTGTCCTCAAGAATCTTACATAATGGCTTAGGACCTTGAAAGATTTCTGACGATGCTCTGCTAGAATGTCTCACTTTCCTAAATGAATCACCATTTTCGTAGGCATTCTTTTTCTCTTCTTTGATTTGGTCAAGGGTCTTGGGCCCTGAAAACACAGAGGACTCCTCAGTAGATCTCCTAGTCTTTGGCACTGACTTCCTCGTTACTTCAGAGGAAAGCAACTGCTGTTTACCAGGTCTCCTCTCCTTGTACTGCTGCTGAGAGCGCCTCAACCTTCCTTGCTGGTTGACATCATTCAGATGAATTTCAGGGTCGCTGCATGATCCAAGGATGTTCTTCTCCACACGAGATGCCAGTTTTCCATGATACCTTTGTGAACCCTGCCATTGAGGCCTTTCCCTGCTTCGACCAATCAAATGGGATGAGTAGTGTCTTTCAGAGAAATGGGTGACAGAATGACCATCAACCAACCTGCGTCTCTTTAGATGGTCCCGAAGATCCATACTACTGCCATTACAAGCCAGTTCCATTCCCGAAAACTTCCTTTTTTGTGGTGAAAGACGATCAAACACTCTTTCCCTTGATTGTCCGGGAGTTCTTCTGGTATAGTCAGAGTTATGCTCATCATCTAAATGATCATAAGAATCATGTAATATTTGTTCATAAAAATTTCCTGCATCAGGGTATGCAGGATCATACCCGACTGGGTTTTCATAATCATACCCCAAGAATGGGCTATTCAGCTCCCTTCTTTCTACATCAAGGGCCGGCACATACTCTGGATCATCTTCATAAACCATATCTTCCAATCTATCATCTACAATAACATCAAAACCTGGGGATGATTCCAACCATTCCTCTCGCTCAAGATGGCAATCTACTTGGTCCTCTGAGCTCTGATCAGTGCATACAAGAGAACTGCTTTCAACAAAGCCTTCTGCTGGAGGCAACCGCTCTGACCGTACTAAAGCAGCTTCTTCACACTCGGAATCTGAAGTATGTGGAGAAGCACTATTCTCTGGAACATTACTAGGAGCCAACTGGTGAAAATCCTCTTTAGCTTTGCTTTGTGGTTCTGTTGATCCCTTGATGGCAGTTTCAGATGTATTGATCTGTGTTTCAATTGGTGTTAACCCAGTGTCGCTTCTAGTGGCCATCTTCTTATCCACGACTGCTGCATCATTGACTGTGGAAACTGTTTGTGCAGATTTCCAAGCAAGTGTATCATCATCAGGTCCATGCATAAAAGAGCATCGTTCACCTTTATTGCAAAATCCATTGAAGTAGAAGTAACAGGGAACATTTGTCCTGTTCACGGGAATAGTACTGTCGTACCGAGGAAGAGAAGATTCAGATGATGCCTCAATATGCCCATCAAGCGGCTGCAAAATTAACAAATTAGGATAGAATAACATAATCCAACAAGTAATAGATAAAAATTACAACGCTAGAAGTTTAATCGTAATAAACAAAAAAAAAGTAATTTATATTCAAGTCTGATACATAAATGGGAGAGGAAAAGTGATGCATAAGAAAGCTCCAACAAGAGTAAAATCAAAGCTGACAAAGATTTTGGAGTTTAGTATGTTTGGGTTCCACTTGAGATCTACCAGTCATATAAAAATATTTCTAATTCGTAAATTTATATACTACCACATGTTTGGCATTTCAAATTCGCAGAGAACAGTATAAGGGAATTTTTCTGAATTTTAAAGCTTTTCCCTGGGGGTGGCAGATTTATCACCCAAACTCTAGGTGTGCAGGCTGCAGCCTACTTCCTTATTTGCTTATACTACTTCAAATTTTCTTCTTTTCCTTTATTAATACAAATTACCAGCTAGCAGAACCGAAACCACTCCTTCCAACACACAAAACAGAAACCCAATTTAATATGTTTTATAATTCCCTATAACAAACAGCCATCCAAGAAACTCATAATAGATGCATAGTGCTGCTTGCGCAGAACATCACAGCTCCCATGAAAGCTACTAAGGTTTTTATTTCCTGTATAATTACAACCTCAAACCCTTACCCTAACCTTTTTGTAAACTTTAAATCAACATCTCCACAAACTACTCAACCTCAAAAAACAAAAGTAATCAGCCTCAGACACCTAGTACTGCAGACTGCCGTTGAACAACAGTAGTAATATTATAGCATGTGGAGAGTGTCTCTGCACTTATCTTGCCACAAATTGAACAGAAGGAACCATGCCCAAAATATCTTTCAAAGAATGAGATATTCTTTTCTTAAAAACCTAACAAATTGAACAGAAGGCCATCAAAAGATATATGCTATTTCTACATGATGAACAAGAACATCCAAACCAATGTCCTGGAAAGTAATGGTAAAACCAAGGCCACAAAAACTGAAATCTTTTTGAGGGCTGAAGGTAGACGCTTCAACTTATAAAAGTAAATAAATAATACATATCCAACACTGAGCCCACTTATACATAGCAACAAACGTAGGGGTATTAAAAATGAGGTCTTGGCAAAGTCTAATACATGTTGAATTCATAAATTAGGCATAAATTACAGTGAAGCTTAGCTAGCTATCAGGACAAAAGAAAACTGGGACCTTAGATGATCAAGTTCCAACTAGACTATCTGCTGCTTTTAATAGCATGGTCGACCTAAACTCAACTTCCATGCTTTTCTTGTCTGAAATCTTTTAGAACAAAAATGCCAACAACCACGGACATTAAAGCTTACAGGAATTTCTGCTACTTTGACTAGGATAACAAGGTTTGCACACTGCTAAGCAAGAACAAGACACTTAAGACACACACACATTATAATTGTTATTAGTGAGAGCATTGGCCAAGTAGAGACTATTCAGCCATGTATTGTAATATAAAATCAAACAATCAAAAATCTACAGACCTAAATTTATGCAAACAGTTCATGGTTTATAACTATTTATAATTTACCATCATATTGTAAATTAAAAAACATAATAATATATGTGACTATGCCACCCAAATTCATTTTGCTTCTCCATAAAATGATATTAACCCATTACACTGCCAAAGAAATAGCATGCAGAAAAAAGCTTAAAAATGCAATAGCAAGTTACAGGATGCCGGAAAGCGCAGTTGGGATTGAGACAGCTCCCTGCCAACCAATACCAGCAATCTCTAGGGTTGATCCGCGCAATCTCACTGTGTCTGTACTCACATTCATGCCCCTGAAAAGGGAGAGGAAAAAAGAAAACTATAGATTTTTTGCCACATGAGCCATTAAGCACAATGTTTCAAACTCAAACTAAATTAACAAGAACAATAGAAGAAAAAAAAGTCCAGTCATCCAAATATATATCAGCAAAAAGTATAAGAAATGAAGAATACATATGTATAAATCCAATGACATATCTAAACTTTAAATCAAGAGTTTATGGGTCTTCTATCTACCGATATACAATGAATCAAACTTAAAAACTTTTAATTAAAAAATAAAATAACACAACATCTGTTTTTCTTCATCTCAAAATGATACCCAACAATAAAAGACAAACTTCAGAAGCAGAAAAGTAGGACCCATATAGAGACATACATATAATGCAAAGCCCTAAATAATATTTAGAAAGAGAAACCCTATAATCCACCATACCCACATTTTACAATTACATCGGAGAACACGGAATCGGCAAAAGAAAAATATAATAACTCGCAGCATTACAAACGAAAATAAAAGGCAAAAATAAATTGATCGAACCTTCTTGCAAGTGAGGGGAGAAGCCAAGAAGTAGACGCAATCGGTGTATCGTTTCAGTAGTTCTTGGTCCATTTTAGAAGAGAATTGAAACGAAACGAAAAGACGAGTGTGTTTTCTATTCAATGGTGAATCAGTGAAAATTTAACATTTTTATGAAAAAAGGGGATTGGTCTAAAGGCGAGGGGATGCAGACGATAAAATCAATCAAGCTTCTCGCTAGCTTGTGAATTGTTGTTTGTAATTTTGGGGGGTTTTATTGGAGGAGTTCGAGGCAGAGGGGAAAGGGAGAGGGTTCGGTTCCCATTTTCCATTTTTTATTTTTTATTTTTTATTTTTTTGGATACAAGAAAGCAGGTGCATGTGTGTCAGCAGTCACTCTTCCATGATAACTTTATTTTTATTTTTTTCAATTTAGTTAGTTAGTTATCATAAATTCATTTAAAAACATGCTATAGAATTATATTAATTCACACAAGTCTTGAAAAAATATTATTTGTTATTCATAGTAGTAAATTTGTTTTCCTTTGACTTGTAAAACAGTTTACTCTATATTTATTATAGGGGAAGGGGAAGGGGAAAGATTGTTGCATTCTGCAGCAGTAGCAGTTGATTCAGCACACCAACCAACCAACAAACAAAGTTGCTCCTACCCCTCAATTTTTAGTTCAAACTTTGCATATAAACTCAGTTGTTAATAAATTGATCGCAGAAAAAAAAGATAAAAAGAAAAAGGAAAATTCAAGCACACTACTACAATTATAACATTGTGATGGAGACCATCAACACCACCCTAGATTCCATTTGTTCAAGAACATGAAATTTTTGGCCATTAGCATTAACAGACATGGGTTCACAAACGCGACTCCATTCCTGGTTTTAGCACAGGAATAGAGAAGAATTCACACCATCTTAGCAGGACGGGAGCAACCTGCTCTAATCACATTCTCATGCTTATTCTAACTTTTGGTCTTTTTAATCATAGCTTTCAAAAAATAACTTGTTCTGAAATTGCTAATTGCCTTGGTCTATCAAAATTTGTAAACCATATCCTCTGTATATCCAACTTCTTTGAGTATGCCGGTGAGCTGCATAAAGTACAAAGGGAAAAAATTATCAAGGAAGATTAGATTTCTCAGTGATCTGTAGTCAATATACAAATGTATGATGTTCAGTATACCTCGCCTTGCGAATGGTCTCTTGCCTTGTCACCAGATATATGTTTCATCATTCCAGGGGGACCACATACCTGACAAAGTAACAAGATTTCAGTTGGCTCACTTGGTTGTGAAAAAACTCAGCATAAAACAAATATAAAAAGATTGTTAAGACCGTTCTAATTGTCTAGTTCTCCTACATTTTCTTGAAAAAATTTAGATTAAAAATGTGTCAATACATTACCATTTTCAAATACCAAACTTTAGGCGATATTTCATGCAGTCGTCACATTATCATTCCCCATTTTTTTCCTTATTGGCCTCGCATTGCTGAGATCTTCAAAGCATAAGGCTAGCTAAACTTTGAGCTAGCCTTATTTTCAGTGCTTTTAAATTTTACCCTCTTCATTCAGTTATTGTGCTTTGTGCATAAGAAACATCCAGTCAAAATCTTTTGCACAAAATAATAGTCTTTTAAGTACTAAAACAAATCACCAGGATTCTTCAAATGTATATAAAAATACTCCACACAATACCTTAAACATAAGCATTAAGAAAGTAAGAAACTGAATTTTTATTTCTTCATTTTCCCTTTTATTTTATGTAAACTTGGAAAGGGAGAACCACCAAAAATACAAACACAAGCAGATAATGAAGGGTGGATAATTGAGATAATTAGTGGAGTTACTGACTGGTAACCTTGTTTTGTAGTCTCAAGTTTTTTCCGGGCTTAGGTTTTCCCAATATTTTATGCCATAATTTATTTCCCACTTTATCCCAATATTTTATGCCATAGATCGATCATGAAGTTAAAAACATTGAAAGTTGAACACTTGACCTGTAACGTAAGAGCGAAAACTTACCAGTATAAGAGAATCTTCACTGGGACCAGGTAGGCCTTTCACAGCCATATCCTTCGATATGTATCCCGAGCCTCCCATCCAGTTCTTTGATGGATTATCCACAGTGTAAAATATCTGGAAGTTTTCATTAAGAAATGAGGAAGAAATTTAGCTAGAAAGAAAACAAAATATAAGGACACAGAATTACAGTTCTTTCATTATAATACAATTTCTACCTTCAAATTTGGATGGCTGTCTTCAAGCACGTCAAGTTTCTTTTTGAGTAGTATGTCATCTGGAGATACATTACCATAGAGCAGTGAAATCTGAAGGGATTAAAGGATAAACAGTCATCATCGATGCAAGTAATACGTTCAGTTAAAAGAACATGTACAAAATGTAGCGAGAGCAATTTAGTCGGGATAGTGCTAAGTTCTCAAGCTTTTAGCGATTTAGTAAAAACTTAAACATAGGTTTGCTAGAGCAGTTTTCAGACATGAGATGTAAGAGATATTGAGAACCAGGGCAACCTTGGTGTTATCATCAGGATTCTTTAAAATAGCCTCAATTATTTGAAGCATTGGAGTGATGCCTGAGCCGCCTGCAATCTGGAAAAAGAATAAGTTTACATTTAAGATAGAAAAGTGATTCTACAATTTATACATTTGATCTATCAATCTATGACTGTTAACAGAAAGCAACGACTTTTTATCATTGTTTTTATAAAAAAAATATGCATTTCAAGAAATTACAACAATACATTGATCAGCATGATTTAGTTTATTTTTTATTGCATCTTTTCTTTTATTCTCATGTGGCCACCTGATGTTCTTAGAACCCCCTGCCCTTACCATGCCAATATGTTTCTTCATGTTAGGAGTATATCTGAGTTTTTCAATAGGCCTGCAAGAAATTAACTAGAGTCGGTGCAAAGAATATATGGAATAATGTTTTTAAAAAGGTATTATATATACAATAAAAGTATTGCTTCCATTTGCTATGTAAGTGATTTTTTTTCCTTTTTCTTGAGATCATCTACATGGTTTACCCTTTTACTTCTACTACATCACCAGGTTTTAAGCTTGCAAAATGCTGACTCATTTTCCCATCCGGATAAATCTGCAAATATTTTGTAAGAAGAATAGATAAGTAGAAAACAATTAGGAAAATGCAGACATTTCCGTGCCAGAGTAGGCTTACAAGATGATAACAAGTAGGTAGCGAAGCTCTACCTTAATTAACAAATCAAAGTGTCCTTTTGAGTCCGGATCTGATATAGGAGTATACCTGAAGACAAAGTCACATAACAAGATTAAAATTAGAACTTACAGTTAACTATTTATAAGATTAATAACAAGTAATGCAGTGAGAAGCAAGGTGACTTAAAAATAAAAACATTCAATTCCTCAGCTGAGCTCCCATTCTGTTGAGATATCTCAGGCATGCACCGGAACTTCATCTAGGAATGCAAATACCGTATTAGCATCACACTCACTCTCCACATCTACCATAGATCACATCCAAAACATCATGATTGATAATATATATATATATACTCCCTCCATTCCAAAATATAAGATCACTTGCCTTTGTAATGGAGGTAGTAGGAAATTCATCTTAAATTAATAAACTATAAATTACTTATCCAACATTGCTTTAAAAGAGATGAAGAATAAGGCAAAGAGAACATTTTCTAATTTAGAGAGCAATCTTCAGATTGGAAAATTCTAATGGTCGACTTCTCATTTGCATGCTATTCATCTATTATTTTTTCGTTTCCTACAATGAGCATTAGGGAGTGATGACAATCTTTATAAAAAAGCATACACCAACAATACCATTCTATTCCCTCTGGATTTTAAATAATTTGTAATTTACATTTCAAATTCTCCTATAACATCCTGATTATTAACCACGAAAAGATTTGTAAACAGGAAAAGAGATCATTTTACAAAAAAATCAGGTACTGTATTTATACGAAATTTCCTAACTATCCTTTTCCCAAATATATAATTTAATTATAAGTTACAACAATTAAAATTTAAAATTGGAGAGCATTACGGATGTGGAACATATCCAACGTTCTCATTTGACAATGATCTTATTCTAGAGTCTCACATGTGACATTCTGATACACTTCATATATATGGTGATAAATAGAGCTTGTCAGAGTGTGAACCTACAAACCAAACTAAGGTAGTAACCGAAAAGACAAGTATATGAGACAATAAACTATGATTTCGAAAATGGGATACGAGATCTAACAATAATAAATATAGATTGTAAAACAGAGATTAACGTCTTGAAAGATTTTGAATCAAGTAATCAAGGGCAAAATATTATAGTATTAAATCAAGAATTGGAATGCAAATGAGAAGACTCACGGGCGAATGACATATTTTGTTTTTCCTTCAGCATCTTGCGGTAACGGGTATCTACAATGAGAAAAAGAGCATATCAAGATACTAAAGAGCGGTAGATATATCTAATAAACTTTATAAAGACTTGCATATTTAGTAAATGAACATTACTAACCCTATAACCGCTAGATTCTAAAAATTGTGAAACTCCTATGGAAACTGTAAAGACTCTAGAAGCAATAATTATCAAGTACTGTGAAACTTACCTAGTAATGAGGCAAGACGCGACATCAAGGCCCAACTTGGCATTGGGATCAAATGAAAACCTGCGTTTGGAGAAAAGAGAAATACTTGCATTAAACTCTAACAAGTCATTCGATCAACTCGTATGATATATATTAATTATAAATTTCATCCAGTAATTTTTAGGACAAATTCACTATGCTCTACATAGAATGCAGATGACTCCTCATGTTTACTACTGAGAAAATTTATTCCAGAGTTTGCAGACATATTGTGATGGCCTGACTGTACAAGTCGCTAGTCCCACAGGTCTGAAGAGCGAGAAGTGTCAAAAATAAGAATGATTAACACTAAAATTAGCTGCCCTTCAAAATATTATAATTTTTAAACTTTGGGTTGGAGGGATTAGAATAGGATATGAAAAGTGAAAATTGCCAATACGGACAATTCCCCTCTTTTGTGAGCACATACTCAAAAAGTCATGAGACTGAAAGTCTACTTCTCTGCTAGGGAAACATAATTTCACCTCTGCATTACAAACAGAAGTAAAGTTGTGGAAAAACTTGGCTTTCCCAAGAGAAACTAGACTGTTGTTTCATGGTAATAAGTAATAACTAATATTTGATATGCCTAAGTAGACTCAATACCATCCAACGAACTCTCTTTAGTGAAAAAATTAGAATAATACGTAAGAGAAAATGATAACCTGAATAATTGAGTATTGTGGCTGACCTTTGCCTTATCTTGAAGCTTAAATTCAATCCACTTATCAGGATTGAGTGCTGAAAAAATAAAAGCATCAGCTTGTGACCTGAGAATGAATGAAGCTGAAAGTCTAACGTATGCAGTTTACTGTATACTGTATGTTTAACTTCACATATTCTAATCATTCAAAAAATGTAGCAGTCGAAGTAAGATTTCTTCTTTAGTAATATTTTATTTTTAACAAAAAAGTACAAAATAAAGAAAAATCAGTGTACAGTACATTTTTCAAATGAGCACTTGCAAAATATTTGCACAGGTGCACACAAATCAAAAGTCCGGTTCTTGTGTGCTTTTTCTTTTCTTTTCTTGTAAGGGGGGAGGGGGGTTAGGAAGCTAACAGATCTGGGTAAGAATCGAGTACTCTAGTTAAGCCAGTTTCCCGAGATGATGGACTACTAGTTGTATGGTATTATCTGACTGATCCCTGTTAAAGATTATATACAATAATGATCTCTATTTTCTTGTTTAATCAATGAGGGGGGAAAACTCAAGTTTCAGGCATGACTGATTTCTGCAAGCTGACAAGGGAAATGCTTCAAATCTCAGAAATTTCTTTCTTACTGCAAATTATAATCTCCTTTGGTACTTCCTCTTCATGAAGGAAATAACCTTTTGAATTGCATTAAGGTATAAAGAGATGAAGCCAAACTCGTATGAAAGCAAAATTAAAAAAAATTTAACAAGCCGTATGAAAATGATCAGTTTCATTCCATTAATAATATCAACAGGTGGATTTTGTATGTGAAGCCTCACAGTCTACTGAATTGCTGATCAGAACATGATATATCAACATAATTAATCTGCATAATTTTGCAATCCAAATAGAGAAAGAAAGAAGGGAAACCCACCAACTCTCTGACCAGGTTCTTCATTGATTTGATCTAAATGAACCTGCAATTAGTAATGCAAACATATAGCTTTAATTTTCGGAAAATCCATAAATACATGATAAGAAAACAAAGATGCCAAGAACTAGATCTAATTTTGTATTCTGAGTACATGACTACCTAATATATATATATATATAGAGAGAGAGAGAGAGATTGGCTTGGATTGATAGAATAATAGAGAAGAACCATTACATAAACCTATATTAGTTTGTTAGCCTTTGCCAGACTATTGACCTAGGAACTCTTTCTTTATTTTATTTTATTTAATTTTTTAGGCACATAATGTCCAAACATACAACTTTTAAGATCCGGTCACTTCTTTAGCCTATAAGTGTACTGGTCATCAAATCTTGGCAGTAGAAACTACACACGGACCTTTCAACTGCCAGAACTTGCTAGACATCGAAAGTCTAATGGAGACCACTTTAAAAATGTCATTTTTTTTCCTATTAACATACTAGTTCACTAGAGTGCTACAACATTACAAATTAATATTAGAGGGGTTATAGTTCACTTAATTAAGTAGGCAGGTATTATTCTAGATTGTATGAGATCTTCACTGTCACTGATGTACCCTTACTAGTGACTCTTGACCAAAAACATGTAGCCATAGTTCTAGTCTGTTGGAACTGTTAAAATAGTTCAGACTGATTTTGTTAAATTTAGTTGTACATTTGCTGTCCGTACTTCTTGCTCATGAGTGCTCTTAGACATCACAAACAAACCTTAATATTATTTTCTAATCATCTACTCCTATAAATGGAACCATTGTCAGGGTCTTATTTCCATACCTGGCCTCTTTGCAACTTGCTAGTGAAGTCAGATGCTTCATCCAGCCTCTAACAACCTTATGTTATAAATTTCATTCACAGTTTCTCAACTCGCACTGAAACACATGCTATCTTAAACTATGTTATAAATCCTACTAATTGGCATAACAAGTTTTTACATTCATGCAAAAAGAAGGAAAAGTATTACATACAATCTAACCCACTAAAAACTAACCCAACATTTAAGAATCCAAATTCAAACACTTTAGTGCAGCAATGAACAATGAAAATACTCACTACAAGCATCACAATGGTGAATATATATTCTTCGGAAATAATATTGATAATTCTTGCTTTCAAATAATTATACGAAGCCTTAAACCGCAATCCCGATGATATGTTATGAAAAACAAATAAAATAAAATGAGAAAAATACCAGATTTGGTGAATCGAAGTAGTAGAAATACGATATTCCGCCAGAAATGGCAGCAATTGCTCCAAAGGGAACTCGAAAATTGGTGAAACTGGAGTTGGATTGGCCTCGAAATGCATGAGGAAAAGCGATCGGTGCAGCTTTAGCCAGGTTTTTTAAGAAGATGGCCATTTTAGAGAGAGATAAGTAATGAGGGTTTTAGGTCGAGCGTAGCGAATTTTGAGTGATACTTGGCTCAAGCTGCTTACTTGCTTTACATTACAATGGAGGAGGTATTTTATGCAATGGGCATGGGCTGGTCTGGTGCCACGTTATGAATCCGTTACGGCGAGACCAAACGGATTGTTATAAGCCCCCCGAGGAAGGGAAGGGAAGGGCCAAGCCAACCATTCCTTTTTCCATTTATAAGTCATTTCTCATGAAACAACAAAAATATATACATTTACTTATCATAAAATATTAAACTTATTTACAAGTTTGTCCATACTTAATAATACTTGAAACTTGAAAGAGCAAGCTAATTTGTAAAAGTTCAACAAACCATACCTTCTTAATGCACAAAAAAATTATAATTTGGAAAATAATTGCTTTTGAAATCAATAATTTTATTTTATTTTAAACGGACACCTTCTTAATTAAATATTTATATATTTTAATTACGATATGAGTTAAATATTTATTATTTCTGTTATTATTATGGTATTAATTAACATTTTGATTATGAAGTTAATAACTATATTGATCATGATACTTATTTGTGAACTTATAATGAAATTAATATCTTTTTTACTCAACTTATGTAAAAGAAATTGAAAGTTGCTTCTGAAAACTTAATACGGCAATTACCAAGACAAGTATTTATTAATTTTTTGATTATCAAATTAAGTGATTCATTTTAATATTATGTACAAAAAAATTATAATTTGGAAAATTTATGGAATACATACATGATTCATCTTAATATTGATTGCTATTGCTATTGCTATGTTGCAAAGGTGAGAAATGAGAAGATATTATTACAAACATAAGAAGATACCACAGTCCACAGACCTTGTAAGGAAGTCAGAGTCATGGATCAATTTAAATTTAAAAAGGATCGGATACCCAATTTTTTTACCTTACCAAACCATGTAGTACATAACACAAATAAAGCAGATAAACCATCCACTTCAAATTTAAGTAAGATTGTTCGCTAGGCATGTTGATGAATGGGACCAAAATAATGGAAAATACATAATCTCACAAGAGAACAGTTGATGATGTAATTGGAACAAAACATGATCTTATTACTGGGGAATTGTACATGTCACTTCCATATTCTGAAAGTGATTTGTATTGCATGTATCATATAATTGTTACAATAATGATTTAGGATGAAAATGAATCACATAGCCTATATAAGCTCAAATGTCAAATTACTTTTTACTGTCTAGAAAGGATATGCTGCCATTCTTTGGAAGTTGAACAAAATTCAACCCTCAAGGATGGATGAATATATCCTGTGACTTGTGCGTCTCTGCTACAAATTTGATAATGAACTATTAGGTTTTTCCGCTTGTGCTTCAATGTCATTTACTCCAACCTCATTGGCCCACGAAGAGATGAGGTGATGAGCGATTGCATAGGGTCCAGGGATAAACATGGGAGCGAGTTCCCCGCTTTCCTTATTAAAGTCTGCAGATAGGTTAAGACTTTTCTCCACTCCCTTGCACATCTGGTTCACTTTCATTGCCGTTGTCCTTTGTGCCTTCTCATATTCAGTAAAAGTCAATGCTTTCTTGACATCTTCTCGACTGTGCCACTGAGCGTCTAAGCAAACAAAATCTCAAGGTTAAACCACTATATATCAACTACTAGAATTGCAACAATCATCAACAACAGTTCATCTTACTCTTTTAAATGCTACCCCTCATTCCCCAAAGCACCACCCAAAAAGAAGGGAGAGAAAACAAACAAGGGAAGGGGAGGGGAAAACAAGAAGAGAAGCCAAGACGGTTTATACTTCTGAAAATATTATAATTCATTCAGCAACATTACCATTTACCGTTGAATTCTGGAGAAGATGTGCTTCAAATCACACTAAACAATTACACTACAAGTGTCGGCATCTAGCATATTACACCGCCTAGCATCACAAAATTCATTCTTCTTCTAGTCAATTGTAGCATAGGAATGAGGTGTTTTCTTCAAAATATTTTTATAATTTTATTCTAGTGTATTAAGTTGAGTGTTGTGCGGCAAAAACATTCTAAAATAATGGGTATTATCAGTGTGCTCGAAGGTCTTATGACGTCACTTCTTGTTGTGCTTATTTAAAAAGGTGACTTCTTGCTTAAATAGTTGAACCCACTGGAAAAGCAATGTATGCAAATAGTAACTGGAAAGAAATTATTGCAACTAGTAACTTTGGTATCTTCTCCGATTTCCCTGAAAATACTAGAATGTGGTAGAAAAAATAAAACCTCCTTGCCAAGTAAGAGGTAATAATACTGAATTATAGGGTCATAAGCATTCAAAAGAAGAAACTATGGTAATAGAAAAGAAAGAGAAGAAATGGTACGAACAGCTATGTTTTAGAATATTAAATTTTGAAGTACCTTCCAACTCTTCCTTGTCCACGTTTATTTCAAGCGATTTCGCATATGCCAGAAATCCCACCATTAATTGGCATGGCATGCTACTAGGTCCAACTGCAACAAACCAAAAAAACAGTACAGGAAAACCATAAGTAGCAATGAAAAATAGCTTAGGAGAAATAAGCAGAATGTGTTCCCCATAAATTAAACATGCACACACACCCCCCCCCATAGTCGACGCGATAGAGTGCTAAGAGGGGTAGGCAGGAGGGGAAAAAAATCATGCTTTGGCATATTTGCAAACTGCAGGTACTTAGACTTGTTCTCACACTTGCTAGCTATCTGTTAATACCAACTTTAAGTAGATTGTTATCCTTTGATATATTTGGTATGTGAAGTTCTAAGATGTTTTCTCTGTCATCATAACAAAGACTATATCACAATCACAGCTCCTAATCTTATCTCTTTCTTTGTACTGTACTATTCTAGTTAACATTCCACACACTCTCTGTTATCCTATAACTGCATCAAACCAGATATAAAATGAAAGCACATAGCAAATGAATCAATACCAGGCCATGGTTGAGAACTATGATAGGTAACTTCTCCAACTTCAATGCCAGTCTCTTCCCATGTTTCTCTCCTCACTGCCTCTTCCAAGCTTTCTCCTGGCTATGGAAAGTAAATGGATCATCTAACAAATACTTCAATAAAGTTAAAATGATAAATTATTGTACAGGAAAAAAACTTTCTACTCAAAACAAAAACAACAAACAGTGATTAGTAAAAAGATTCGGGATAATACACTTTTTGGTCACTGTACTAGGGTCCGATTTTCATTGTGGTTACCGAAACTTTTTTTGTTACAATCGAATAACTGTACTCTCAAAAATTACAAAATGGTCATTCCGTTCGATTTCCATCCAAAAATTTGACGGAAATGCTGACTGTGCATATTAACCCGTTATTTTTGTTGACGATGTTGCTAACGAGTGTTGAACTCTAGACCTCCCCAAACTAAAAGCCTTATATTCCAACAAAAGCCACTGGACCAACTACCTATGATATTAGAATTTATGTAACACTAATATTTAAACCACCTATCATCGTTTATATGCATGTGAAGATGAGATAATAATAATTGTAATACTAATAATAATTGTAATAATTATTATTGTAAATATTATTGTAATAATAATAAATTTAAATAATAATAATTATTATAATAATAATTAAAATTTTAAATAATATATATTTAATATTACCTCGGGTTAAAATTAAATTTATATTTATTTTGTAATCTGTTTGGCCGATATTAAAGTCTACATTTGATTATACAAAAATATATTCAACGTAAAAAATTTAAATATTTATTCAATTTGGTATTTAAAGAAAAGTTTGCACGAGTTTAACAATTTTTGACAATAGAATTATTAAATGGTCGACAATTGACTTTTAAATTATACTTTATATATTGAGTAACCGTTTAAACCTTAATTTTTTCAGGGGGAAAAATCAGTAGAAAAAAGGCACAAGAAATATGTTTTACCAAGGAAGTAAATAACATATTGAAATAAAAGATTTTGTTTTGTATCAAACAAAAATAATATTAAATGATGGAATGGACATTTGGCGTTTGCATCAATGGCAATAATACCCTATTTATTTAATTAATAAATAAAAAAATTAACTGAAATGGGAAACAATTTTTTTAACAATAAATATTGTTATAAAAATATACTACTTTGTAACCAAATAATTGAATGACTATTTAATTAATTACTTGCATAAAAATGATGTATTTAAAACAATTGTTATCATAATATGGGTTTAATAAATCTCCATCTCCATTATACTAAATGAACCTGAAAGATAAAAACATCTAACCAGTACAAACAGCAGCAATTATTTGGCAACAAATGGCGGATCCAACAATACCAAATCTATGAACAAGTCGAGAATGGTTATTAATACCATACTGCTCTAAACATTGCAATACTAAAAACAAAATTCTCCGTTTCCTTTCTTAGATGAGAAATCAAGAACTAACAAAATTAACAACTCAAAGGACTAAATTTAGTAGACTACTAGTTTTCATAATTCGAAACTCCAAATTCTGCATGGGAGGAAGCATCAGACAGATTTCTATAATAATAATAAATTTTAAATAATAATTAAAATTTAAATAATAATAATTATTGTAATAATAATTAAAATTTTAAATAATATTTCCACTAGTTTTAAATAATATTTACAGTAATAATTATTACAATTATTACAATAATAATTATTACAATTATTATTATCTCATCTTCACAAGCATATAAACGATACTAGGTGGTTTAAATATTAGTGTTACATAAATTCTAGCATCATAAGTAGTTGGTCCAGTGGCTTTTGTTGGAATATAATGTTTCTAGTTTGGGAAGATCTGGAGTTCAACACTCGTTAGCAAAAATTTTAAGACAAGCCTTCTGCCCTCCACGTCAGCAAAAATAACGGGTCAATATGCACAGTCAGCATTTCCGTCAATTTTTGGACGGAAATCGAGCGTAATGACCATTTTGTAATTTTTGAGAGTACAGTTATTCGATTGTAATAAAAAAATTCGGTAATCACAATGAAAAGCGAACCCTAGTACAGTGACCAAAAAGTGTATTATCCCAAAAATATTCTATTAACTGTCTTCAATCAAATTACTGTTACATAAAGAATAGGTGACTACTTCAAAAAGAAGAAGCTCACTTTAGGTCAAAAAGAGACTTCCTTAAAAAGTAGCAATGGTAGATTTCCTAATTGTAAGAGTAAGTTTATGAACATTATACCTCTATAAAACCAGCAAGACAGCTCCACATCCGTGGAACAAATCTTGACTGCCTGCTTAGAAGCGCACGGTCATTCTGTTTATCTATGACCAACATAATGACAACCTGTTCAGGGAAAATTGGGTAACAGAGAGTACACATTCAGGAAACCAGAAAATCAAAATCAAACACCAGTCAAAGCAATGAAATTTGAATATCATCATTACCGGATCAACTCGAGGGTAAATCCTCTTTTTGCAGGACTCATTTGAACATTGCTTTCGTCTCCCAGCTTCCATGGGCACTGTTTTTTCTCCACAATTTCCACAAAAGCGAGATGTGTTATGCCATTCCAATAATGCTCTGGCCTGATCCAAAGCCATCATCGAGAATGTACATGCAATTCCCAGTAAGTTAACTTGCAGAGTGGTTTTTCCATTTATAAATTTTTTTAGATATAATTCATGCAATGAATTAAGAACAAGAACCACGGCTGATTTGAATAGGTAATTAGTAGCATGAAAGGATGTTTAGTTCGATCCACCTTGTTTTAAGATTGGCTTCAAGTTTCACAGTGATTCAAGTTCAGAGAAAACTGGGCTAGCTGGGAAACTCAGGATTTTGGAAATAGATTTTACTGACATCTAAGCATAGGAGACTTTGCGAACATGATTTTCCTTCTCTTCCCATTTAACGGGTTAGATATAATTCATGCATTGAAAGAAGACCAAGAATAACGTCTGGTTGAGAGGTAACCCATAAATATGAAAAGATGTTTTGGTCCAATGCAAGTTAAACTAAGATTGCCTTCAAGTTTCCACATTAAAGCTAATTCGAAAAAAAACAGGTCCTCCAGAAACCTTTCTTTCACTAATTGTTAGGCGTATAATGGACCATAAATAATAAACATAAATCAAATATGACATGTCACTAAAGGAATACTTTGGTGGTCACATAGTCTACCCTAGGTGTGGGGTCTGAATCCTCCCTCCCCAGTTTAAATATAGAAAAATGAGTTTTACAAGGTGTTATCAGTGTACTGCACAAAAAAGATAACGTCGTACATTTCTCCAACTATTAATCAACAGTTAGATTTTTACTCTCATTTTCCTTTTTCTAAATTTTTAACACGTGACGTCAGTTTGCTTTCATTTTTGACAAAACTGGAAAAGGAATTTCAAGAATATTTATGATTTATTCATTTCAAAAAAGACATTTCCTTCTTAATTTCATCTTACTGATGCTTGGCTGCTGACTATGAAACTGAAAACAAGAGCATACTTGAAGAAAAACTGAAAAGTAGAGCATATTTGAAGTTATCATTTTACACCTCAGTTTAATATGTCTAACACAACATCAAAGTGTAATGCTCATAACTTCAATGGACAAGAAAAGGGTTTATTTTAACACCACATAGGTGTTTACTACCTTATATAAACAATCATCCCCAAAAAAGGGAGGAAAAATTGCTTATCATGGTGACAAAACTTGTATACTTAGTTTCCAAATACTCCTTTTCATTCATAATATAGGATGAGTTTAACTTTTAAAAGTCAATTTGAGATATTTTCTAATTCAAAATTGAGGTAATTTAAAAACAATAACTCTTGTAATTAGTAGTACTATTTAAAATAATAAGTGCGGTTTAGATATTTTACAATTTTCCTAATTGTATTGTCTAAAACTAAATTAATTCATGTCAATAATGTATTTTGAAAATATCAGAAATTCGACTTCAAAAAGATCTTATATTTTGGAACAGAGGGAGTATATTTTATCTGAAAATAAACTTTAGTTCTATGTGCATGTCCAATAAACAAGAATAACTGAACTTCACAGCCTCCTCATCACAAAAGACAGGTAAAAACTAATGCGCTTTACAACTTTGAGGTAAAGAATTAAACATTCAGATGTCAATTACGACTTACATGCCCAGCAACAGCAAGGTCAGCCATAGCTAGCTCATTGGCCCAATCAGTGGCAACCATCAAGGTCCTCAGCTCCACAAAGCAAAGTTGCCTACTTCCAAATTTATTCACCAAATCACCAGCATCAGACACATCAATTGCCCAATAAACTACATCTTCCTCAGACTTTGAACCCAAATAAACCAACGAATTTTCTGTCAAATTAACATCAGAATTTTCCAAGAAAACTTTACAATCATCCAAGCTCAACCAACCCAGATGCCAACTCGGAGTCGAATCACCGATGGAGCCCGCTAGCGGTCTGCCCTTTCTGAAGGGCAGTACCTTGAAATCCGGAGAAGATGGGTCATGTGTGTGACCTAGGAGTTGAGATTTGAGGGTTTGGAGAGCAGAGAAGGGTGAAATCGGGTCGCTTGGCTTTGGGGTTTTGGATCTAGTTGGGTTGCCTGCAAAGACATGGGAGCTGAGTTTGATGGACATGTTGGAGAAGAGGTGATGGTAATGAGGCCTGGATAGGGTTAGCGTAAGGGTTTGGAGAGAGATAGAAAAGCGGTGGAAGGATAGTGCATAAGAAGAATAGAGGAGGAAGAGCATGTCTCTGTCCTTCCCATTGGTTAATTCAATGGTTTGAACTTTGAACAAAGCTCGGAGGAGGAAGTACGTAGGTAGCTGGTGATGACCCGGTCCATCTACACGTGGACATTTTATTACCAATAAGTCTAGGGAACAACATCGTTCTAATGACATTTTAAGGACTATTATTTTTTTTAGGCTTTTTAAGTAATTCTCAAAAAATATATAATATTTATTTTAATTAAATTTTTTATAAAAAAATAATATTTTAAATATAATTTGAATACATACAAAAAATTTGTAGAGACTATATATATTTTATTTTTAATATGTATTCAAATTATATCTAAAATTCTATTTTTATATAAAAATTTCAGTTGAAATAAATATAATATATTTTTAAAAAATACTACAAAAAAAACTTTAAAAAAAATTGTTAAAATATCGCTAGAAGAATGTGACCCTAGAAATACTCTTTTATTACAAGAGGGGCCCACTTATGGCTAAATTCACACGTTTTTTTAATCTTATTTATTCCGTATCATAAAAGGTAATCTCATTCTCGCTGAATCGATCAATTTAAAAGGAAATTAATTTATCTCAATAAAATATTATTTATTTATTAAAAAGTTATTTCACAAAAAGTATTGTTTAATTAATACTACATGTCTTCAAATTCACGACAATGACTGTACTACTTACTCCTCCGTCCTTAATTATTTGACGTTTTAAAATTTTCATTTAACTTAATTATTTGACGTTTATTTAAATCTAAGAGAATTAATAATAATTTTTTTCAAAATTAACCCTCATTAAACTCTTTCTCTCTCCTTATCCCAACAAAACTCTCTTTATCCCAAAAAAAGATTTAAGGGTATTGTGACGTCCCAAAATAAGTATACATCACCTATTATGAGTTGCGAAAAACATAGTACATAATACAAATACAATCTTAATTATACAACAAGAGCTGTGAGTTTTAATACAAATATTAACTTCTAGACAATATACACTCTCAGAATAAGTCTTCATTATATTTATTATCACACTATCTTATAGAATAGTGAGGACTACTAAGACACCATCTCGGACCGTTACTCCGTTCCCCGACTAGTTCTGGCTACATTCTCATTTCCTGAATAGAACAATGAAAGAAATGGTGAGCTCAATTAGCCCAGTAAAAAATATTATCCCAAAAAAAGATTTAAGGGTATTGTGACGCCCCCAAAATAGGTCCAGCATAAAACGCACAGACATAATATTCCAACAGAATAATATAGACAGAACCAGGTCTGGCGTGAAACGCACAGACAGGATATTCCAACAGAATAATAAAGACGGAACCAGGTCCGGCGTAAAACGCACAGATATGATATTCCAACAGAATAATAAAGACGGAACCAGGTTCGGCGTAAAACGCACAGACAGGATACTCCAACAGAATAATAAAGAATGAAATAACAGAAGAATTTCACCAAGTATAGGGTAGCCCGCGTATACAGGTTATTCCAACAGAATAATAAATAATGGAATAACAGAAGTTCTCTTCATGAATACAAAAGAAATAATACCCCTTACCTTAGAATAAAGCTGGATATTGTAATAGAAATGTAGCAGACTTCTCTTCTTTTTTTCACTCTATAATTTCTCTCTATAATAAATGCTCTATAGCTTTGGTGAATTAGTGAGAAATGAAGGACGAATGAGCTTCTATTTATAGAAAAATATAGTTTTGATAATTGCACGTTTTGGGGCTCAAAAAATTACAGTACAATACCTCAAACTTTTCTTTTATTTTTAATTTAGTCCTGTAAGTATTATAAAACTTGCACCACCTCCCCTAATAGTAAATAATGTGAATCAATAGTTCAATCATGTTAATCAATAGTTATAATTATGTGAAAATACGAAATACAGTATAGTACCTCCATCTATACCTCTTTTTTTAAATTAGTCATGCAAGTATTATCGATCTTGCACCAACTCCCCTAATAGTAAGTGAATGTGACTCAATAGTACACACATGTGAATAAATAGTTATATAAGCATGTGAATTAATAGCAATTAATTACTTATTTATCCGATAAATTACCCGATTTATCAATATAACCCCCAGACATCAATTATCATCGGAACAGATGTCGATTTCAACTAACACTAATAATCCCAACATAATGGAACTATCAAATTCATCTTTAATCAACACAAACTTATTCATTATTAATATCATAACTCACAATATTTAACAATTATGTCGTTCCCAGGAAAGAGGGGGTTTTCTAATAAGGATTTCTCCCTATTGGCGCGCAATTAGGTGACCAAACCTCTCATTGACAAAACTTCTAGACATTATAAATATTGCAATTTAATAATATGAATAACTTTGTCGTCTCAATTATTGATTTAATAATATATCATATAATGCAGATGATACTGTGACAATAATCGAATCAATAATATGAGAGATATAATGCAACAATTATTGTAGCAATAATTGAGTATAACGAGTGACTTCTCAGGTAAGCATCAATAATCAATACTGTGTGCTACTATGCAACCACGCAGTATTACTGTACTTTTACTACCGAGTAGTTCAACAGTATTAACGAAAAAACTTCAGCCGTTATTTTCATAAAAATATTTTTGTCGTTTTCTCAATCCGACAATAATTCTGTTGTGGGGTCCACCAATAATTGCGTTGTTCTACGAATATTTCCTACTAAAACGAATATTACCCGACCAATCGAATATAATATAACAACTTGCATACTTTGCAGAATTTATAAATACTACTCACAACTATAACATTATAACAAATTCATTCCATAATATTCAAAAATGATAATTATAGAAAAATCATCTTTATTCATAAAAGTTAGGGGTCTTACATGTATTGTAGACAATTAAGTACTATATTTAATACTTTTTCAATCATTATCTTAATTCTTGTGTCCATCTCTAAAACGTCAAATAATTAAGGATGGTGCGAGTACTATGCAGCAGGAGGAAATTGGGTGGTCCGTTGGTCAGTCTTTATAAAAACTAACATTTAATAAGGATAATATTATTTTTATGAACTCACACAATTCAAGTGTACTGTAACAACATTTAACCAAAGCCAAATATTACTCTTACTGAGTTTTCAGTAAAAAAAAATTACAGAACTGCTGCATACAAAAGAGCATAACCATCCATACACATTTGTGAAATTCTAGGAAGCAAAAGAGAAACCAATTTTCAAATTTGCTCAAGAACATTTTTCCTACAGCAACTTAAGCAAGATATGGGACTCATCCGACCATTGGGCTTGGCAAATTCTCGGGTGGAATAAGATCTTCAGGCCAATCACCATAGATGCAATTGATCTTTCTATGTAGTTTCCACTTCGATGATAAGCCCTTATTATTATTCTCCCCACATTCTTTTGTGGTACCACTAACCTCCATCTTCCTAGGCGGCCGTACATCATTTACAGGAAGCGGGAGAGCCTTTATCCGTATAGAGCCAATATCCAACATTTCCTCGTCCTCAATGCGGCCACCAGGCACCTGCACCTCTGATGATGAAAGGAGACGAACAAAATCACTTGTATAGCAACTTTCCCATGAGAAACTTCAGAAAGTGCATAATCTAACCATCCAAATTTTTATGCCCAGGAAAATGTAATAATAATAATAAAAACAAGAGAGACAGATTGGAGTGCAGTTTTAGAGCTATAACACAATAAATGAGTTTTCATTCCTATTTGAAAATTAAAGCAGAATTCCTACAAAAAGAACAGAATGTTTATGGGAAAAGTGCGGCTGCGACAATCGACTACAGAATGACTCAAATGTCGCAAAATATATTACTTGAATATAATATAAATCATTATGTCGCTTTTCTAGCACACATATGTGCATGACCTTACGAAGTGGCTGTGACTGGTATATTTGATGGAAAATAAAATATTGCACAACCGCAACTTCAACATGACTTTGAAGATAAACCATGAATATGCAAGAAAATTAAATATAATGCAAACATAGAAATAAAAAATTTATGATATCAAAGTTCACTAAATTAGTCAAAATTTACTTGGTTAGTAGTAGTATTTCAAACAAGAAGGCACCAGATCCCACTTTTTGGGTTCACGCAACACAAAACATTGGGCATATTGTCTCAGTAAAAAATGGATGTTCTCATGTTTGCACGGGCATAAACAGATTCATCAATATTTATAATCTGGTAACAATATTTTGCTTACGCAATAATATTGACTACATAAGTTTTGGTTAATGTCATGAATATAAGATGGAGGCAACATCCAAAAGGGATGGAAAAGAACTATCATGTTTTGTTCCCTGGGGCATAATGGTGCTAATCTTAAACTCTCTTTAGCATTAGGGTTCCAGTGACAAGTACCGACTAGAGATTAAGGCAATATAGCATTTCTAGACACCTTGAAACAATAAACAGAAAAGGGTTTCTCGAGGTACATAAACATAACCACTTCTTCTGTCATCCAAGAAAAGCAAATGCCAAAATTCTAATACACTTTAAAAAAATGAGCCTCAGTTCCTTACTTGAAGATTTACACAAGGGGGTTTCCACACATAAATGCTGCAAAAACGTGACTCAAGGATATGGCGTAGCAATTTCAGAACTAGCGTAGTTACAGACAAATAAAAGAAACAATGATGAGATGCTTTATTAGCTGCGGAATGTATCACCTAGTAAATATCAAAGCAAGAAAACAATGTAATGAAATTACAACAAAGCAAGTAATAAATTAAGATGTACACCACAAGCATACCTGATTTCCCATGAACAAAGTGACATCTATCTCCAAAGGGGCACTGACCCGTGATCTCCCACTTACTGCAGATCTTTGTCTTCCAAAATGTCGGCTTCATGTTAACTCGTAAAGCATCCGAACTGGCGTTTAAATGCTTATTTACTTCAGCTTGATAAGTGTCACTTCTATGCTCCATCACCAGTCCCATGGTTCCAATGCTTATTGCAGAGCTTTCCCTGGGCAGGGGCATTGAGATATCATTCTTAAATTTTGATGGACTTTCATGTAGGAAGTTGCACTTTTCCCCATATGAGCATTCTTCACCATTATAAAATTTCCTGCAAATTTTCATCCTATGAATTATTCTTTGATCATCATTCCAGTTTCCCACTCCTCTATCCTTTTCACGTATAATATCTTGCCAATTAGGTGGGGGTTCCCGCATATCTTCAAAACCATGGGCAAAAGAACAACTTTCCCCGTTCCGACAATTACCATCCAAGAACTTTACACACATCCGCGTCTTGAAAAAAATATTGCTAGTTCCTCTATTCACCAGCGGATTTGGATGACTTGTCCTTGGATTCATGGGTGGGAAAGGTGCAGAATTTGGTGGGTTGTAATCATAATTCCTTGGTCTCTTAAAGGGAGTGACATGCTCAAACTGTGATTGTGAGTCTGTGTGTTCACTTTCCATTGGACTTTGAGGCCATAAATCACAAACATCACTGGAAGGGAAAGGTGGGGGATCAAAGGAAAGTGGTGTTGGTGGATGATCAGGAAAGCTCATGGTGTTCTCAAACAGGGAAAAATTAGAGCAAGTCCTACTCTATTTGTGCTGAAGAAAAAACAATATAAAATTATATTCTTAGAAAAAATGTTATATCAAAAAAATGAAGAAGCAGATAAAAATGGAAGAATGATAACAAATACACAATGACTTTGAAAATCAAGAAATCAATCAAAGAAACAAAAATGATTTTTTTGACAAGATTACACTTTGGAAAATATCAAGAACAATTTAGATATCCCAATAATGGCATCTAATAATCTATGGCAAACAAGAATAATCGTGAGCGGATCAATATATGCATATAAACAATGGCAATAACAATTAGAAAAACAAAATTCATATATAATCAATCATGGAAACTCATAATTCTTTGAGTTGAACAAACTAAAAAATTTACAAATATATAGGCAAAGCATAATCAACAAACCTGAATATAGCGCTGATAAGAGTACACCTAGAGCATAATCAAAAACACCCAGAAGATTAATTTATTAGGACAAATTTAACCAATAAAAATTAAACTTCAGAACTCTATATCTGTTTTAATAAAAGTTCAGTATACTCCTCTGTTTTGCTCTTATATATATATATACATCTTTTACATACAGATGCTCAATGACAGCCGCCCAAAAAACCCTAATTCGAGAAGGAAATCCAAGGGCAGCTGCCGTGTGAAAACCTAAAACCTTGAAACGGCTAAACCCCTAACAACCACAAAACCTCATAATTACAGGGATAATTATGGGATTATCTTCTTAAAGAATCTTATTTTCCGTAATTAAAGATAATTTCCCAGAGAAGAGGCTAAGAGCCCGCGCGTAGCGCAAAGTGTCTCTTGGGCGGTTGGGCCTAGTTCGATGACTATAGCTTGTTACTCTCTTTATTAGAGTAATTTACAAATTAGTGCCAAAAAAAAATCAAAATGTCAACCTAATAAACTTGAGGAAAAGATAATATATCTCGATTTTTTTGCAAAAAAAAAATTATTTAATTTTATTTCTTTAACGGATTTGGATCATTTATCATTTTAATTTATTGAAGTATTATTTGTTTGATGATCCATTTACTTTTCATTTTTTGTAAGGATAATAATAATATGAGCGATCACAAAAAATATATACATTCTAATTAAAATATGATGTAATTAATTGACCTAATATATACAATATATTTAAATAGCTTATATTGAGTTCGGTTAAGCTTATTAAATTTATATAAATCCACATCTAATTTATTGGATAAAATAGCTAAAAAATAATATTTATCAAAAGATGTACGAGTTATGTTTATACATTCAAAATGACTCTTATATATACATTCAAAAGTCACTTTTATGATTCATTTTGGAACAAAATTAAATGTCATTTTATTTTAAAAAATAACTAAAATAAGAAACAATTTTCTCTTATATTTTGAGGTTTTACACATTTTTATTGACAAAGAGTCTTTTTCTTTGTGCACAATTGACAAATAATACACGACTCTTATTTTTAGTGCACAACTTTTTGTGTATAGTTATTGCAGATAATAATATTTTGGTGACTTGAGAATAGATATTGATACAAAATAATGTGTATGAGAGTAATCGGTTACACTCACTAGGTACAATTATTTATAATGAATTATTTACTAATTATATTTTGGCTCATTATTTTTTAAATTAATTTTATAAAAGATTTTTGTATATCTAGTTTTTCTTTATGCATTAGGATCTCTTCCATGACATATATATATTCCAATTTCTTCAAATACATATTTATCGATACGAATATGATATTTAGTGGCACTTCTAGTAGCACAATTGTTTGCAATAATTTTTTTATTTTATAGCTATATGTCATATTTATATATCCTAAATATGTATTGAGAGATTGAAAGATACGGGTAAGGGAGCTGCGGAGGGAATCATAATCCCTTGAGCAATGTTAGGCGGACGGGAATTGGGACGGAAAATTGGATCGGTTAAATTTTTATATGTATTTAAATTATATCTAAAATATTATATTTTATAAAAATTTATGTTGAAATAAATACTATACAATTTTTAAAAATCACAATAAAAAAAAATAAAATAAAAAAATTGAACCCGTCCAATTTTCCGGTCCCAATTCTCTGTCCCCCAAGACTTTTCCTAATCCCTTTTTATCTCAAGTACGGTTGCCTTGAGGTGAAGGAAGAGCGGCAGATCGAAGTGAAGGAAGAGCGGCGGATCGAAGTGAAAACGGAAGAGATAATAGGGTTCAGTGGAAAAAAGTGAGATTTTGTAATATAACTGAGGTTATTTTTGTCCTAAAAAAATTAAAATTCGGTCAGAGGTAACTCTTAATGGTTTAGAATTGTTTTTGAATCTTATCGATTAAGAGGCATTAAGAGGCAATAATTTTTTTACCAAACAAGTTTTAGTTCTTACCGATTCAGAGGCAAACCTATTAAGAGGTATTAATATCTTATGAAACACTACCTTAGAAGAAAGTGGTTCTACAGTTCTACTAGAGCTTCGACCAACTATCACCTGTCAATTACGTTTTCGAGCCACTCCATTTTAAAACTCACTGAAAGTGTTCAGAGAAAAGATTTAGGGAAGAAATTAGTTTTCATATCTTTTTCCATACTATTGGTTAAAAAACTTACATACATATATTAAAAATAAGTTATATGTATATACACAGATAATTTTCAAATTATGCTTTTTCGGATTATAGTGACGGTTTATCCGTTGACATAGACCAAAAAAAAAAAATATTTTTTTTAAAATTTATCTTTAATAATCTTATAAAATTATATAAAATAATAAATATTTTTATTTATTATATTAATAAATTTCATTAAATAACATATTTACCTTATACTACTTTATTTTATCGCATATTTTCTAGACGGAGGGAACAGATAACATTTCCATTCTTTAGTTATCGGTTTAAATATATTCGAAAACAAGTTACTACTATAATTTTATTCATAGAATAATTTATTTATTTATTAAAAAAAAAGAAAAAGAAAGAGAAACAGTGTTGAGAAAGAGGGCCCAAAAAGTGCACCGTCTAATTCTATCAACACGCCACCGCAATCGCCGTCGATGGACGGCGGCGTTACCTTCCAGCACTCGATTTTAGGTACTCGTATTATCCTTCTTTATATAAGCTGCGCTCAATATAAAATTAGTTTGTCCTGGTATTAAAATAGTTTCTGGTGTGTTTGGCTGATTTATGAAAAATTAATAATGTCTTATGAAGGAATCCTTATCCCGTATTCATATGTATCCGAACAAGGACGTATATACGTGTTCAAACAGTTTAGTACACTATGCAGTAAGCTTAAATCTATGTGTGTCTGTATAATAATACATGTAGGTACATCGCAGGTGGTTTATGCTTGAATATGAATGCCTGATGCCTTTGTATTTTTATATGGTTATTCATGTTTGTTATTTGTCACAATTAGGAAATCAAATTAGAAAAAAAATTAAGATTATTTTCAGAATCTTTAAAATTCATTTTGGAAAATTATTTTTAATCTCACATGAAAGATAATACAGAAACAATTTCTGGTATTAAAACATATAGAGTAGGTAGTCTGTTTTATAGATTGATTTGTATCAATGTTGTTTTTCCCTTTTTGTGTGGAAAATATTTAATACACCAGGGAGAACAATCTTAGTTGAAATGAAGTTTCTTCTAACATCATCTTAACATTTTCCTCTTTCCTCAGGTTTCATCTTAATGTCACTCATATCTTCTGTTGGGAATCCCAGATTAAGGATGCAGTCAAACATGTCATAGAATTGAGCAATTATGTTTGTAATGTTTTTGGGATCACTTTTCACTTAAGAGTTATCAACGGGGCCATCCAACTATATTGGACTTGGAGACATGGTTACAACAGTAAAGGCCAAAGCTGCTCTAGCGCTAGCAGCACCAACTTATAGAGTTTGGGAGCCGGTTTGATTGGGCTTTCATGCGAGAAAGATTGATATAGCTGATTCTGATGCACTGAAATGTAATACAACTGTGCAACATTACATCTGAACTTCCAATTTCCAGTTTGTTTCAACTTATGTTATTCAGCTGAAGATGCCGTCCTAGGAACCCTTGAACACATGTTTGTTATACTTCCCGGAGCACTATTAGGGGTCCTTTTTGGCTACAGCTCATTACTAAATGAATGTTTATGCAACCGACAGAGTGATTCAGAAATAGCTACGAGAAGCTCAGTTGGCACACTACCATTAGATACTGGCTGTAGGCAAGGAGGAAGCAAACAATAAGTGAGCGAGTGAGACACAATGTGGATTGTTTGAATATGAGCATTGATGATGGACTTTCACACTTCAAGGAAGAAGTTGTAGCTTTTCATTAAAGGTATGGTTGTGTAGTTAGCAGAACTAGATTTAATTGGTTATTTTTGAAAATATAGCTTGAAAGTTTGAGCCAGATTTAGATAATTATGAGATGTTGTTATTGCTTGTAGGAAATATTATGTAGATAATTATTATGATTTCAATCATAATATTCCTGGCATATAAAAAAGAAATTGGCTCAATGAGTGCTAATTGTTTGTTGGAAGAATCATGTTTTTCGTGTAAATATTATTTCCTGCTTTGTACTACAAAAATGAACCCCTGTAATTAAACATAAGGTTTTGATAATGCATATGGAACGTTAATTCCTCTCTTTTATGAAGTCTTCTAGTAAAGGTATTATGAGATTGAAAGACAGTGATAGAACTAAGCGTGTCAATGAATATTATACTCTCAGTTAACCATAATTTGAACTTTTATAACTTTTCCTTGACTATGATATTTAAAGAAAGGATATTAATAGATAACCAAGGATGAGGAAAGATATTGATCAATTTTTGATTAGAATCAGTCACATTGTATGCACCCTGGGAGATATGCCAAGGAGTTGATAGGAATTGGAATACTTTGTCTAATATCTACAAAGCATATGAGCTGATATAAAGGTAGCTTATAGGAAGCAAGAATCTCTAGAAAGTTAAGCAATGGAGTATAGGGAAGACAACAAATGTCTTCAAAGCCACTTTCTAAACCTATAATTAGTACATATTCAAAATTCCTATCAAAGCAATGGAGGGCACCAAATATGCTTATTAACTGTCTTAGCTTATATATATGGAACTATCTTCCAAAACAAGAAAGGGTCTCAAATGATACTTGTCATTGCGTATGTTGCGATCAATGTTGTAATGGTTTGTGATTAAGGGTGATTTTCCACGATGGATTTTCTACTGTGAAGGTAGAGGAACAATGAGAAAAAGTTTAAAAATGACTCGCTTACACTTTATATTACTTTCTGTTAATAAAGCAGAGCATCTGGTTCTTATCTATATAATTATTGATTTGATGATTGAAGGAATTAAATTTATTGCTCCACAACAAGGCTGACTTTTGAAATGAACTCATATAGGCTCTTTGAATAATTGAATCTTATATGTAATATTTCTATTTTTCCTGTTATTAGTTGGTTTGTTGAAGCAATGCTCAAATTGTAGTCCATTGTTTTGTTTTTTTGAATTGCTCTTTAGTCTTAAGCAGCTTTGGCTGACAGTTATAATTCAGGGGCCACTATAAAAAAATTCCTTGGACCATCCAGCAAAAGTAGAATTCAATAAATGTTATAACATATTCTTTGAGAGTAAGAGATAAAGAGAAAAAGAGAAAGTGAGAGCAATTATACTTATTCAAAAAGGAAGGGATGTCATTAGTTTCTTTTAAGCACAGTTTTTCTTGAGAAACATGGAAATGGTAGTGAAAATGGATCATCAATCATGAACCTATATCATATTAATTAACCAGGAAGGGAGATGAAGTAAACGATTAGTAAAAAAAGATAAAAATGTTGTCTCGCAGGGTTAGAACTTGGAATTGCAGGTAGGTTTTTTATATTGCTTCATGTATTCTCTTCTTATTTCACTTTCATTAGACTGCACCACCTGGGAGTAAACGTTATGAATGTTTAGGAAAATTAAAAATAATAGGTATTTTGAGTAAAAAACATAATGAAGTATAAGGACTGTATATTGCTTACCATATTCCTTCAATGTTTTGCATTTATGACATTCCGTCCTACTGGCATAGTTGTGTACACCACATCCTAGTCTGGCCAAATCCAGGCACACTAGTTAGATACAAAACTTACATAAAATAATAATATTTTTACTGAAAGTAAAATTATTATTATCATCATCATCATCATCTGAAAATTCAGTATGATTATTTGATATATACTCTGAAAAATGTAGATCAGTGGAAGATGTTTCATAGAAATCATGTATTAAAACAATAAAGATAAATTAACAAACAACTATTATAGAGTAAACTTGAAGTCACCTATTGCAAATCCAGTCGCCAGTTTTCCAACCAGGAGGGACCGTGTTATTGTATGCATAGCCGCCTGATCCCATAATGCCAGTCCCATAACCATAGTAATCTTCTTTTGATACACCACACCTGTAGCAGCTTGTTCTGCTTGCATAGTTGTGTGCTCCACAATTCATGGTATTACAGTACCAGTCCCCAGCCAAGACTTCTGTTCTGTTTATTCCATATGACGCCATATCAGGATCACCACCAAATTTAGGGAACCTACAACGATGACAAGAATCTCGTTTTTTGAAATTCATATGCTGACATGAACCACACATCCAGTCTCCGCTGCTCATCTTCTCTCTCTAAAAGTACTGAAAAGGAGAAATATAAGAATTTAAGCCATCAGATAACAATATTTCATCTTCTTTAGGCTATTGCCTATGGGTAACTACAAAAAATACAAAAACAAAAACATAGATGGCGTGCCTATCACCATGTATCTCTTATGTAAATGGTTTCGGAAAGATCCTTGTCTATTATGCTATTAGTTGCTAAATCAAGTAAGAAGAACTTATAAATCAACAAACCCAAATTTTGTTCGAGTGTTTTCAGTAAATGCCAGATCAGATTTTGGAATAGAAAGCTACATTCTGCATCATAGGGGGTTCAATCAAGATTGGAATGTTGTTAATTATGATGGAAAGGGTAGAAAGTAATTAGAGTTCCCAACCTAGGAAACGATTTATATGAAGAAAACAAGCTTGAACTAAATGAACTCACCTCAAGAACTTGAATGAAGGCTTCAAAGAATTAGTAGTCGGACTTGTACTACTAGCAAAAGAGATATGTTAATTAAGTTGGTGATTTTGATGAATGGGTTGGTATGGTTTATATACTTGTTAAGGCCTCAAGAGTGGGGCCATGAGTGGACCTTTTCATGTCATGTAGGCTTTGGATTGTCTCCTTAGGATGGGATTCTAAAAGTAGAAATTTCTGAAAAATTTAGATAAACTTCTTACTTCTCTGCAGGCCTTCTTTTAGGGATGTAGGGTGCGAGAAAGGCTTCTAAAGGTATGAGATTAGTAACTGCATGCATAAAAGCTCATATTTTCCAGATTTAGTTCCAATAATGCCCCTCTTTACATTATTCCCCATGCATTATTTGAACTAGCACCCATGGCACACGTGCTGCGTGTGTAAATTATGTAGGATAAAATTAGAACTTTATAAAATTTGGAGGACTAAATAGAAAGATAAAAAAATAATTAAAAAGGACAAAAAAATAATATATCTAAAGTTGTAGGGGCAAAAGAGGAAAGATGAAAAAAAGGGGCCAAGCGTGACCCAAAATCACCAAGCTTCCGCGGGAAGCCACCATGATGGAGGCTTCAAGTATTATTCCCCTTTTTACTATATCCATTTTTCTGGCAAGGTGTTATGAGGGGAAGAAGTTATTTGAAAGTGTGGGAATTGGGATATATTACCTCCATCTCTTGCTCACATGGATGGCCCCGCATCTAAGGATGACATGGATGCTTACATGGATTCCACGTTACCTGCATACCGACCTTCTTGAGCACTAGGCTTATATAGTTCCGGTTGACGCAACTCAGGTTGGAAGGCAAAGTAACTGTAGAAAGTTTTCTATTGGGAATCAATTCCTAATAATGCACATCCATTGCCAAATTATATTCTTCCTTGCTTGTTTTGATTCTTTTATCTACAATAATTAAAAGCCATTTGAAGATTCATATCCAGTGGCATTCTTTAGGTTTTTAATCACTTTTTGCATGTGTATATACATATGTATAAGGACAATACTTGCTATAAACCATACATATATTGCTTCAAAAAACACTAACATCGCTAGTATAGTTCACAGGAATGTTCAGAGAACTTGAACTAATTTGGTATGCTAGTTATTCCTGAAAGTGGTAAATTGGTATTTCACTTCTTTGGATTATTAAGTTGCCACTATTATATGATGATATAACTTGAGCCACTGTTCCAAATATTCTTTTGTATTCTTGTTTGGTGGTTGTGTTCAATGTACTGATCTCTTACAGAAAATAGATCTGCTAAAAGTCATTATTGTTTGAGTGCATCTTAAGTTTTTTTTTCTTGTTTGTTCTCCTTCAAATTTAAGTTGTACTAGTTGAAAAACATTATCAAACAATACTTAAGGTTTTTCCCTTGTATCAGTTATGTTCATAGTCCAAGCTACAAGATAAAATACAAATGTGCTAGTATTGTTGTACAATGGTGTATAGTATGTGCTCCCAACTGCATAATATTTAATTTGCTATGTCATTGTCCTCCACCTAGCAATTAGCATTGTTGTACAAAGCTAGGCATGCTCATTACTTCATTCTTAATATTTTAAAGGAGACAAAAAAATTTGCACTCAAATCACATGGCTAAATACTAACAAAAAGGTATAACTCCATGAAAGTATGTTGACAATACAAGCACAGCACTTGAATGCATGCCATAGTAATTCATGAATCATGCCCAAACACGTAACATGGTACATGCATTTTTTGTTTTACCCATCCCCCTGCCGTGCTTCATGCATTTTTGATAGTTTGGATTAATCATCATCAAATGTACTCTTGTGACATCAGTGGTATTCATATTCCCTTCTTCCTTTATAAAGCTATTTTATTAGTACATTTTTGTTCTTCAATGCACTTTTCTTTGAATGCTGCTATTACTGTACTTCAGTGTATTATTAATGAAAGAGAGAGAACTTTGTTTATATTATATCAGTGATGTACCGTGAGATAACATACAACTTGTTACACTGATTTGTAGTTGCATTGGAGAAAAGGTGTTATACATGTAGGAAGTTGCCCGAGCAGCAGTTTAATAAGAACTGCCCATATTCTTCATTTGTTGTCAATTTGCTAGGAATAATTGCATTAGAGAAATATATACTTGTATCATATATATCTCACATTAGATACTATTATTAAAAACAAGTGGAGTGAAAAATATACATTATTAAGTTGAAGATTTTTGCTGTAAAGAGATTGCGGTCCATATGCATTCTTTTAAAATATTAAAACTGCTACAAAATGTCTCTCCCAAGGGATCAACCCTCTCCCAAATCATCCAAGTCTAAGGGTTGTACAAGTAGAAATAACCGTCCCTCCCTCCCTCCCTCCCTCCCTCTTTTTTAAAATTAGAAATATATTTTTACTTTTAGCCCCTTATAAAATTAGAGATGTATTTCTATTCCAAGACGAAATTCACATTAAGTTCTTAATTTGTTATTATTTCTTTAACTATCGTTTTTAATATCAAACCACCATTACTAACATATCACACAGTTATATTTTGAGAATATAAAAGTAGTCTCCCCAAGAATATACTCAAATTGGAGGACCTATGGACCAATTAGAATGTCTATTGACCATGGTGTCTGGGCCCTCATGTCAAGTTTAGTCGATTCCACATAAGAGCATATGTTTGTTGTGTTGACCTATGATTTGTTAAGGAGGAATCCTAATCAACAATTTTAACCAGACAATATGAATATTCTGCATGAAGAAAACCTTAGACAAAGGCCACATGAGTCTTTATTCTATATCAGTGACAGTGAGTATTCCTCCTAATGGGCCCCAGTTCTCCTCAATAATACTGCGTGAATCCACATCCTATCTGTTATGCGAAAAATAGCCGTTACTTTTGATTTTGAATATTGTGCAACACTTTTGGTATTTTCGGCTAATGCAGAGATCATTTTTATCATGATTTTAACATTAATTGTTCTACTGTATTTGTTTGCTCTAGCCTTCTTTCACCTCATCTAATCTCTCTCCATAAATCTTTATAAACTTTATCCTCTGATTTATATTATTAATGTGAACGTTTTGCGGTTTAATTTGAATAAAATTCATGCTATGATAATTACCTTCATAGTTTAAGTTGCACTAGTCACACAAGTCATTTTTAGTTTCTTGAATATAATATTACCTAATCATTAACTTTTGATTTCTGAATGCCTTTAAATTCAATGGTATCAACTGTTTTATATTACCGTGTTGCAACTGGCTGCTATACTATTTGAGAAAGGGTGATGCAAAAGGACTGGTAAATTAAAGTACTCATATAAAATGGTAGGAACTTTGGTATATTCTCGAATACAATCAATGTACATTAAAAATAAAATAAAATGCACGTCTAAGTCCAATGCAGCATGAACCATCTATTAAGTGGGTTGAAAAAGAAAGCACCATCTAGATTAGATACTCAAATTTTATTTTTGATTAGTACATCGAGAGTCCATTTCCTCAGAATCCAAATTATTAAGTGGGGTTTGTTTTAAGTAGGATAATCCATAGAAATGTACTTGGCTAACTCCACTCGTGGATACTTCAGATTTGAAAGAGAACCAGTTTGGTTAATGTTCAAGTGAGCTGCTGGTTAACCACTTAGACCTTTTAGGGGCTATTTGGATTATGGCAGAAAACATTTTGATGAAATTCCTATGAGATATGCGGTATTGTGAAATGCTATATGATTATAATCTTGGGATTGGTAAAAGTACTTGTGTATATAGATTGTCATTTGGCTACAAAAATGACTTCCAAGATTTTCAAATGGGGAATAAATTAAATAGGCAGTTACCTAGACGTTGCACTTTTGTTTTCACTTAATCAATATATGCTTCAGTTCCACCATTAGCAGTTTATGGAAAATGGACTCTCTCAAGCCTATGTTGTTATTACAAAATTCTTTTCTGGCTTGTTTAATGGATGGAGTCACTAGTTTGTGCTTTCTTTTTGCAGGGAGAAAGGGAGAAATCATGACCAAGAAATCTGATTGAAACATGCACGGAGGTTACCATGCTTGATCTGGTAAAATTCCCATCTTTTTAATTTTTATCATATTATTAGATGTTGGATTTTTACATACCTGATTGCATCATAGGTTTAAGTTAACAGAAATACTGGCCAATAGAGATTTTAGGTTAATGTAAGCGCTGCGTTTCATGCTTCTGTGTTAGCTAGTGAGCCTTGCTTGAAGGAGTTTCGCCTTGCTGTTGCCAGAATAGTTTTGTCTGCAACTATGAAATATGCCGCACCGGCCACTGCCAATACATAATTAACAGTATTCCATTATCGTTATGATAATTAAAGTCAGTAAGAAGCTTATAATGAAAGTTAATATATAAGTTAACGAACCTGTAGAGATGATGAGAGCCTGAGCAGTGTGATTGAGGTTGGCTCTTGCCCATGGCAGCATTCTAACACTAGCCAACTGCAAGTTTAAACAAAATTTGGTTTAAATGTCAAAATTACTTCTTAAAAGCTTGGAGGATAGCCTCTTAAAGATCAAGTGAACATAATAACAATTTCTTTCTGAATTGTATTATTTCTCTTAAAAAATATGACATGAGTCCTGCTCATTGTCTTCTTGATTAGATAGAGAAGTGGCTGCATCATGCTATGTCAAGAACTTGTAAAAGTTTCTTTAAAGAGACGAGAGAGAAATTTAAGAACTTAGCATCGCATTATTTCTTTAAAAAGAAAAAAAGAAAATTTTCTTCTGGTACTTATAAGACTTAGAAGAAATTCTTTAAGGGGAGTGGGGATTGCGGAAAGAGACTTACAGTTGGAATGGCTGTTGCAATAGTGGCAACCACAGCTGCCTTAGCTCCAGCAACAACACCTTCTGTAGATCCACTCATGATTAAGGATTAGCAACTTAGTTGTAGTGATATAAAATGATAAAACATGCACACCTATTTTAGGCATATGGCATTTTCAAGTAATGTGGCGTAAAGTCCTCTGACCAAATATTAATTTCATAATGCCTACCATTAGTTCTTTTAGCAGTAGCATTGTTAACTTTTTATCAAAAATTCTGGACTTAGAGAAATGGAACCCCATCAAGAAAAGAGGGCCCTTTATGCTAATGTTACCTTTTAGTTTTGAGAATATAAATATTCTTTTTTGGTTAAAGAGATGAAACTTTTGTTGGGACCATCAAAACAAAATCTATATCAAGTTGTTTGGACCATATTTATGTTATCAAAGAGTATTGGTAAATGATGGTGGATATACCACACGCGGTATTGAATTTCATGATGTTAGTTAGTATTGTGAAGCTACGTACTGGCATCCCATTTAATTTGACGAAATGGATGCAAATAACCCCAAAAATAACATCAATTAATTAATGAAAGTAAAAGTAATTAAGAAAATTCTATGTTTAAGGATTAAAAGAGAGAGAGAGAGAGAGGTTACCATGAGAACAATGCTTGGCCATGGCTAGCTTTTGGTCCGAGGAAACCAAGATATTTCTTTCGAGAGGAGACTGAGCCATATTTTTTGCCATTAATGGTAGAGTAGTCGGTGATATGAAAAATGTTATGGTTTGTTGTTGTTAGAAATTTAGAAGGTTTGGGATGAAGAACTTTTGAAGCTGGAGCTTAGATATTTATGAGCAATCTCAAAGTGTATTTATAATGCATGATACTATGTTTTTCAATATCTGGACAAACTTTGATGGTTTGAGCAGTTGATATTCTAACGTCGGAGTCCCTTGTTTTCAATTTAATACTATTATTTTGACTTGGGTTTCTTCTGCACCTTGTGTGGAGTGAACTTAGGTGAAAATTACTATATCATCCTTTCTTTTATTGGAGTATTTGGTCAATATTGATGGTAGATCACAAAATCTTATTTCATTATATGGTTATAATACGTTGTCATTATTTTTAACTTGGACAAGATTAGGAGACTATTTGAAAGGAAACTCATGAATCAAGATGATATTTTTACAGTAAAATTTATAATGACGGTGTTATATTTATATGATAAAAATGTCAGTTTTCTATTCAAATTCTGAGTGTATATCATCAATTAGCCTTTGTTTTTCTGTTGATTTATGCCTTAAAACCATGGGTAAAAGTAAAATCAAGCCAGTCCTTTCATCATCCATGAGATTGACACGTGTCCCAAAACAAGGGCTCAGGTTCCTGATTTACAAATAGCAGCCGATGGGTTTCCAATTTCCGGCTCATGGTTTCTTTACTGGGTACTGGGTAGTCAGTCTCACCTTTGGGTTAGTGGGCTTCACTCTTGTGCACTTTCAACTTTGTGCTGGACTTCTACTCTTTTTATACATAAACTATACTTACAACTTTTATGTATAGTTTTTTTACACAATAATATTATTCACATAGGATTGATTACCTTTTGCTTTGTGTAGTTAGTGGTGTGTGAAAAGATATATCACGAGTGAAGGGAAGGGAAAAGGAAAAATAAGGAAGGGAAAGAAAAGGCAGTGAGGAAAGGAAAATATGGATCCCGCATGCAATATATGGACTGACAAACCATATACTCTTTTAGCGAAAATGGAGTACATTATCAATAGTTGTGGGTGCATGCAGTATCTTCTTAGATCCCACTAGTCCTCAACCCCCTTCATTGCATTTTTGACTCCATCTATTACTATAATATACTATGATCATATCCTTCATCTACGTTCAGTGAGTGGAAATGGAATCCACTCTCCAAACAATCACACACTCACCAGAGCCGGTCCTGGGTTTTACAAGGCCCAGGACAAAAAATTTCAAGTGTGCCCCTTTTAGAGGTGACAAACAGGCGGACGGACCGGGCTCTGGCCGGGTCTAAAATGACCCGGGTTTTGACGGGTTGAAATTGTGAGGCCCGTGGCCCGGGTCGGGCCGAGCCGCAGGCTTCTTCCTTTATTTATTTATTTTTTTTGCAAAATCTTGCTACACCAAAAATAGTAATAATAATAAATATTAAAAATAATAAAATAATTTATAATAAACAATAATTCTAATTACCTACATTAACTACATATCTCAATCAATTAAAATTCTAATAGTATTATAAATTATTTTTAAAGTATATAATCAAATTTAATTTTTTAAAATTAATATAATTTATTTAACTTTTAAAAATATCTAGGATTATTACATATCTACAGATACAAGGATTGTTACAAAATAATTCTATTTGGTACGGATTGTGACTTTTTTGAAGGCTTATTCAACACAAGACACATAATTTACACTATATAACTATATAAAATTCACTATATATTAGTACTAGTTTGTTTATATAACTATATAAAATCCACTTTAATATCTTTTTGTTAAAGGTTAATTACTATCTCGAGAGCAGTTTTGCCCCTGCCCTGGCCATATATTAAGTTCAATTGTCGTATTTTTATTTTAAATGCATTTTTATGAAATATCATTAATTATGTAAAATAAATTATACAATTAAATAAAAATTTAAATATGAATAATTTTTTTATTTTTTATATTTTTAATATACATAAAAAGTAAACTAAATTTTTTATCATATTACGGAGGGAATAATAAATATAATATTAAAACTCATAATCAAAAATTAAAATAGGACTTTTGTGTTTTCTTAAGTTGTTAGCATCTATGATATAGAGATGTGTAATATAAACAACTTTTTAATTAAGTATGCCTTATTTTGCAGTTAAACTGTGAATCAAATATTTATTCTCGTCAGTTAATACAAAATATTTTAAATTTTACAGTTAAACCGTGAATCAAATATGAACTGAGAGGGTTGAAGGGTTTTTTCTTTTTTTGTGTGGCTAAAAGTCTATTTTGATTCTCCATTTATTTTATATTATATTTTATAATTATTTTTTTATTTTTTTATACACATACATAATTTTAAAAAAAATTGGGCCCTCCTCAGCTTTGGGCCCTGGGCGGTCGCCCTGGTAGACCTGCCCCAAGGCCGGCTCTGACACTCACACATGCAGTTTAACATTATTTTAACTTTTAGAAATTATACTATTCATCGCAATATACATATATATATATATATATACTATAAGGATCAAGAGTATTCTCCTTAAATAGCATTCCGCCTTAAATATCATTCTTTTATCAAAACGACGTAGTTTTGGAGGGACACGGTGGCATTTTGGTAAATACGCGGTGGCATTGTATTTACAAAAATGCCACCGCATCCCTCCAAAACTACGTCGTTTTGATAAAAGAATGCTGTTTAAGGCGGAATGCTATTTAAGGAGAATGCTCTTGATCCTGACCGTATATATATATAGCCAACAACGTAAGGATAAAATTATTTTTACAATAAATTTTAGTTATCCATCCGCGAATCGAATAGTAAAAATGAATATGTAAGTATCCGCAGTTTAATATTGTAAACAAAATGATTGTCCAAAATATCTCTCGTCAATCTACAGTTTAATCATGTGAACGTTAGGTATGACAATTCTTGAAAACGACGTCGTCGTTTTAGGTTATACGACTCGTCCCATAAAACTAAATTGCGGACACTAAGTCTATTAACGATTTAATTCAAACGAGTGCCACCAGTCCGCAAAGATAGATTGTGGACTGTGAGGGTAATATTTAATATCGACTGAATGACTTTATTCGTTCGATCAAGTAGTAGCAATACAAGTATATATTTATTTCTTCCATCTTTGTTAAATCAAATTCATGTAAGTCTTTTATATTTGTCATATATCCCCATATTATTGGGCTAGTGGATCAAATTTCAAGTCCGAATCGAATCAAATTCATCTAAATAATGCCTTAAACTATTAGTCCAATAGTATCTTTTTAGATCATCTTAGCCCATCACAGACTCACCCAAAAGGTGATAACTGAAGTTACTGTTGTTAGAAACTTAATTCTTTATATAAATATAAATTTTTTCCATATCTTTCGATGTGGGACTAAGATGTTACAAACTCTCCCACTTAAAATTTGTAATGTACTCATCAGAATCGATTACACACACGTTGCACAAATCTTTGCCTCTCTAGCCTTTGTGGGATAATACCGGTTGGTTTCGTGTCCCCACTTCCGGACCTCTCTCTATTGTGTGAAAGTACCACCAACCTTTGTGTCCCCACCTCTGATAATCTGATCGAATGACTTGACCCGAGCTTTCGAGAGCAAGCTCCTGGTCAAATTTCAAGTCCGGTACAAATCTTGAGTCAAATTCAAATTGAATCAAATTCATCTTTACAACGTTGACCATGGATCAGTTCCTATATACCCTATATATATATATATACAGAACCGATCAAGTGAGGGCTCCCTTACTTTGTTAAAATGCGGATTTTTTTTTTGCTTTTTTTTTTAAAAAACAAATAATTTTTTTTTTAATATTTTATGGAACTGGAATTTTTCCATAATACAATGTTTTGGGCGTGATTTGGATACCCATACCAAAAAATGTATGTACAGTCTGCACAGACTTGTTTTATTATACGTGTCCAAATCACATCCAAAACAATATATTATAAAAAAATTTCAGTTTCATAAAATATTAAACTTTTTTTTAGTTGTTTTAAAAAAAATAAAAAAAAACCAAAAAATGGCCTTATTTTAACAAAATAAGGGAGCCCTTATAGGAACCGGACCCTATATATATATATATATATATATGGGAATGATTCATAGCAGTACTTGCTATGAATCAAAAATAGACAATATCGTCATTAGCATTCAATACAAGACAACTGAGATTAAAACTAAAAAAATCATGTCCACTACTATTAGTAGCGGACAACGAGTTACGTTCGCTACTAATAGTAGCGGATGACGAGTATTGTCCACTATTACTAGTAGCGGATATCGTTGTCCGCTATTATTAGTAGCGTACGTACGTAAATTTTTCAGTTTTAATTTTGATCGTTGATTCTTATATTTAACGATAAAGATGATGTATACCCATTTTTGATCCATAACAAATACATGTTATTGATTATTATCTCTCTCTCACTCTCTCTCTCTCTATATATATATAGGAAACTGATATTTTTATATAGGAAAAAATGTGTGTACACAGCTGTGTATTACACAGTAGGCTATAGCGACGATTTTTTGGGCTATAGCGACGGTTTCACCCGTCGTCATAGCTATTCTGGGCTATGGCGACAGTTTACTGTCGCTATAACCCAAAAAATCTTTCGTCCTAGGTCTACTGTGTAATACAAAGCTGTGTATATACATATAGCCCTTTTATATGTTAAAATGATATTTCCATACGAGTCATAGTCTCTCTTCTATGGAGGTGGAACCCACTCACTATTCATATGAGAGGGATCATGTGAAAATATAATTTTTTTATAAAAAATATCAGTTTCTATATGATAATGAAGATATTTGATAATTATAATAACTCTTTGTTTCAAAACTAAAGAGAGTAGAATGATGAGTAAAATACAAATAAAAATGTGCTATTATATTTTGAAATAAGAAAGTAACTGTTTCCTACATGTGAAAGAAAATGGAGAAAAATGAGTTACTGAGGATTATCTTCTTCCCAACCCCCCCCCTCCCCCTCCCCCTCCCCCTCCCCCTCCACCTCCACCTCCACCTCCAAAAATAAAAATAAAAATGGTGAAAGTAAAAACAATGATGGGTTTTTATTCGTTCTTTTACTTTAATCAGTAAAAGGACATGTAAATGAGGGGATATGGGAGTACCCAGGTTAGAAATTAACAAAAACACACAAAATAGGGATTCTTGTAAACTTCATTTATATATTTATTTATTATTATAGTAGTAGTAGTAGTAGTAGTATTGTTTTCTTCATCATTGGAGAAAGTAATAATGGTGATCACATGAGTTGATGAGTTCTTTCGTAAGAAAAAACATGGGGGGCGATAATGACTTTTCTTCCCCCATCTAATCTTTCTTCTTTACACGTATACTAATCAAGTAGAAGTTCCATTTTTTTGGGATTTGCAGCTGACTATAATTGTATTATATTTTTTCTCATGGGCAGCTACTAGTTAGCTCATAGGAATTAAATCATATATCTAATTGTTTTTATTTATTTACCAACCTCACACAGGGATAGTCTATACAACTTCCATGCAAAGGTTATGATATGAGATGTGATGCGAGATTCCATCATTAATCATTTTAACAAGCCATCGTTATGCAAATTCATGCATCCGGTTACGAGTTTTATAATCTTTTATGGCGTTAATTCATATAATAATATTTTTTATAATTCATATAATAAAAAATTATATATAATCTTACTACAATAAAGTTAGTGTCAACTTCACACTAACGGATACCAAATTCATATATAGATTCACTAACCAAAAAGGAACTGCATTCATATATTCTAGATGAGATTGTGCATCTGTGGCTAAAAAATCTTGGCACTAGGTAATTCTGTAATCTTTATACACACACACACAGATGGGCAAACATGTAAGCATTTTACGATAACATCTTTACTGCTCAATATATCGAAAACAGGTTTCTTGTTAATTAAATCTGGTTTTACATTGTAGTAAGTAAGAAAAAGAAGAAAACAGCAGAGGAAAACAGATCTTTCTTTGGTATCAATCAAACTATGGTAGCACTAATTAATACAACATGATTCTTGCTTTCCTGTTAATTTATATACGTACTTTTACAGTAGTTAAAACTTAGAAGTAGTCAAAATGATGTGGGATCTGATATGGAGCCTCTCTCTCTTTCTTACTCAACTTTGGTACCACCCCAGCAGCAGCAGCAGCAGCAGCTCCTCCAGCTCTACTCCTAATGATCTTGTGAACATCACTAGGAACCTCTGGTGGCCTAACAGACCTAATCAAGGCCCACTTCACACCCTTAAAGAACTCATGCCTCTTAATCTCCACTGACCCCTTTAGGCTCCCAATTCTCTTCTTTGGATTCTTCACTAATAATTTCCCAATTAGATCTTGAACTTTCATCATCTCCTCGTACTCTTTACTACTACTAAATCCCATCCTTGGAAACCCCAAAGGCTGCCTTAAAATGTTAATCAGAGTTTTCTCATTGTTCTCCCCTTTGAATGGTGTTATACCATACAATAGCTCATACAACAACACCCCAAATGTCCACCAATCCACCGCACTGCCATGGCCTTGGCCAGATATCACCTCCGGGGCCAAGTACTCGTGGGTACCCACGAAGGATTTTGACCGAGCGTCGATCGGTTCGGCCACCAATTCGGGACTGTATTCCGGGACAGTTGTGCCCACTTGTTCTGTGATTGTTGTGGTTTTGGTCTTCTTTAAGAAACAAGTGAGAACAGGCTGCATGGGCATCACACAATGGGGCATTGGAAATGTTATTGCACAAGAAGGGACAGCAGTTTTAAGGTGGTTGGTGTCAATGGGTTTGGATCGTATGAGCTTTGGGACGACGTCGCATTTGAGGGAGAGATCGAAATCAGAGAGCATTATGTGACCATCTTCTCTGACTAGTACATTTTCTGGCTTAAGATCTCTGTAAACAACACCCATCATGTGTAGATACTCTAGGGCTAATAGTGTTTCTGCTGCATAAAACCTGTCAAATAAGCTTGGTTAATTAGCAATCTCCTTAAGTGACTAGTCAAAAGCAACAGCGACAAATTCCTATTACGTATAACGTCTTCATAGGTTAGCTACAGGAAGGAAAATTGTCTTATATTATTAATTATAAGGTCATGATTTACAAGATACTCCCTCCGTCCCAAATTAACTGCTCAGTTTTGACTTTTTAAAGTCAAATTGACTATTTTTAAAACTAATCTTTTTACTATTTTTGCTAAAATATAGGTGAAGAGATTATAACTAAAAGAAAGTATATACAATTTATTACTAATCCTAATTTTTATAATTTTAGAAATATATTTATATATGCTTAATTATTAATTCTAAAAATAGTCAATTTGACTTAAAAAAGTCAAAACTGAGCAGTTAATTTGGGACGGAGGGAATAATACAGAAGCTCAAAATCTGACCACGTAAGTTTACAGAATTAAAGCATTGAATTAATGACACTTGAAATAAAGTTGATTGATTACTAATGTGCGATAATATTTAAATTAAAACAAATTAATTTACATACTAACACAAACTATTAATGCGACATTTTGAATTAAAAGAAACTATACTATAAAAAGCTTGCTTTAATGTTCGAATGAATATGCTACATGATTTTATTTTTCCCTCGTTAACTGTAAAATGAAACAAAAATATAGAATACTATGAAACTTACTTGGCGGCTGAAATGGAAAAGCGTTTTCCGGTTTGGCGTTGCCTTGCGGCGTGCAAGTCCCCGCCGGGGCAAAACTCCATAACAAAGCAAGAGTAATGAGAAGCATCAAACTCAGCATACAAAGTTGGCAAAAATGGGTGGTCAAGCATACCCAAAATCTCTTTTTCCATTTCTGCCCTTTGTAACTTCTTTCTTATTGCAAGAGCCTCCCTATCCACCACCTTCATAGCATAAAAGCACTGTGGCAACTCCACCACCGGGTTCCTAATCTGACAAAGGTAAACGTTTCCGATATCGCCGCTGCCGAGCCTGCGAAGCAGACGGAAGTGGTCGAGCCCGACAAGACCGGCTTTTTCGCGGCGGAGCTTGTTCATGGCTTCCCATCCAACTTGGTTAGCCTTGTGTGGCTTGTAGGAGTTGGAAAAATAGGTGGTGTCGCTAGAGGAGCAAACGGAGATGGAGCTCCGGCGGCTGCCGAAACTGAGGTTGCTCATCCAGCTGCGGCTGGAATCCGGCACCGTTATGGAAGAAGAGCTGCTATCATTGTCGGATAATTCGTCTCGGGTTATGATAGTTGCCATGATGGTTAATTAGCTAGGGGTACATGTATGTATATATGAATGAACTTGTCTTCGCTTTCTCAGCCTCTCAGGCTTTATATATATATATATATACTAGTCCATATTATAATGCCGGCCTTTTATGGGTATTAATGGATAAATGTATTTCGTTATGGATACTAAAGAAAGTTACAAAGTGATACTTTTGCTAATGGAAGAAACTCAAAAATAAATAAAATATATAAAAAATGCTTCGAGTTTTTCAAGTAGAATGTGCGACTATTTCATCGCAGTGTTGCGGGCAATATATATATATATATATATATATATATATATATATATATATATATATATATATATTGTTTTATTCTTTTTAATCATTATCTATTTATTGTTTAATTCTTAATTTGTCATTAATTAATTATTGTTTATTTATCTTTTTCATTTTCTATTTTACTTAATTTGTGCATGCTAGGCTGCAAAGTAAGCTCCTATTCATTGTATAAATTTGATTCATGAATTGGTTTTTTATTATTAATTTTATTTTTTATACAATGCATGTTCTTTACAAACATGCATTAAAGTAAAACTTTCCAAGAAACATGTATGCCACGTGATTCACTACAACAAAAAAGCCTATCAGCGACCGTATATCAGCGACCGCCTTTGGTCGCTGATACCTATCTGCGACCGATTGCGATCGCTAAAAGGCGTCGCACAAAATCTTAGCGACCGATATCAGCGACCGAAATGGCAAATCCGGTCGCTAAGCTGAGTCAGCATGGGCCATGGATAAAGCTGACGTGATTCACGTGACGTGTCAGCGACCGGCATCAGCGACCGCATGCGGTCGCTGATATTAAAAAATAAAATAACAGAATCTTGCTGTTTTTGCATAAATCCCAAAAACCTGTACCTGTTTTATCCCAACACACATACACAATAACAGCATACACAACAATATAAACATCCATCGTCCATCATATAACACACACTAAACTAGAATATAAACCATTCAAAACCAATATGATTTTGAATAAATATAATAACATTTTAAAAATTGTTTAAGTAACAATATACAAACATCCTAAGAATGAAACAAGTACAAACTTATATTATAACTATAAACCTAATCTAAAGCAGGTACTAATCAAGCATCACCGCCTCCTTGATCACCCTGTAATATTAACAAAATAATAAAACAAGTTATAAATATTTACTAACTATGTTAATATTGGTATATTACGACAATATACAACAAATTGATTTTATACCTCGTCGCCATCCCCGTGTTGTGATGCTGCTGCTGCCGCTACTGCTTCAGCTAACTCCTCAGCACTCAGAGCCCCCAGCACTGAATTGAGGTGTGGTATTAATATGCTTAATAGGAGTGTTTTCCATTTTTATCTGTGCTCTGTTTAGTTATATCAGTTTGTATATATTTGGATTCTTTACTAGTACTAATATGGAGTATGATCATGATTTTTTTTTGTAAATCTTGTGATTTATGCATGCACATTAAGCCATTGATTATACACAATTATATACTGTATGTGCCAATTAGTGGAATAGTATAGTATTGTTTAAACTCCCTCCTCATGCAATCAAGTGTTAATCGCACAAATTACATACTCCTATATGTTGGATGTTGGATATTGGATTGGTTTGGTTCTACTCATTTATCCATTACTTTGATTTCATAACTCCACATCTTTTTGGGTATTGTTATACTAAATCGTATGGCCATCATTTTCATGAATTGAGTAGTAGTATGTGCCTTTTAACGGTTGACGGTCAAATTTCCATAATTATTGTGACTGTCAAAAGGCTCAAGGGGAGGTTTTGGTAATTTACTATTAAAGTTTTGTGCAGTAATCATAGATGAAGAAGCTTTCTTTTGAAGGCTGAAAACTGGTAGAACACGAAGCACCCGTGCTCCATTCATTAATTTCCACCTCTTTCGATTTACATGTGTGTGTGTATTAATTATTATATCTATAATTTCTAGTAGTAGTATATCTTGGTTGAAGTGCATGTGATTGTGTGTGATCCCCTGTTTTTAAATGGAGTACTACATTTGATATTTCATGTATAGGAAAGTCACCCATTGTTCTGTGGCTGGGCTGGCTATAAAATCTTAATTACTAGAATGTCGCTTTTCAAGGTTTGTTAATATAAATCCTTCCTTTAAAGTTTTAACCAACCAAAAAAATATAAATCAATTAAAGTTATACATACAACATTAATTTCAATGCATAAGAATGAATTTTCATACCAAAATCAGCTAGCATAATATATGGGTAGATGGAGTGTACCATAATATTATGCATTGTCTTGGATTTTTTTTTAACATTTTTTATTATTAATTATATTTCTTTGTGTAATTCAAAAAAAGAGCAATACAAACAACATCTTATCATTTTCCCTTTTGGTTCCAATTTCGGACAACAAGCCTAGCAGAAGATGTAGGATAAGAGAGTAGCAAATGAATCTTTGCTACCAACAAACCTTTCTTCATTCAAATCTTTTCGACTCAAATAGGCTAATTACTCATCTCAACCAATATTAGATTAATCTTAAATTAATTTGTTAGATGATTAGGTCTTAGCCTAGCTAGTGGTTAAGACTTAAGACTGATCAAGTTCCATTCTTACTTTCGTTTTCTTTGAAACTAAGACTACCCAAATTTTATATTTATTTATTTTATACCAACTTAGTTAAGTTAATTAAGCATTTGGTGTAAAAAGGTAGTATGTTCCTTTGTTGCATACAGTTAATTAAATTAAGCAATGATGGAGATTAATTACTAGCAGAATATCTATTAATTCCATATGCATTTAACAGTCCAAATATATAATTATATAGTGTATCCCAACTATATATACAGTATAAAATAAGTTGAGAGAAGGTCATGTTACTTTACTTGAACGACTCAATGAAAGGAGTTAACTAATGGAGAACAATTAAGGAATCATGAGATATTCAAAAAGATGGACGTACCATCCATCAGAAACATTATCTCAACTGCAAACATGCATCCACTCCTTCGATAATGTCCAAAATGGACTGACAAATATGGCCAATCTGACCATCTCAACAAATATATATTAAAATACGAAATATAACTATATGAGAAAAAATATATGTACACAGTCGACTATAGCGCTTTCACTCGTTGTCATTGTATATATAATATTAATAAAACAGAACTTATTTTGAATTTGGGCGAAAAATCAAAAGGACGGTTCAAATTCATTCTAATTGATAAGGACGGTTCAAATTCATTCTAATTGATTTGGACGAAAAAACACAAGAACGGTTCAGATTAATTCTAATTATTTGGGCGGGAAAGAGTGGTGTGAGACAGGGACAAAGCCAAGATTTGTTCTTGGGGGGGGGGGAATTTTTAACAGCATAAAATATATTCATCACTAAAAAATAAAATTTCACCATTACAAAACATATTTTTACTAAAACAAAAATAATATAATAATAGAATTTGTTTTAATAAAGACAATAAAATATAGCAAAAAAAGTATTTTAGAACATATTAAAGCTTCATCAAATCTTGGGGTTGTGGTCTTACAAAATTTTTAAACCAAACCAAATGTACATGTAAGTGTTATATAATTTTCAAACCTTGGAAGGGGCCGTGGTCCCCTCCAGTCTACATGTGGCTCCGTCCCTATGGGAGAAGAAGGAGAAGAGGGGAAATGAAAAGGAGATTGTTAAAATGGAGGGAGAGGGAGAGGGACGAGTAATTACTACTCTCTCTGTTTCTAAAAGATTGTCGTTTAAGACTAATGCACACAGATTAAAGAATGTAATTACTACCTATGAAAAATACTATACTACCCTTATTATAATTGTCTACATCAATTATTACCTTTGTAGATTTCAAAAAGGAGTATATTATTCAATCAATGCCAAAACTATTTTTCCGCCTAAAACTTGTACTAAATGAGCCAAAAAAAATTCTATTTTTGGCATTATTATATGAAAGCATTGGGAATGGAAGGAATTGGAAAGGTTGTTTGTCTGTTTTTCTTTTTTAGGAAAACGATTAAGAAAGAGAAAGGTTAAAGTAGGAAAAAAAATTAATTTGTATTAATAAACTCAAAATGACAATCTTTTAGGAATAAAAATTATTCCCTAAAACGATACTACCTCCATTCCATAATAACTGTCTTTTTAGAAGAAAAAAATTGTTCCAATTTATTTGTCGTTTACAACTTTCTAGGAGAATAAATTATTTATTTTCCTATGTTACCCCTAACTTTTCTTATTGTCCCAAGAAATTTTCTCTCTTGTATTAATAGTTTTTAGTTTCCCATAAAGGGGTAGTGATGGAATTTCCTACAAATTTTAATTCTTAAATGATAGTATTAAATGAGTTTCTTAATCTATGTGCATCAAGCTAAAAAGACAGTTATTATGGAATGGAGGTAGTACTAATGTTCTAGGAACAGAGGGAGTAGTAGAGTTATATATCATAAATTTCAGTGAAAGTAGACCAATTTAAAAGAAGATGGAAGCATATACCGAGGAACTGCAACCATAGTATCTTTCCCTGTTCATCGCATAGCCCTTAGTCTGGGACAGACATATCATCATGGGCAGGCAGCTCCAAGCTCCAATCCAATCCTATCCTATCCATGGGGTCCAACACCACATTTTCTTAATTTTGTTTTATGCTCTATCATTTTATCTATCTTATTGTTTCAATTCCATCTCTCACTTCTCATTTATGTAGATTCCATTGGTAGCATGATTGCAGTTACATCACAATACACAGTCAAAGAATTACAATCTCCTAGTGATGTGTACACCACGGCCACGGCACTCGTTTAATTATTAATGACTGGCTTGATAAATATATTCATTCAATCGAGTCATCATAAATTAATTTATTCATAAAAATCATAACTATTCATAAAATAATACTAACAGAGTTGAAACTTCAGAAGCACTCAGATATTTCTTTTCTTTTTTTGTCTAAACTAAGAAAAAGAATCGTACCCAAGATTCTTGATCCTGGGCCAATCCATTAGAGACGAGGCCACAATATCCATACGGGCCCAATTGCCCAAACACTAGATAGATTTCATAAGAAAGCCGAACCCCAACCCAACAACGACGTGGTTACGATTTACGAACACCGGTTGTATGGTTCACTTACCTTTTCAATTTCCACACAATGTTCGGTGGAGGTGGTGTTCCAATTCTATTGCGCACATTAGTTAAAGCTACTGGTGTACTTTTCGCCGGAATTTTCACTATGGGCGTGGTTTCTGCTGCCATTAACGTCAATTCTCAAAAGAATAAGGTATACGGATATAGTGGTGTTAATTTATTTTGTTCGAGATTGAGTTGGGATTTGCAAAGGAATAAAAAGGATTGTTCTTAATGCAAATATATGTGTCTATATGTTTATTGTTATGTAGTTTTTGTTCAGATTGAGTTTGAATTTGTGCAGATTAAAAACGGAAAGCTATGTGGGGTCTGTAAAGGAAAAGGGTTCTATACATGCAAATTATGCAAAGGGAAATCTACAATAGAATGGTCACCGTTGTATGATCCTGTTTTTATAAACCCCTGTCTTTGTCCTACTTGTGATGGGAATAAGTAAGTTATTTACATTTTTTTTTCAATTTGTTCTTGGGAAAGTTTTGGTTGATATTGATTTTGTGTTTTTTGATTATAGGGTTCAACGCTGTCTCAACTGTTTGGGGAATTGCTATATATAACAGGTTAGAGGTATAATAATGGATTGTAATGTATTTGTATTGGAAAATTATGTTGGGTATGTAGTTATCTTCTTGTGTTATTACCATTGAAGATATTTTTGGGTGCCATGATGATAGACTCCACGGCACGCTTGCGTGAGGTGGTCGCCGCCCCGATCGTTTCTAACACAGTTGTTGGATGAATTGCTTGCAACACCTTAACCCCTCGCCTATATGTAGACGGTAATCTTGGTACAATTGCTCGCGTTCGGAATTCTGCGTTGAATGGACACCAACGACACCTTGACCCCTCGCTTATATTGAAGCGGTAATCTCGGTACAATCGACGATTGATGCGGTAGAGGACGCCACACACAACTATGAATTGTTGTATGATAAGTCAAATTGAATCTCAAAGAAATAACTAAGAAAAATACTTAGGAATTCTTCAAAGAACCAAAAGAAGAGAATAACCTCACAAATATATTGAATAATGAATAATGTTTAATGTATTTGATTACATCAACTTGACCCTCTATTTATACTACTCAAAACAATCCACATCCTAATAGGAATTTATAAACTATAACCCTAATAGAAGTCAATTTGGAAAAGAAATTCTAATTAAAAAGAAATCCTAATTATAATAGAATTTGATAAGTAGTTGGAGAATAAATCCCTAAAAATTAGGCTAATAGAATATGCCTAATATTTTAGGAAACAAAATCTTTTTCCTAAAATCCCAAAATCCTTGCCACGTTAGGATCTTTTGCCACGTGAAACTTGCTTCTTTTCTTTGTATGTAATCTGATTATGTGAAGTTATAAAGACTCATATAATACTAGCTACATGTGAATAACTTGTTGATCAGGATTGTATCATTCCCCTCCTCTTCAAAAGGATTTGTCCTCAAATCTAGCCCATCGTCTTCTCAAAAATGATTCAACCACAAAATTGTTCCTACATAAAAAAACAAACTAAGTTAGTAGCATCAAACCAATCATAATGTCAAAACTCAACTCGCAAATGACATATATAAGCAACAAAAACTCCAACTCCCGCTAATAACATAACAATGCCCGACTTCTCTCCCGAATTGACAATTTGTAGACCAGTTACTCGCAGAACACTAATTATATACTCTCTCCGTCCCAGGATAAAAGTCCTGGTGGACTTTTCACGCATATTAAGAAGAGGAATAAAATCACAAAATTATCCATAATAATGTCATTAAATATGGAGAGAGAATTAAAATAAGAAAAGTATGAGATATTTAATGCTACGGGCATAATAGGAAAAAATGTGTAAAAGTTTAGTTATTAAAAGAAAGTGGACATTTAACATGGGACAACCCAAAATAGTAATAAGGACTTTTATCCTGGGACGGAGGGAGTATATAAACTAATCTACTATCTACTAAAATAATCATGAATGCAAAGTAAGAAAGAATATGAAAAGTCTTATATCCTCCTGGATCAAAAATCGTCACGCAAAACTCTTCATGTGGTAGATTCTCCCAATGACGAATTCCTGGATCAAAATTCAATATAATGATCTCAATCTTTCGCAGAAACACATTCGTCAATGCACCTGGATCAAATATCAATACTTGAAATTTGTCATATTTCTCACGCAAACTCTCTTGAATTCCTGGATTAAACACAAAACAAAACAAATCAACAACTCCCTTTTGTCTAATCACCAAGAAATCAAATAAATCAAAATCACATGCATAGTCTACTAGAACAATATTCAAAACACATCCCTGTAGACTCTCAATGCATTGATCGAATTGAATCGCACGATCCATGATTTCCTTGATGAATATGATCTTATCACGAATCTGCAAAACACAACCAACCTTTCTCCTTCCATTGACATTAACACAATCAAAATCACATAATAGCACCAATGCAATAAAAAGGTCACAATCACAAGTTGAAAACTCAATAGCACATTTATCCGGATGACGCACAAACTCAACACATGCTAAAGAATTTTTCAAAGTGTTGACAACAACGAGAATATCACCAAAATAGATATTAACAAATTCTCCCATGAAAGAATACAAACTATGATCCAACAATCCCATGGAATTATGCAATGTCTTAGCTAATCCAAGTGAACTGCCTAAACATGCAAATAACTTATATCTCAATCCATCTTGATGATAAACACTTTTCAAATCAATACCAGATGATAGCAAATCATGCAATGAAAATTTCTCGATCGAAAAAACATGATCACTACCATTTTCAACTAATGACAAGTCATGTATAGATTGACTAGCATGAAAATCCAAATCATCATATGGATAAGAATACCTAAAATGAATTTCATGCAAATAAGCACATCGAAAACGAGAAAACATATCATGATCATAAACTAACTCAACAAAGATCAAATATCCACCATAATTTATGATAAAGATGATTTTACCCTCAAAATAGCTAACAACAAATTTTCTAATGGAAGCATGTAAAACATGTTTTAAATAACTCATGAAAACACTAGATGCATCAGTTAATCTAAGAGAAATAACTAACCACCTATATAACTCACATGTTAAAACAATTTTCCATTGATCACAATCTCTCGTGCTAAATTGATTAGACATTATCATCACATGACCATTATCACATGTAGATAAAACATAAGTACTATGCAATTTATCAAGCATATTATCCAAACAAGAAAAAGAATAACGATACTTGTTTACCAATTCAAAATTGACGAACAAACTCGTTGTCTCATCCTCCTTAGATACTATGATCTTATAATCAACACATGAACTCATGTTGTAACACCCCAGTCCCACATCGAAAGATAGGGGGAAAAATTTGTCTGCATATAAGGAATTAAGTAACTACCAATAGTACCTTCAAGTCATGACCTTTTGGGAGCCTGTGGTGGGCTAGATAACCCAAGAAGATACTATTGGGCCAGTGGTTTGAGGCCTTATTTGGATGGATTTGATTCGATTCGGACTTGGGATTTGACCCAAGATTTGTTCCGAACTCGGGATTTGACCCGGGTTGTTTCATATGGTATCAGAGCCGACTCTCGAAAGCTCGGGCCGAGTTATCCGATCGGGTTGCCGGAGGTGGGGACACGAAAGTTGGTGGTATTATCCCACAATGGAGAGATGAAGGTCCGGAGGTGGGGACACGAAGCCAGCCGGTATTATCCCACAATGGCTAGGGAGACAAAGATCTTTGGGCTGTGTGTGTGATCGGATTCTGACGGGGACGTCAGAAATTTAAGTGGGGGAGTTTGTAACACCCCAGTCCCACATCGAAAGATAGGGGGAAAAATTTGTCTGCATATAAGGAATTAAGTAACTACCAATAGTACCTTCAAGTCATGACATTTTGGGAGCCTGTGGTGGGCTAGATAACCCAAGAAGATACTATTGGGCCAGTGGTTTGAGGCCTTATTTGGATGGATTTGATTCGATTCGGACTTGGGATTTGACCCAAGATTTGTTCCGAACTCGGGATTTGACCCGGGTTGTTTCATATGGTATCAGAGCCGACTCTCGAAAGCTCGGGCCGGGTTATCCGATCGGGTTGCCGGAGGTGGGGACACGAAGGCTGGTGGTATTATCCCACAATAGAGAGATGAAGGTCCGGAGGTGGGGACACGAAGCCAGCCGGTATTATCCCACAATGGCTAGGGAGACAAAGATCTTTGGGCCGTGTGTGTGATCGGATTCTGACGGGGACGTCAGAAATTTAAGTGGGGGAGTTTGTAACACCCCAGTCCCACATCGAAAGATAGGGGGAAAAATTTGTCTGCATATAAGGAATTAAGTAACTACCAATAGTACCTTCAAGTCATGACCTTTTGGGAGCCTGTGGTGGGCTAGATAACCCAAGAAGATACTATTGGGCCAGTGGTTTGAGGCCTTATTTGGATGGATTTGATTCGATTCGGACTTGGGATTTGACCCAAGATTTGTTCCGAACTCGGGATTTGACCCGGGTTGTTTCACATGTCTTCTCTCACGATACCCACTTTCACCAACTCTCCAACCCGCCTTGGTAACTCCGTCGTCTTCTCGGGAATACTATTAGCTGATCGGTACGGAATGATAGTACGGGGTATTTCATCAACAACCTGTACAAGAGACAAAACAAAACTAGACAAAGAAAAATCATTAGTGTTAGTATTCAAAAGCGCCGTCTCGTACGAATGTACCGTCATTGGCTTTTCAAAATATAACTCACTTTTCAACTCACTCTCTTTTTCATAGTCACATATATTTCTTCTCTCTCTTCTTTATGCTCACCCTCTCGTTTGTTTTTCTCTCGTTTATTTTCATTCTCCCTTTTCTTTTCTCTCTCATTCTTTTTATTCTCAATCTCTCTTTTCTTTTCATTCTCACTTTTTTCAATTTTTTCTTTTACATTATCAATCTTTCGAACAATTTCTTTTTGTCGATATTTTTCACATGTATTTCCTTTTACGAACTTATCTTCTTGATTACTTTCTTTCGGATGTTCACCATTTTGCTTTTGATCTTGGATTTCATCTTGAACACTCGAACCCAATAACTCTCCTTGGACTGCATATTCTATAATTTCTTCCTGCATTTGATCACGATCTTTTTGTAAATACATTAAATCGTCATGAACTTGCTCGGACGTCATAGGACAAAGGTTGACTCTTATTCGATTGTGTACCAATGAATACTTATTAGTACAACTATTATGCTTCGCGCGCCTGCTGTGTCGCCATGGCCTCCCAAGTAACAAATGACAAGTATGGATTGGAACTACATCGCATAATATTTCATCTTCGTATCTGCCAATGCGAAAAGAAACTGACACTCGTCTAGTCACCATTACCTCCTCACAATCGACGATCCCTTGCATCTTGTAAGGTCGAGGATGTGCAACTGTTGACAACCCTAGTTTCTCCACAATTATAGTGCTAGCAATGTTAGTACCAATATCACAATCAATTTTAACAATGCATACCTTTTCTTGTACTAGAAACCTAGTATAAAACATATTCTTTTGTTGCATTGTTTCTTCCTCGTTAGCTTGCACACTTGTAGCTTTTCTAGTCTCCCATGACTCTCCAAGAATCGCATGATCTTCTTCTACTTTTATTTTCCTAGACAATAAATGATCCCTCCTATGCTTCATAGGTTTATGAGGCTGCTCCGTACATCCATGATAGTTATGATGCCTGTCATAATCCTCCTCCCATGATCTCCACCACTCATCCACGCCAGACTTCATACGAACTATGGGTCTTCTTTTCAATGGCTCCTCATAGTCAAACATATTAATTTACTGCAAAACAAGGGTTAGTAGATAAAAACAATTTCTTCACACACTCCCTTACGTGTTTCACTCGAATTAATGGTTCACTCGTGTATCGCTCAAATTTGGCTTTTACCCTCTAATAATCTTACACTCTTGCCTTTTACCTCAAATATTCTCTCTAATAGGTTCTTATTGAATTCCCTAGCAAAATTCTTGGTTTTACTAATAAATTCAAAATTACTTATCACTAAACAAAATTATAGATGGTATGACTTATCAAAATACCACAAAATCACTGATCGATTGTCTTGTACTTCTCTTGTATGCCTCAGATTTGTAATTTGTAGCTCCGTTTCAGAATTGATGATGACGGAACGGTATGAAATCTTCGTTGGAATTTGATGGTGTGCTACAAGTTTGGTTAGCACAATGAAAATATGAATTTTTTTTTTCTTTTCCTTTTTTTTTCTATTTTTCTTCCCTTTTTTTTTCTTTTTTTTTTTTTACAATATATATTTCGACAGAAAATTAAAGATAAGTAACTCGCTAGAAAGGCTTAGCTCTGATACCAAATGATAGACTCCAAGGCACGCTTGCGTGAGGTGGTCGCCTCCCCGATCGTTTCTAGTACAGTTGTTGGATGAATTGCTTGTAACACCTTAACCCCTCACCTATATGTAGACGGTAATCTTGGTATAATTGCTCGCGTTCGGAATTCTGCGTTGAATGGACACCAACGACACCTTGACCCCTCGCTTATATTGAAGCGGTAATCTCGGTACAATCGACGATTGATGCGGTAGAGGACGCCACACACAACTATGAATTGTTGTATGATAAGTCAAATTGAATCTCAAAGAAATAACTAAGAAAAATACTTAGGAATTCTTCAAAGAACCAAAAGAAGAGAATAACCTCACAAATATATTGAATAATGAATAATGTTTAATGTATTTGATTACATCAACTTGACCCTCTATTTATACTACTCAAAACAATCCAAATCCTAATAGGAATTTATAAACTATAACCCTAATAGAAGTCAATTTGGAAAAGAAATTCTAATTAAAAAGAAATCCTAATTATAATAGAATTTGATAAGTAGTTGGAGAATAAATCCCTAAAAATTAGGCTAATGGAATATGCCTAATATTTTAGGAAACAAAATCTTTTTCCTAAAATCCCAAAATCCTTGCCACGTTAGGATCTTTTGCCACGTGAAACTTGCTTCTTTTCTTTGTATGTAATCTGATTATGTGAAGTTATAAAGACTCATATAATACTAGCTACATGTGAATAACTTGTTGATCAGGATTGTATCACATGACTGCATTGAACTAGTTATCAGAAATTAGTGGGCTTGTCTTAGTAATGGTGAAATTAACTTGAGAAAATTTTCAATGTTCTATCAATTTATTTGCTGACAATGGATGTGCAAACTATTTCAGTATGTTGCTCGTTGAGATGATGGAAAACCGAGTGATATCGATAATTCATGGTTTGAGTGTAGAGTGTTTGATGATATATTTGTCTGGCTTTGATTGGATTTTCGGAAGCAAGAGAAAATGAAAGAAGATAAGTATGATTCCAAGAAAATGTGAACAAAAATAAAAGCGCATTTGTAGTTCAGTGGGAAAATATATTGCAGAGTTCCATGAATGGATTCCTTTCTTTATTGTTTCAGCATTTCTTTTCCCCTCTTTCCTTTTCCATTTTTCGTTTTCCATTGCTATTTTTGTTCTATCTCTGGTTTTCTGAGTTCCAATATGAGAAATTTTTCTCTGGTTTCTTATCTTTTCACTTTTCCATCTTACCTCTTGTTTTCCTATATCTCAGCGGAAACTTTGTCCTTCTGGATTAGTTTCTAAGCTACAGTTACAACCTAAAACTCTAGGATATAATAATTGGCACATCTCGTTCAGCTGGAGTTGACTGGTTCAAGTGTATGAGTTGTAGGTTCACAAACGTCTGCATGGGCTAAATGCCATTCCAAAACTATAAGATTCGGAACTTCTGGTGAAAGGCCATGCCAGTTGATTTGTAATTGATTGTAAGGGTTTAATAACAGAGAAGTTCATAAGAATTATGTTATGCTAAACCAATTTGATTGGACAAGAAATATAGTGCCCAGTTATTTTGTTAATTTTTTTTTTTTTGCAATTGGCGTCTAATGTTATGCTACTATTTTGAATTTTATTTAATTTACTGTTAATTTGCAGGGGAAATTGGCTAGTGGGCAGGGAACTGCATATTTAAACCCTTCTATCAGGTCTGGTAAATGACAGTCAAACAAGAAGGCTATCCTCAAAGTTCAACCATAGGATTTACCTAGATACATCAAATATGAGTCGAACACTTGCAGTTCGTATATGCCAAGTGCATTTTCTGTACAGTTCCAACACAATGGTAGTTACTTGATACAACCTGGATAATTCCATGGACAGTCATATCTAGAGATAATTATTTAAAGCCAGTACATAAATTACAAACATTTGAAAATTTCATTTCTTTTCTATGTTCAAGTTCTAGGTCTTTCATGCTTTCACTCAAAGAAAAAGTGTGAAGGTGTCTTGCTCAAAATGCATGCAAGAGTAGAGGCTTTTGTGTCTCTATATATACTAGAGATGTACTAAAGATAAAAGCTTTCTATTGCTAGATAGTAGATGCTAATGTATTTTCTGCTGAGAAGTGTCAGATTCTACTTCAGAAGGAAACAATATAATTAGAACAAATCTTTTGTGATGCAAGTATTCTTTATATATAGTGAAACAGGCTTGAGCCGAACTATGCTGGTGATATTCTTATGTGGGACTAGCAATAATGAATGCTATCAAAAAAGACATTTGTTGGAATCATTCAAGTTGAATTATTTATGTCTTTGCATTACACATTATTCCACACTTATGTTCTTTGAACTTCCATATAATTTTATCTTGGAGGCGTTTTAGCAAGATTTTTGGTCATGATACGGATACCCACTTACCAAGCCAGTTGTAATGTCAAAATATATAGAATAAATAATAAATAAATCTTGGACACCCCCCCCCCCAAAAAAAAAAACTCCCCTACCACAACAAACACACACACACACTATATAGTTCATTCTTGATGCAATTTTGCTTAATGGTTCCTCCTGCTAATGTCAGGTTTTATAATCAAAGGCACCCTGTGACCTGAAATCCCAAGCTGGTGTGACCCAGGATGTAGACCACTAATGGAGAAGTGCTGGTCATCTGATCCAGATGCAAGGCCAGCTTTTCAGAGTTCGCAAAGGAGCTATGGCAGCAGCTATGAGCATCAAGTAGCTGGAATGTAATGTTCCTGTGGAACTAGAATTTTTTATGCTACGTTGGTTCGAGAGAATGGGATAGAGGAAGGAATAAATAAAAATAATGTATTATAATAAGGATAATCATTTCAATAGAATGAAAATTTATTATATATTTTTTATTTCATATAGAGAGAGTGGAATAAAATTATCGATTCTAACTAAATTATATGATTATTATTGTTTTTTGAAAGTTAATTTAGGATATTTTTATATTTAAAATTGAGATGATTTAATAAAATTATGAAATAATAAAATTTATATGGTGAATAATATTTGTTATATAGTAGTAGTAGTTTATAATATCTATTATTGTATTGAAAATAATTAAATTTTTTTTGCTAAATATTAAAAATATTTAGTTATTATTAATTAAAAATGAATTATTTCCTGGAAATACGGAATTATTAGATTTATTTTTCTTTTTGTAAATAAGACGAAACAGATGAAGCGAGTAAAATCAACTTCAAAAACTCGGGCAAAAAAAAGAGAGAAAACAAAAACGGCGCCGACTTGAAGCAATATTTAAAATTCAAACACGTACCATGGCTCGCATCGGATTAGTCCCGCACCAAAGTGCGGGGACAGCTGTGGTCTAGACCCAAAAAAAATCCCCCATTTCTGTCTACAACTCTCTGTATATCGAGAGCTGCTCACCATATCTACCCTATCATCGAGGTTTGAGCCATCGATCAACAGCCGAATCTCAATCTGAATTCCGAAGTAGACTCAATTCATAGCCTTCCTCTTGATTTGAGGTCTAAGACTTCTGGTAAAATTTCTCCTCAAATCCTTAAATTTAGGTTGCTTGATGTCCGTTTTACTCGGATCTAGTCATTTTCTATTTGTTTCGGCCTGTTCTAGGTGCCGATTGTTTTCTTAAATAGTTTGTGTTGTAATTCGACATGTATGAATTTTAGGCTTTGTTATTATTTGGGAGAATTTGGTGTTCTCTAATACAAGTTTGGATTTTAGTTATTATTTAGCTAAAATATGTTTGGAATCAGAGTTTGTGATGTTTGAATTGGAGTATAAAAGTTTATGTTATCTACTTGGAGCGTTTTACTTTTTAAATTAGCTTGTTAAATATAGTTTAAATTTGTTTCCTTGTGCTTGTGGAGATGCTTACTGATTCTTTTGTAGATCAAGCAAATTTATTTCTTTTGCCAGTTCGCTCTTACTTTGATGGTATGAAAATTCAATTGGAAACCAGTTGATCATATATATTGACAAGGTACCTTGCAGATTTTAAAGAGTAGTCTGCAATGTCATCTCACAGCCATATCACTTATCTGAGTAATGCTCTGGAAGGACATCCAAATTCCAACTGGGTTTTCATATTAAGGATTCTGCTTTTTTGTCCTTCCATAACAAACTTACAAGTCATTTGTTTTAGTATGATATATTTTTCTAGTTCTTTTCTTTTCAATGATTTACATTTGATGTTGATTTATTGGGAACAATGATCTGTGCGTGCAAAGTTTATGCAAGATCAATGATATTTCTTTAATCTGTTTCAATCAACTCCAAATATGAAGTGATATTTCATCTTTTCTGTTTGTCTTTTCCTTACTTGCTTTTAACGCTGTTACTCCCAAATTGAACAAACACTCTATTGTCCTTTTGCTGTATATATGTTGCTTTTATATAGTGGATGAAGGGTATCTAGTACTTGTAGTATAAAAATATGTGAATGAAAGGTAACTGATGCATGTAATATTCACTGAAAAATATTTATAAAAACACATCATACACATCACGAGTACTCGTACAAAAAACACAATCTGATTTCTCTTATTGAGGGATCAGGATGTTGGCAGAGTAATGATATAATGGTTTTATTGGGAGTAGTTCTGCATTATGTATTTGGTACTGTCTTATGTCTAGGTATTTCCTGTGTGACTTTATGTATTGTAGTTTCAATTGTTCTGCTGCTGCTTTGACAATTCAAGATGCCAAAGGAGAGGAGAGATCGTTCTGTATCTTTCGATAGGTCAAGAGCATCTCCTTTCCCATGTGGATCTAGCCGATCGCTACGATCATTGGCCAAAAATCCTAAGAGAATGAAGAAAATGTCAAAGAATGGGAGGGAGCTCGATGCCCAGTATGTATGGAACATCCTCATAATGCAATTCTTCTCATGTGTTCATCTCACGACAAGGGTTGCCGACCCTTCATGTGTGACACAAGCTACCGTCACTCTAACTGTTTTGACCAGTTCCGCAAGTCATTTGCAGAAGCCTCACCAACAATACCTCAGCAAGAAGAAATTCCAGTTTCAACAGAGCACTCAGAAGCCTATTTGATAATTCCGGAAGCAGCGGCGACTGATTTTGAAGTGGAAAGAAGTGAGGAGTCCACAGCGATTCATTCCAATTGTGAAAACCAAGTGAAGGGAAACCTGGTGTGCCCTCTCTGTCGTGGAGACATCAATGGGTGGGTGGTTGTGGAACCTGCTCGTGTCTTCATGAACACAAAATCAAGAAGCTGTGCCTGTGAGACTTGTGATTTCACCGGTACATATACAGATTTGAGGAAGCATGCAAGACTAGTGCACCCACTTGTACGACCATCAGAGGCAGATCCGGAAAGACATCGTGACTGGAGGAGGCTAGAGCAGCAGAGGGATCTTGGAGATTTGATCAGCACGCTGCAATCTTCTATTGGGGAGGAGAGGAGTGAGGATAGCACTTTATCTTTTGATGAAGGTGGTTGGCTGACTGTATTTTTCCTTATTCGAGTGTTCAGACCTGGGAGTAGCTCAAGGAGTAGCAGCTTGTCCGGTACCTCAAGAGCAAGAGTGGTGACTGGCAGGAGGAGACCAACATCCAGACTTTGGGGAGAGAGTTATGATGGGGACTCCAGGGATCGGGACAATGAGTCCTCAGATGGTGGATCAAGTCTTCCAAGGCCTGGAGGACGACGAATCCGGAGACGACCAACACGAGATGAAGAGTCATGAGCTATACAATTTGTTTGCTTGTTTTGCCTTTCATGTTTCGATGGTAAGCGCAACCCAGCTTCCTCTATTTTACTTGATCTATTGAAAATTGTAATTATGGAGTCTACTTATTTTTCTCATGTTATAGGTGAAACAAAAAAGAAAGAAAATGTGAGATTCTTTGGCTCACCTTTGGAATCCATCCAGCAATGTGGAGCGGTGATTGGTTGGAGTTGCAGAATTTAAAAGAGAGAATAAAAAAGACCTGTAATTTATCTTTGAAATTAGTCTATTTACAATTCCTTGGTGAATTTTTATCTTAATATATTTTCTGATGCTCCTGTTAAAATTTCAGTCTCTCACTAATTGGTCATATTTATAGTTCTGTATGGGACGTGGTTATGAAAGGTTGAAGGCAGGGTTTAGTTACAAATTACTTGCATGGGTTTGGAGCACAGCATTACCAAGAGTTGTTTCTATATTTTAGGCTTTTCATATTCTTGAATTGGCTGTGGTGTGGTGAGAAGGGGGGATATGATCCAAATGTCAGAATTTCAGTTGGCTATGCATGTATTTTGACTTGGGATGCACAGGAGTGATTACATGTTTTTCTGAAGTAAACCCTCAGACTTGATGATCCCGGCCTGGTAGTTTCCCTAATTTAATTAGTTCACATTACCAATTTTTATTTACTCAAATATTTTTGTATGTTATTTATATCTGTACAATTGAATTTATTTAAATTAACACTAAATATCAACGTTTTGGCCATACGGAGAATATTAGTTGAGTAGTAATCCATAATAGAGTATCTCCCTTTTTTATTGCAAAAATATATGATAAATTTCAATAAAATCATACTAAACTAGTATTAGTATAACAAAATCATATTAAAGTGACTTATAATTTAACAAATTTAAAATAATATTTTTTAAAGTTTATGTTAAAGAGCAAGCCTAACTAGAAGATTTAACCTTTAATTAAGCTCAACTTATTTATTAACAATACTAATATTTATTACAATGACCACAGATAATAAAGAAGAAGAAAACGAGTAGTAAAATACACATTACTTCCGTTTAAAATAGTATTTGCATGTATCATAGTATATCAAGCCTCATTTTCGTACAAGTACATCATTACTATTATAATATCAATAATCAAGAGCCGATCCAACCACTTGGTTCTCAAAATTAAAAATATATATATATATAATATAATAAATCACAATAATATTATTATTAATATTACTATTATAGTTATTATTATTATAATTATAATAATAATTATGATAATAGTAATAATAACAACAACAATAATAATAACAACAACAACAATAATAATAATAACAACATATTATTATTGTTGTTGTTGTTGTTATTATTACTATTATTATTATTAATATTATCATAATTATTATTATAATAATTACTATTAGTATTATTATAATATTAATATTATAATTATAATAATATAATATTATTATTATTATATTTGTTATTATTATTATTACTACTATTATTAATTATTATTATTACTACTATTATAATAATAATTATTTTTATTATTATTATTATTACTATTATCATTATTGTTATTTGATTTGGGCAAAAATTTAGGGGTGAATTTGATTTGGGCGAAATTTTTTAGCTGTGAGATAAAATCTGAACTGTCCTTGTGTTTTGTCAAATGAAAGACTCAAAATTAGTTCTGTTTTATTATATAGATAGTAATTGCTGGTGCCTTCACGTAATGAAAAATTAAATTAAAATTCAAAAAATACTACATTACCTAAAGACTTTTTTATAACTTAAAATAACTTACAATCACACATAACAATTATCATAATTCACTACACCACCACAATAACAATTATTATTATTATTATTATTGTTGTTGTTATTGTTATTATTATTATTGTTATAATTATTGTAATAATTATAATTATTACTATTATTATTATTACTATTATACTTATAATCATTATTATTATTATTATTATTGTTATTTGATTTGGGCGGAAATTTTTAGAAGTGAATTTGATTTGGACGATAATTTTTAATGTGAGATAAAATGTAAACTTTTAGATTAAATTAAAAAATTGAGATAAAATTTAAGTTATTTTTTATGTTTTATTAAATAAAAAATTAAAAATTAATTCTAGTTTTATTATATAGATATTGATGTCTTGCTGGCTGTATCGTTGTATAATTGAGTTGAGATCTAGCAACAGGCTAGACTACTTCATATTTTCAAAATTAACCTTTTTCTATTTCACGTTTTGTACACAAACAAAGTGCCGACCTTTTTTTTCTCTCTCCTCCCGATCTCAAAGCCCTCGTCGTATGACCGAGAAAGGAAATTACTCTGGTGGGTTTAACGCTGTATGTGTATATACTAATTATTGTTTGAAAAGGAGTAAAATCAATGTAATTATTATCAGATGGGGATACAAACTTCAAGCTCTGGAGGTGGTGGTAATTACAAGACAGAAGTTATTTTGAATGTATACGACCTCACACCTCTCAATAATTACGTCGCCTGGTTTGGTTTTGGTGTCTTCCATTCGGGCATTGAAGGTCAGAATAATCATCTTTACTCGATCTTTATTAGCCTTTTATGTTTTTTTAAGCCGATTAATAACTGGGTTTTGTTCAATGTTTTGAATTATTCGTGAATATTGTCGCTTCGGATGCGTTGGTGATCATAGCTAATCCATTCCTTCAGCTCTGGAGTATATACGTATTGTATTTTTTTTCTAATTTCCACACACCACACTCACACTGTCACAAATCCTAGAATCGAACCTTGACTTCATGGAAACCATATGACAAGACTTACGGCCTGGCCAAGAACCATATGGTTATCTTTTATTTTTCGCTGTTTCTTTTGTGAAGTTTTCATCTTCTTGTTTGGTCTTGAACTTGGAGTTCTTTAAGAAGAAAAGAGTATGGAAATTTTCTTTGAGATTTTGTTAGATTTGATGTTGGGTTTATGATTTAGGGCTTCTCTTAACCTATTCATAGTCATGGAACTTGTTGCGCACAAGTTGGTAAAAAGTATGTATAATTAAAGCATGTCATCATCTTGATGATTGCTTGTTGAAGTGTTCTATATCTTCTATAGTTGCTAAGACTACTCGACTTTTACTTGGTATTCTTGAAGGGTTTAATAATTACTGGCATAGGCTTTGGTGTATTTACTATTTAGAAGAATGAATTCATTAGAGTTATGTTCCATTAATATAAGGCTTGCAGACAGACATAGCCTCGTACGAAGAAAGGTAGTAAGCACTGCATATGACGTGACTAAAGCTATACCCTGGATTAAAAGATTTTAACTGCTTTTGGAATTCTAGTATGCTGCTAAACCATTATTACTTAAGGCCAATTCTCTATAGTTTGATATTTCAGAGGCATCAAGCATGATATCTTTGATCCTTCCTTTCATGGGAGTGACCAGAGTTCAAGCTTCGGTTTAGGCAAAGTTTCAGTAAATTATGCTGTAGCTGATTTTTAACTATTTACTATTATCTTGTACCTGATATGGTAGTATTTTCTTTTAGGATTTGAGATTATGCTCTTTATCCCGTTTCATCTTATGGCAAAATAGTGATAAAGAAAAATGTAATTTCCAAGAGCTCTAAAGCTATGACGGCTTTAATGAAGCATGCAATGATACTTAAAAAGTGTGCTCTTATTATATAGCTACTAATATGGACCTTTAGTGCACATGAAAGCCTATGACAACACACTACAACTTGCTAGAAGCATGTGAATGGGAAAGTTATCTTGTTCCAAGCTCAACTTTGCCATAGCCTCTTCACATATTTTTCTGCACTCTGCAAACAATTTTCATGGTGAAAATTAAATATCTAATTTTAAGAAAGGCTGAAAATCAGAAAGAATTGTGGTATGTAAGACTTAGTTTCATTCTTTTCACTTTTCTTTGTTTGAGCAATAAAGGTTGAGAAAACTCACTTTTCATTCCTCGAATCATTAGGAGTTAAAATCTTACAATATTTATCATTTTCTGGAAAAGTTAGGAGATTGGCTATAAAATGTGCCCTGTAGCAGTTAAATAATGAAATTCAATTGGATTAAAAATAACTTAGCTTGTAACTCTTACTAGTACTAGTATTTGATTGGTAGTCATATTTCACAAATTAAATCCAATTCCCCACCCCCCTTAATTTTTTTAGGTGCAGATTGAATGAGAGCATCAGATATGCGTTTAAGATAAAATATCTACGTAAAATTATTTCCTTTTAGTCCTTTTCTTTATCTTGGTTCAAACATTAACTAGTCACTTTGCAAAATTTGATGGGGAAGTGAAGAATGATATGGTTTGTCGTCTAACAAAGATGTTTCCCTAAAAATCAGAATTGGTAAACAGGATTCATGCAGACAACATCAAGTAGTTGGAACAATGGAACAAGTTGATTCAAATTTCAACCTCTTCATATTAATAGTGATCTGCTAAAGGGAGGATTTCTGAAGTGCTACCTGGCCTAGAGTAGTCCCTATAGCTTGGTTGTTGGGGTTTAAACCCCTCTACCAGTCCTCTGTAACAAAAAAAAAAAGAAGATAAAAAAGATGATAAAATAAAAATTACAATCCATTGTTGTGGGACATGTGGAGAGAGATTCTTGATAAATAAAAAATATACTTGATTTTGAAATATAGGATTTCTTTTAGAAATGTTTATTTCAAAACAACTTCTAATGCAACTGTCCCAACAGTTAACAAGTAATAGTTATGTTTGACTTGGTTGTAAAACTTACATTTCTCTGTATTTTGTTTTTCATCTGATGAGTAGCTAACTTTTTCAGTTCATGGTATGGAATATGGATATGGAGCTCATGACTTTCCCATCAGTGGAGTGTTTGAAGTGGAACCAAAGAGCTGTCCGGGGTTCACATACAGATGTTCTGTCCGATTGGGTTGTGTCGACATGTCCCCCTTCGAATTCCAGGAATTTATTGAGACTGTGGCTTCCGAGTATCATGGTGATACGTATCACCTCATCTCCAAGAACTGCAACCATTTTACGGATGACATGTCCTTGAGATTGACAGGCAAAAGCATTCCTGGTTGGGTGAATCGGCTTGCAAAGCTAGGTCTGTAGAAATTATCTTACTCAAAATTTTATTCTTGTTTGCTATTTCCTAATCTATTATCACTGTTTTCATCAACTTTACGTATTTAAGTATCATTTTAGACCATGGTCCATTTTAATTAGTTATCATCCTTCAGAAAAAGAAGATTTTTAATTGTCAGGCTTGGACCATTTAGGTGGTCTAATGGTAGTAAAATATGTAATAATTAGATTATGAGTTCAAATTTGATATACCGATATTGAATACACAAGTTGTGTTAGGATCATGACACATCACTAAAATATGGGTAATTTTGTTAATATAACTACTTTTAATGATGTGTCATAATTCTAACACTTCTTGCATGCACTATCAGTGTAGCAAACTTTAACTCTTAGATTACATCATTACAAGTTGCTAATTGAAACTATACAGTTGTGTACTTGATGCACCTGAATTAATGTACTTGCTAGTCCAGTTGCTTAGCACATTTGAAATAAGTAAATCATACTATTTGTGCTGATCAATGGCTCATGGGTTTTCAATTTTTTTTTCCCTATATTACACTCAAAGCCCCCTCCACGTAACAGATCTAGTTTTATTTGAAGCTTAATCCTGTTTGTAAGAGCGTCGAACTTCTGAAGTCATATTGTTGATCAAATATGAAGCATTAAGGGGATATAATTTATGTCAAGTCAACTTAACTTAAAAATTAAGTATCTGGCATATGGGAAGGAGGCAGGGAGCTGCAGTTTATTATTTATTTTACTTTTATTTATATTTATGTATTTATTTTTTAAAATTTGACGCTGCTTGGTATTTGCACTGCATGCTGCTTGTTCTGATCTGACTATATAATCTGTAGTACATATAATATGAGATTTTATAATTTATTAAATTCTGGTAAATTATAGGTGCTTTTTGCAATTGTCTGCTTCCTGAAAGCCTTCAAGAAACAACTGTTAAACAGCTGCCTGAGTATCATCATTCTTATGCTGGTATGCCTGCTGTCTGAAATCACCTGAACTCTATAATCACTTGTCAATGTTACCTTCATATGATGCTTCACAATGTCAAATGGTTGTGCAAAGAAAATTCCATAGCATTCTTCGATTTAGTATCTAGCGTCCATCTTACAAATCAATTATTGATATTTGTTACTTTATTTTTATCCTATTCAGAAGACGATGCAAGTGGGTCTCTCTCAACCACTTCACCCCATTGAACAGACAGAAAGTGATGACTCAGATAAAGATAACAAGCAGTTGCTATCACCAACATCAGGAACCTGGAGAAGTAACATTTATTAAAGAGGTCCAAAGGTGATTCAAAGCTGTTTATTGATGATAGAAGGAAAACAAAATTCTTTGGTGGAGGTGTCGGCCAATTTTAAGCAAGACCGCTGCTCCCAGGAAAATGTTGTATACATATTCTTTGAGCAAATTTGCCACTTACCATTGGTTCTTCATTGCTTGCAGATGGTTTGTTTTGCTGTAATATACTTTTTCCTTTACTTTGTTGTGTTATTTCTCCTGGTTTTCTTTTATCTGTTTATATTGTACAATTTAAAAACCTCTAAAGTATTGGGTTCAAGATTGATGTTTCATACAAAGTGTATTGGATTCTGAGCTTGTGATCGAGAATATGTATATCTCTCTCCCTGTATATATATAGGAGACTGATTATTGTCAACTTAAGGTTTTACAATCGATTGTGATTGTTCATTCCTAAAATATCTTTTTTAATACGAAAAGTTTTCGTCCTCTATTGGGGGTCGTTTGGGAGGTATTTATAAGTTGGTCAAATGAACTTATAAGTAGCTTTCTACTGTTTTACTATTCGTTTGCTACTTAAATTGTGATTTATTTTTTGACTTATAAGTCAAAAATAATACTCTCTCCGTCTGAAGATAGAAGTCTGGATACACTTTTCAGGCATATTAAAAAGAGATATGAATAACAAAAATATCCATAATAATACGTTAATCTTTTCTAATGTAGGTAAGTGATTTTTTAACTTTTCAATTTAAAATATTTTCAGCTCATAACTAATTATAATTATTGAATATGAAGAGAGAATTAAAATAAGAAAAATATGAGATATTTAATGTTAATGATATAATAAGAAAAGTTGTGTAAAAGTTTGGTTATTAAAGGAAAGTAGACATTTAACATAAAATTATCCAAAATAGCAATAAAGACCTTTAGATAGATTTGGTAATTGGTTTGGTACAGTTTAGACCAGTTCGGTACGGTAAATTACACACCCCTCCTTACCCTTGGTATTTCATTTCCAAGCAAAATTAAAATCAGAAATACCAAAAAATAAGTAACATGCTTAAAATGATGCAGTAAAACAGAACTTGGCATATCAAACAATCATTCAAAGTGAAATACCTACAAAATGAGTTCAAAAGTACACGGATGACTCCCCAATCATTCAGGTGAGCATTATCACCATCAGGGTTGTAGCAATCCAAACAAGAAAACCCCAATAAAGGACAGGTCTGAATAGGGAGTACAAATCATAGACTGGAAAGTATAAACTGCTTTAACCCTTCATATTCTTCAGATTTTAATACAAGCTATTGTCCTCGAAGTCCTTGCCCAACTTATGACTGCCAGCCCTCCAGACCTAATTTTGAAGTTAACCAAGCACAAACCTCGTCCATCTCTTCTGGGATTGTATAGTGGCCAAGTCTGCATTGTAAAACAAAGCAGTCAAGAAGTTTCCTCAGTGTGTCTAGAACAATAAAGAACTCTGATTGGTAAAAATGTTATTCCTAGTGTCCCATTTTAATTGGCTTGCTTTTTTACACGTCACATGGTTTAAACGAGATGCCAAAAAACACATTAATGTATTATATATTTATATACATCTTAAAACGATCAAAATATAATACATACAAAATTCAAAATATATTGTGGATAGAATAAAATATAAAACTGTACCCAGAGCAAATCGCTACCTCAAGGTACAATTTTGCATTTTAGTCTTGAGGGTATTATCTTGACGATATAATACAATGTGTTTCTGGCACGTCTTCAAATTCATACCACACATAAAAAGGTGTCAACTTAAATGAGACAGGAAAACTAATATATAATCTCATATGCAGTGTAGGCTTTGAATGTGCAATCTTGAAAGCCGCATGAACTATGAGACAGGAAAACTAATATATAATCACATACGCAGTGTAGGCTTTGAATGTGCAATCTTGAAAGCCACATGAACTTAATTTCTGATAAGACTTCTCACCGAATTTAAACCGGACCACATCATCACCTGTGCATCAAATTCAACCAAAATTATTGGCAGATTATATTTACCAAATAAGCTGATAACAGCAACAAAACTATTAACAAATTGTCCAATAGGATAAAAATTCCCTAGTGACAATTATCATCTTCTGCAATTGACAATATATGCCATGCTACCGGAAAATGTTATCTTTCCTGCACCGTCCCCAAGCTTTTTAATACGAATAAAGCTAATGGTCAGGGAATGATATTTTAAACCAGCTTCCCTCTGCCACTCTAAGTAGATTCCATCCTTAAAAACATAAATACTCGAATTTCTCGGTTATCAGATTGACCATTCTGTTAGCTAGAAAAGGAAAAGGGGATTCAGCACGCTGCATCCCCGAAGACTTTTCTTCTAACAAGTGCATGAGAAAACACAAATAGCTCATAAATTAAACATAATGGAAGTATTTCAAATTGGAAGTTCAGAGTCACAGCTAGAAAGAGAAAGCCAGAAAATAAATGAGAACAGACAACTAGAAGGGAATCTGAACTTGACAATATATTTGGGTTAACAAGATGACCAAAAAAGAGAAAGTGACAAGGTAGAAAAAGTAGGTTCAAGTTCTTCTAAACATTTACAATATAGACTTAAAATTTGTAAATAAACTGAAGCAATGGTTGGAGTGATAAACTAAATAAGTATGAGCCACACAAAAAAAAAGTAATAAAAGAAGAAGATAACTAAAGAGGTATTGGATAAAAATATAGAACAAAAATATATAAAATTTCCGAAGCTATATCAATTCTAGCTTGTAGATAAATCTAAGTTTGTATAACCAGGTAGCAACTGTACCAGGAGAGTATAGAAATAAACAATAAGTCTGTCTGATTAATACATAGATCATATGATTACAATCTAAATATTTAATTTCAAGGCCGAGGCAATTACAAGTTTTCCCCAAATGATACATGAAGAGGCTCTCCGATCAGATGAATTCAGAAGTTTCAACCTTACCTTTTTTTTAATACAGAAAAACTACGAATCTGTTTTTAATACAGAAAAACTATGGATAAAAAAGGAAGTAATTGTCTAATTAGAGGCCTACAGCAACAAATGGTCTATTCCATTAGACTTTTTTCTTGATATTGCGTAGTTAAGAGATATTTTGCTCAAGCCTGGCTCTTCATGCAACCAAGTTCTATAGTACAATAGAAAATTTGCTGGAAAGGAAAATAAGTAAGAATCAAAGAAAGGATATCATAGAAGCTTAGATCAAATTATCTAAGCCTCTCAGATCATATACTAATCAAGCTGCAATAGTTTCTAATATTTCAAGAATGTTGGAGATACTATAGCCTAATAGATTGTTCAACTTATTCTTAAAATTAAGATGGTTTTAAACATGTTATCTATATTGCCAGTATATGAGAAATGTAGGTGAATACCTCTACCATGACAGAGCAAAATGGGTAAGGATGCAGCACGCCTTTTAGCCTCATCCCCTTCTACCCTTTTATCTAGGGTCCTATATCAAAATAGCAGAGAACATTTAATCATACAAACCAGAATCATTGAAAATAAATAATAATAATCATGATAATAATAGTAATAATCAAAGAAGTAATTATAAAGTGCCCATTTAAAAGATAAAAGGATATAATGCAAGAAGACGGACTTCGAACAAGGAAGGTAGCCACTAAGTCCAACAACTGCACTCAAATTGGCAGTGTATGGATTGCCATTCCTAAATTTTCCTTGTGCAAAACAAACTGCAGAGTAAATGGAGGTTGCTGCACCCATACTAAAGCCTCCAACGCCAAGTTTAACTGCAATACATAATTTAAATGACAACAACCTTAGGATTGTAAAACTAAAGAAAAGCAGTTATTTTATGAATAAACTATTCTTTCTTTTTACATATCATTTATTTAACTAATTTTCTTTTAGGGGAGGGGAGTTGAGTAATGGTCCTCGGATAATGGTTCTGTTTAATTCAGAAGAGAATTTGAATGCAAAAAGCCAATAGACTAATTCAATGAAATGAACACATCACCAAAATAAACAGGCATTGACACTAAAACTCATCCTCTACAATCCGCACAATATTACACGCAATATCAAAGTTATTACAAAAGGCTAAGGAAGAAACATAATGTTGAATTACTTGAATTTCCATGTCGAACACAAATGGAAGTTCTAAAATTTCCAAAAAAAACACATTTAACTATATAATTCAAGGAAAAATCCATTTTTGTAACCAAAAACTCAATAAAATGAAATAATAATATTGGAGGCAGTAGTCGTACACAGTGAACATTAATAGATACATATATTCATCAATGTATGAGTTGAGTAACTGGATACTGAGACAGAGTAACTTGTTAGTCGAAAAAAGAAGAAGCCTAGACATAAAAATAGTAATACTATATAAAATATTGAACATTCAATTAAAGCATAATAAGACAAAGGAAGAATGAGTTTTTAAAGCTAGATCAAAGCATAAATCAAGTAATAGATCTGCCAAATCCTGTAGCACAATTTTTGTTCTAAAAGGTCAAAAAAAGGGAATACAAAAAATTATATAAGCCAAACTCAAGGCATGCAATTACAATTATGGTAAAGAAACAGCATTGAAAGTATAATTTCAAAGGTCCAGATACTGCCAAGGAAGAACAAGAAAATTGATCATAGTATACTTCAACAAGCCTAGAGCCTAAATAGCTAGCCTAAAAGTTCAAAATTTCTTTATCACTCGAACTAAGAATAGGAGTCTCATAGGTTTTAGTAATTTAAAAGGTCATAATTATCACTACAGAACCAAGTTCATTACGTTGCTTATATTATAGAAAAATCAGATCATATTGAGCTGTGAGAATATAACTTACCATCTGGAGGTTCTGTAGACAACAAACTTGCAACATGCGCTGCTGAAGCATCCAACCCTTCTAGATCTTCGTTAGCATCTTCGGAAAGTTCACTTACATCACACCCTAAAATATATAATAAACTTCAAGTAATTTTAGTAGACATGACAAAGAGCATAATTTTTTGGGGGGAAAAAAAGCAGCAGATTTATAGTCTGTGCAACAAATTTCACCCCTATTAATAAATTTCATTATTAAATCATACTTTTCCTTTCTACAAAATGCTGCTAACAGATTCCGAATATGAAGGTTGCAGTAATTGTTCTTACATTTTCCTTTCTAATCATATGTTGCAACTAAAAGTATGAATATATTTCTCATTTCCAAATTGATAAGTAACATAATGTGATTTAACTTAACTAAACAACCACATTTCCAGAGCATTAACTTACAAGCAGTCGAAGGAAAGCCACCAAATAAAGTTATTGGTTGAGAAGGAGCAGTCGGGCAAATCCACTTAATCTGCAGCATATATTATTAAATAAGCACTTGATTGTAAGGCAAACCCACTGCTCATAGAAATTCTTGTTTACGTAAAAAGAACTTAGACAATTTGCATACAGTAAGTGTACAACCCTTACATTTGGAAGAGGGAGTGTCTCCAAGAGCTGGGACCAGCTGCAGGCAAAATTAAAAGATAGAATGAGCTAAACACAAGAACGGGTCATTTAAAGAAGGTTAAGTAGTTAGATATAACCTTGAGCCATTATCACCGAGTCCATGTAGCCAGACTATAGTGGCCTGGTGTCTACCTTTTGGTCTAACCACATGTGTTCTTCCAAATTCAAATGCCCTTCTAGCAGTTCTACCACCTGTGATGCCAATAAAAACAAATTTTCTCATCAAATGACAAGCAGGAGAAAAAATTGGCATACTGTTCATCAATTTGTCTTATCTTTTGAAAATTATCTCAGCAACATAAAGTTACACAAATCATTTCAAATTAAAAGACGAGAAATGTCCAAAGATCAATGATATGCTTAGTTGTAAAGAAAACGAGGAAACAAAGGCCTTCCATTGTTGGAGATTAAAGAGAAACCATAACATCAAACAGTTACTCTTAATTTAAGTATTTGGCTAGGCTCCTTGTTCTCAGCTTTGGGAGCCAAATGAACCAAGGAAATTAATAATTATCTTTTTCTTTTCTTGTTTTTCCAGTATTCATGGCAACCAAAAAGGAATTTTTAACTTTATACTTCCTAATCATAACTCTGAGAGAAAGGGAGGGAGAACAGAGTGACACAATACAACTAACCCGAACCCAGAGAAGATCCACTCATACTCATACTACTTTCAACTGAGAAAAACCGTGAGATGAAACTATTGAGGACGCCACCTGCAATGAATAAACCCCAAAATGACTTCATCTGCATTCATTCTAATTGAATTGAATCATACATTGAAATAATAAATTTCCTTATAAATATCTGTCCTGGTTACATGATTACTAGGAAAATCAGAATCCTGGTAACAACCTTTATTCCTTTCAGTTATACTGGACATGAGCAACAATTCATCAGTTACCTCACCCAAAAACATACACACAAATGTGTGTGTGTATACACCCACCCAATTGAAAGTTGCAACGGATATACAAAATCCATAAGTTGTGAAAATTTTTCTAGTTATGCATACCCCAAATTATCGTTGCCCATAATACACGCCACATAAACAAAAAAATTGGTTTCAATCAGACCAAAAACATTGCCTATTTGACAAGTCAATCTCATGAATTGATCATAAAATCATAATAGAAAAACATTCAAATATACATATAGGTGGACAGAAATAATTATATATGTGCATAATAATAAGATTGAGTAAATGGATAGAGATCTGATTAGGCTTTTCAAGGACTGACCTCAAGTCGGATTACAGACAGCAGAAGTCGGAGCAATTCTCTCTCTCGCTCTCTCTCTCTTCCTCCACTGTTTCGCCCGTTTAAACTCTCTCTCCCTCTCTCCCTCTCTCCCTCTAATACTCCCTCCTAAACTGATTATTAAAAATTTTCGTTTACCAAAATTACTGTTTTTGATTGTTTTTTCACTTGTCGGACTAATACTTATTTTTAAAGTTTTCTATGACTTCAATAAATATATTTTCTATGACTTGTCGGACACAACTAGTAATTAATATTTTCTATGTCATTTAATTCTTTAGATAATTCTCACATTTTTAATAAATATATTAAATAGATTATGAAGATAAAAAGAGAAAGAAATTAAGAAATTTAATATAAAACTAAGGGAGTAATAAATTAATCAAGTTTTATACGGAGTATTTAATTTATAAATTTTAATTTTAATTCATTTTCTATTTCTATTTTTCTAGAGTCTGTATCATTTAACTATTTTAAGGTTAAAAAATTGGTATACATGTTTGTGAAAAACAAAAATATTAAATTTCAAACAAATATATATATAAAAAAAGTAAGTTCAACAATTTGGACATGATGCAATAATTTGGGAGCTTAAAGAGTAGTTCACCTCATTGCTAATACTAGGTCAAACCTTTTGCGAAAGAAGAAAATTAACAAAATTATAAATTTAAAAAAAATTACAAGACCACTCGTTTCAACATGCAAGGCGAATCATATTAGGCCCAATAACATCCAAATTGGGCCGAGAAACATCAAACTTGGTCAATGATGGATGAAAAATATATCGGGTCCTTTACATAAGTATACAACAAATAAAAAGTATTTACAAGAAAAGTGCATCAACTAAATAATTATAAAAATAGTGTACTTAGGACTCATATTATAAAAATAGTACAATTGACATTAATTAGGAAACCTAAAATCAAGGAGAAATAACTGTTAATAATTCAAATTCAAATTCAAAAATTTGAAATCTAACAACAAAAACAAATTCTGATCTAGGAACATCATGAACTTTATTCATCAAAAGTATTTATTTCCTCACTATAGAGAGCGACTTTGTAGAGAGAGAAAAGTATCCGAAAATGGCCAAGTCGCTGATTCTTCCGCTACACCGCCGCGAATCTCCGTTGTCCAAAACACCAAGAAGAAAAAAAAGATTCGCCTCTCGCCGCCGCTGCTAGATCGACTCCGCCACCACCACCGCTATCTCACCGGAGTTGCTATTCTGATTTTTTTTGACGATTTGGTTACCCACAAAAATTAAAATGGCTACCTTTATACAAAGTTTGGCTACCAACTGCATCACATTCAAAATAAAATTGGTAATAAAATAAAATGAATTGGTTACCTTATCGGAAGATTTGATAACCAACTGCATCACATTCAAAATAAATTGGTAACCTAATAAAACAGAATTGGTTACCTTCATACCAAGGTAACCAAACCTTGATAACAAATAAACCTTCATATTAAGATTCGGTTACCTCGTATGACTGTTTGGTAACCAACTGCATGAAGTTTGGTTACCAAACTGCATCACATTCAAAATAAATTGGTAACCTAATAAAACTGAATTGGTTACCTTCATACCAAGGTAACCAACCCTTCATACCAATGTAACCAAACCTTCATAATAAGGTAACCAAACCTTCATAACAAAGAAATCTTCATATTAAGGTTCGGTTACCTTGTTGTGAAGGTTTGGTTACCTTATTATGCCTATTTGGTTACCAACATATTACCTTCATACCAAGGACCCTAAAAAAGGAACAATTACTTTTTAAGGTTTGATTACCGGTGGAGAACGGATCGGTGGTGGAGGGGAAGCAACGGGTGGTGGAGGGGCCTCCATCGCGGCCAGTGGCGGGGTCTCCACCGACGACCACTGTGACGCCCCCAAAACAGGTATACATCACCCATTCTGAGTTGTCAAATACATGGTACAGAATTAACTTCAACTTTATTATTACAACATATAACTGTGAGTTTAAATACAGATATTGCCATCTAGACAATATCCACATACAAATAAATCCTCATCATAATTATTGATACATTATTTTACAAAAAATGGTGAGGACTACTAAACAACTCTCTCAAGAACCATCAATTCATACCCCGACTTGTACCCGCTATATTCTCGTCTCCTGAGAAGAAAAATGGAACAAAAAGGAAAAGGGTGAGCTCAACTAGCTCAGTAAAGAATATTATGACTAAGATAATATACAACAAATTATCGTTAGTCTTCAACAGGGAAAAATCTAATAGAATACAATAGACAACAAGTTTTAAATCAAATTCGCAGCGGAAAATATTAATTCATAGAAGAGTTACGTAGAGGATGAAATCTACTAATGTCTATGAATTTAACAGTCCATCAACAGTATTTTTATCCCTGTAACATCAATCAATGCACATCTTGAATCATATATTCATCCTTGTACTACAGGCCAAGGATATTCATCTGTTGGTCATGTTCATCTAAACACATGTTCGTCTTTGCACTACGGGCCAAATATATTCATCAGAAATCATTCATCTTTGCACTACAGGCCAAAGATATTCAATAATAACATCATTTAAGACTGAAGATGATAAAAAAAATATTTTTAAATAAGCGAATCCAGTGAAACAAAATGACAAGGATTAAGGATGAAGGATTCGTACTTTGTTTTATCCATGTCCAAAAATATCTCAAAAATAATCATAGTGGTGTAAAATTCAAGAATGATCAAAACATGGATACAATCAAAGCTAGTATCCACAATAGATATTTTGGACGAAAAGAAAAAAAATAATTTTTCTGTGAATAGTGCCGTATACGTGAATAGTAACTCCGGCACAAAAAGTTCTAAATTTGATAAAAACGTTTACCAATATTTCGGCATAATGATATTGAAGAAAATAATATCATTTAAGAAGAAAATAACACCCCTTACCTCAAAATAACCGTACTTCTGACTGAATTTCGGTATAGTGCTGACAGAAACTCGCACCGTATAGCAACACTCAAAGTATACTCACAAGAATACGCTCGATAATATAGAGAGAAAAAGAGAGAAAACTTTGTTTCTGGTGTGATTTTCAATTCTAAATTAGCCCTCTATTTATAGAAAAATGTTAGAACGTCAAAGGAGACTAAATAATAAAATAATATTATTATTAATCAACATTCCTACGCATGCTTGTTGACAACTTCAGCCCCTCAATGCTGAAAATTTCAGCAGCCCATGTGTATTCAACACCCACCAAAAAGTGGGTCCCACCATAATTAATAAAAAAATTATTTTATTTTTCGTAACTTCAATAATTCATAGAAAATAGCCTGTTAATCAGAAAAATTTGAAACTCGGTACTTTCCATGGAAAATTCCATTCTCTACAACTTTGCAGAAGAAAATTTTTCCAAATTCCAAACAGAAATTGACCGAAATCCACAAACGGGCGATTTTACAGTCTACAATCAATTTTCGGTCAAGAATTGTGTCCACCGACACACAAAACATGTGTTAAACATTTAATGTCACAAAAATACTCTACCTCCTCATACACTCATATATCCCACATTCATTATAAAAATATCATCGTTAATATATTATTAAAATAATATATTTAAATGAATTATTTTATCAGAAAAAGATAAAATATTAATTTTCAACCATTGTCACATTAAAAATTTTCTCCATCTATATCCACATAAAATAAATATTTTCTTTATCATAATAATCAATAATTAATTATTAAAAATAATATTACAGAATCACAGTACTGACAACCAGGCCGTTCCCAGGATAGAGGGGGCTTTTCAATAAGGATTTCACCTTACTGGCGCGCAATTAGATGACCAAACCTCTCATTGACAGAACTTTCTAGACATTGCCAATAATGTTATCTGATAATATTATTCAAATAATATGAATTATTGATCTGATAATAAAAAATACTGTGCAATGACAATTATTGAAACAATAATAATATAAATATCAACGCAGCAATTATTGAATCAATAAAGTAATGAACAGTAACTCCTGTAGCAATTATTGAGTAGTGCCTTCTTACGTAAGGATTAATAATTCAAAATACTGTGCAATACCGTGTGCTACTGTGCAACAACGCGTATTACTGTATTTTAACCACCGGGTATTCCAACAGTGTAAACGGTAACAACTACGCCGTTATTTTTAAACAACTTATATTTGTCGTTTTCTTCCTCCAATCGCTTTCCGTTATGGGGCTCACACATGGCTGCGCCGTCGTACATATATTCCCCGACAATACGAATATTCCACGACCAAACGAATATTCCCCGACAAGAATGAATATTTTATAACCACTTGCTTATTTTGAAATATTTACGTATTTTACCCATAACTATCCACATTAGTCAAATCAACCCTTACTATTCAAAATAATAATTAAAGGAAATTAAATTTCATTTATTAATTATTTGTGGTCTTACAACCACCTTGGATCGATCTGGGGGAGGAGGAGGAGAAAGGGGGCGGGAGGAGGAGGAGAAAGAAGGGAAGGGAAGGGAAGGGAGGGGTGGGGAGGGGAGGGGAGGGGAGGGGGTTGGGTGGGGGAGGGATGAGGAGAAAGGGGGCGGGAGGAGTGGAATGGCGGTGGGAGGCGGAGGGAGGTGGTGGGGCGTGGGCGGGGGAAGAGAAGGGAGGCGGAGAAAGGGGAAAAAGAGGGTGTGGGGCTGGGGCTGGGGCTGGGGCGGGAGGCGGGGGCGGGAGAAGGGAGGCGGAGGAAGGGGAAGAAGAAGGCGATTACTCCATTATTGATGTTTCCATTTTTTTAAGTTTAGCAGAAGAGAGAGAAAGAGATAGTTTATGATAACAGAATGGGATTGCATGTTGCAGTTGTTATAGATAAGGAGAGAGAAGAAGTCCTAAATTAAAGAATCCTAATTGAATATTAATTCCTTAAATTAAGGAATCCTAAATGCACTAGAATATGTAAATAAATATGAAAGCGTATTAGTTGCATAAAAATTTTATGAGAGCACTTTTTTTGTAATTATTTTTAAAAATGTAATAGAAAATGTAATTGACATGGAATCATACAAATTAATGGTCTTCTTTTACCATGTGTGGTCACGGGTTAGAGGTCATAATAGAGTCCGTATAAAGTATAGAGTAATAATTTTTAAAATAGTAATTTTCTAAATTAAGTTACAGTAATTTCTTTTTATGTTGAGCAAATAATAATTAAAATTTCCTTTATTATGCTACTACTTATATAACTAACTGCCTTGACAAAACATTTTACACGTTGCCTCACTTGGTTGGACAACCCGCATCCAAATTTGACTTTAATTTTTCATTTTGTATAACTTGGGAATATTTGGAATGAATATATTGACTTAATAGCTAATACTTCCTTCATTCCATATTATAATATTATGATTTTTTTTAAAAAAAAATTATTTAAATTTATTTATAACTTTTGAAGAGAATAATTTAATTATTTTCTTATATTACCTATAAATTCTAAAAAAAAGATTATTCCTTGTATATTAGTGTCCAACTTTATATAAAGGGATAATAGTAAATTTTAATTATAAAATAATAATATTAAATGACTTTTTAATTAATTTATATTTGTAAGATTTATTGAAAAGTCAAATACACGTGTCCTTAAAAATACACTTTTTGAAAAGTCAAAGTTTTGGCAGTTGAGAAAATGGGGCCAAATTAATTATAAGAATATTAATCTTTGTTTAAACAAAATGAAAAGAACTACGAAAAGCCAAATGGAGTAACAATTCTCAACAAAATTATAAATCTATTTAATTTTTCACATCAACATGTAATGGCAGAATGCATGCACTTCCATTTCGTCTTAATTAGTTGATTATTATTTATAAATCTTATATTTTAAGAAAATATCAATAAATAATTATGAGAGTTAACCTTGACTTTGAAATATGATATGAATCATATTAATTTTAAATTTGACAATATATTTATATTTGACTTTGAAAAATAAAAGTTGTTAAGAGTATTAATGTGTAGCATTGTGTCACCACCATCACCAAGCATGCTTATGAATTATGATGGCTTTGAGTTTGAGCCATCCAATTCGATTTTTTTGAATGGAACTGCCTGTTGAGAGCTTTGATTGGGGCAATACAACCCTGCACCATCAAAGCATAAGTGATAAAGTGGAGTATTTATTACAAAAACCTACCACTATCAAATTGAACGAAAATATGTGTCTATATATACATCAAAATTGAATAGGTCCAACCCCTAATGGTGTTAAACAGTTCGGACTCGATTTAAGTTCGACTTGAAAAAATACGAGTAGAATCTGAACAAAGTTATACTCGACTCGTTTAAGATTCAAACTACTCGAATTCTTGATTGTGATTCGATACATACTCGATTGATATGTATTCCATTAGATACTCGATACATTCTCTTATAATATATACAAATTTAAATCAAATTAGAATAATTAATTATTATTATTTTGTTTTGTTTTTAATTTTAATTGTGATTTTATATTTATAAAGTGTAATAGTAAATATATTTTCTCATTTCTAAGTAAAATAACAAATTCAATTTATAATTATATTTATTATAAAACTAGTTATTATGTGGAGACTCAAATTCGAGCTTGAATTTGAAACTCGCGAGTAGTTTGAATATAATTCGATCCGAGTTGGCTACTCGAATTTAGAGTAGTTTGAATATAACATACCTATTGAAATGTAAATGTTTATGCCAAATTAAAAGTAAAAAACAAAGAGTGGTTTAGACTTGTTCCCAGTGACCTTGAAATCATCAACCATCACTACATAATTGAGTATTAAAACTTGTCAACTCCTTTCGAGCCGAGCCAGTATTAAAACAATCAATTTGCTGTAATGCAAACTCTTGTAGTATAACATACGGCAAGATATGATAGTTTCCCCTAATGGCTCTACTTGTTGATGAGAACAATGACCTAATGACTCTACTTGTTGATGAGAACAATGAAAGAAGAATGTTCTCTGGCTTCACATCAAGGTGTAAAATCCGCGACCGACAATCATGATGAAGGTATGAAAGTGCCTTAGCCACATCGAGTACAATCCTACACCTCAAGTCCCATGAAAGGCAGCCACCTACCACTCGCTGACCAAAATTTTCCCTTTGGGGGAAGATCCACTTGTCCAATGACCCTTTCGGGATAAAATCATAGACAAGAAATCGAGGTCTGGTTGGGACAGTACAATAAGGTGCACGAGATTTACATGTTGCACACTAGCAATGGCTGCAACTTCTGATCTAAAGTCCTTTTCGCCCCGCTCATTTCCCTCCATTCTTTTATCCGCCACAGCTGTGCCATCGCTTAGAATCCCCTTGAAAACAGAGGCGGATGCCCCTCGGCCTATTAAGGCCTGGAAACCATCGGTTGCTTCTTCTAGCTCTTTGTACCGGAATTTAGTGGGAACTCCCGTTACTTTTCTTAAGAAACTGTACTCGATCCTTAGCTCTCGTCCTTCTGAAACCAGTCGAGTTTCTAGCAATTTTCTGCTGTGGTTAAGGCGCCTTCTGATAATAAAACAGGCAAAAACAGCAAGGATTGCTGCAATATCAGCCCCCGCAATGAGGAAAAATGTCTTGGAAAGTTTTAGGCAGAAACGAGCGATTATGATGACGATTAGGAGAAGTATTACCAATGAAATGGTAATTATGTTTGCTTTCTTGTCCTTCATTAAACTTTCAATATTCATGAGACATTTGCTTTCATATATGTATATCTTGTGATTTTCATCGTCAAATTTTCTTGGATGGGAAGGATGTGAGAAGGAGTAGTATTTATTTTAATTATGGGTTGTGAGGTTGACCATATCTCTCCCTGGTACTTATTCTTCTTCGGTATGCGTGTATTCATTTTCATTTTAATTATGTCGTCAAGGCTTTCACCTCAAATTCACACTAGCTAGTTTATTTAATTTTTAGGAAAAATAAATTCAAGTAAGAGATTTCAAGAAAACTAAACAAATTAAATGAAAATTGTCTTCGCCAACTGATATTGCAGCAATACTTGTAAACCAAAACCATAGAGCACTGAAGATGGACAAGGATGCTTTTCATTTCAAATAGATGGGACTCTTCATTTCATAATTCAAATTTAAAATAGATTGAAATATGACATTTCACCTTAATTTCTCTTGCTTATAAAAGTCACTAGTTTGGTTTTGGTGGTTCAGTGTAAACTACAAATGTATAATGATCTGTCTAAGCCGGATGATAACCGACATATAACATCATAAAATGCGATTCTATATGTTTTGGAGTAGGGTCTCTTTCTTCAGCGAATCATACGGAGTAAACTAAAAATGAACTGGTTATGACGACGGATATTTTTTTGTCGTTATAACATATAAAGTCGATGACATAACTATGACGACAATTATAACTATGGCGACGGTTATAGCCTAAAGTTGTTGCCAAATGAACGTCATTGTATTTAGTTGGTCAACTATCTAATTGTACATGAGTTCATGTGAAAGTGGAGGATTTCAGTTTCCTGTGCATAGAAAATTAGGAATCGAAAGAAATGCATTATTCCCTTGTTTTTATCAATTATTTTCAACAATTTCTACACCAAAATAGTAACACTCATAATATATGTTTTGTTTGCACTTTTTGCACCAGAGTTTGCAGCAGCAGAATGTTTGCAGCATGTGCGTCCGCAGATTGTACACCACAGTGTTTGTCAAGTATTTTGCCTCCGCAATTTCTTATTACAATAATCTCGTAAAGGTATCCAAATGGTTCGGTTTACAAATTTACACTGTTAGCGTATTGGAAAATATAGATAAAAGTATTTGAAGCCACTCCTGTGCACTTTATAATCTGTAGGGTATAAAGTTGGTTAAACTACTGCTATGTTAGTCATGACACTCAATTTTAATACAAGTGGTTTGAGAATGTTAAGTAGTCATTAATTATTTAGTTTTTAATATTATTTCAAGTATTAAATATAATTTTTTGTTCTCTTATTATTTTTTGCTAATAAATAACACTCTCTTTTTATAATATAAAAATAATATAGATAATTAATATTATATTTAAAGTTATACAATTATTTTCTTAATACTGTGCACAATTCTAAAACGATTTATATCAAGTATCGGATAAAGTATAAATTAGGACCAAGTTTTATGCACGGACTCGTTCAATCTCTAATACTATTAACTTTTTACTGGAGTTGCTAAAGTTTTATCTTTAAATAAATTACATTTATGATACTGGTGATAAAATTTCTTCCTTGCATGCAATTATCTTGTCAACTCATATTATTCCTAACATTACAGATTAATTTTTTTTTATCGTATTATAAAGAGAGTAAAAATACTAAAATCTACAACTACAGCAGTTTGAGAATATATATTTATATTTACTTCATAAATCATACTGAACAGATATGCTCGGAATTTATATTATAGAGAGTAATTAAGACAGATTAAAATTGTCAGAGGAAGCTTCCATGCATTTAATTACATCCGTTTTAAATACTTTTAATTGTTTTTTTTAAATAGTTGGGCATCTCATATCTACTTCCAAAATTAATAATAATAATTTAATACTACATATAGTTGAGGGAGTAATAAATACTAGTATTATGTACGGACCAAAGGTGATAATTTAGTATACTAAATTATTCTTTATTTACCATGGTCATCATTATATAGTTTTTTTTAAGAATTTTTTTTATAAAAAAAGTGACTAGTAATCATATATCTAAAGTCTAAACTGGTGACCATCATTTTTTAAAATGTTAAAAACTTTGGGACCTAAGAAATTTTGTAAAACAAAGTAACTAGGGGCCGCCCAGTCCATTAAGAACTGAGCAGGGGCTACAATGATGACATCGGGTATGCCTAGGTTGATCAATTAAGTCCAGCCGTTCAACGGCATGCATGTAAACGAGTTGAATCGAAATAAATAAAAAATTATTCGAATTAATTCAAAAAAAATTAGTTACTTGAATTTGATTCAAACTTTATTTAAAATTTTTTATTCAAATTCGATTCAACTCGGATAAAATTATATTCAAACTACTGATAAACTTTAAGTCTCCATGTAATAAATAACTTTATAATAATACATAATTACATATAAATATAATTACCAATTGAACATATTATTTTACTTAGAAATCAAAAAATATATTTATGAATAAATATATTAATTGATTATGTATGTATGTGTATTAATTTTTTAATATGTTAAGAATTTTATTTATTTATATCTTAAATTTTATCTCAAATATGTCTCATCATTACGATGATTATAAACATTTATTGTGATTAAAATAATATTCAGAATCTCAAATTTAAGCCGAAAACATATCGACTAAATAACACTTTTTTTTCTCTCACTCCCATAGCTAAAACTCCAAAGAGCCAATCTTCTTTTATTCTCCTATTTTTTCTTTCTTAAAAAAAATCCAAAACATTCTATCTTTTTTCATCAACTATAAAACGACTAATACTATGTGCATTAATTATACATAAAAAACTACTATACCAATAGTATGACCTATATATTGCTTAATAATGAAAATAGAATAATACTAAGGATACCAAATATACATATAAAGTTATATATATAGAGTATATTTTTTAAAAAAAAATAAAGGAACGTTTTACGTATTTTTATTGATAAGTAATATATAAATTTTATTCTTAGTATATATTTTTATACATAATTGATGCACATAATATTATTCATAAAAATATATAGAACATTAAATTATAATTCTCACTATCTCACAATATAATTTATGTCTCCTGCTTTATTCTTATAATAAAACTCCCCAACATTTTTACAAAGTTTACAGAGAACCGTTGGGATTAAAACTACAATAAGTCTAGGGGGATCGGCGAGTTTCGGTCATAGTGACCGGCCAGATTTTTTTATTTTTTTTTAATTTTGACTATTAAATAATTATTATAATTTATTAAAATTATTTTTTTTTACAAAATAGGGTGATTTAGATTTTATTTGGATACATATAAAAAATAAAATTGTATAATTTGTACAACTCTATTTTTTATATATATCTAAATGACACTTAAATCATTACATTTATAAAAATTTTAATTTCAATAAATCATAATAATTATTTGATAGTCAAAAGTCAAAAAAAATTTGGACCGCCACTATCCCGGTCGGAATCCCCCGGTTCCCCTGGAAGGATTCTTAAAAGTTAAAACTAAGCATTGGCGGCGGGGTCCGCAAATAGATGTAAATGTGGATTAATGTTGCCCTAATTAGAATCAGACTCTTCCCTCCCCTGCCCTCCCCTATTTCTCTCTTCTCCCGCGTCGCTCTCTCTGAAGAAACACAGTTTTGAGTAGAGAGAGATGAGGAGTTCCTCAGTTAATGGCGTCTCCGGAGACCGTACGGCATGCAGCAATGGTTGCGGCACCTCCGCTGACAAGGGTGTCGATTTTGCCAACTATTTCTGCACCTACGCCTTTCTTTATCACCAGAAGGAGATGCTCTCTGATCGAGTTCGCATGGACGCTTACTTCAACTCCATTTTCAAGAACAAAAGCCACTTCCTTGGAAAGGTATATAACATACACCCTCTCTCAAATATATATATATATATATATATATATATATATATATATATATAAACACACACACGTATCCCAACTTTGGACGGTTCATATGATTTATGTCAGCGGAAAATTCAAAATCAGTTATATTTTGTTAGATAGATATTCTACCTACTGGTGCAGTATTTTGTCTAGTAAAGTTCTCGGTTTGATTGGTGATAACTGAGGAAGGGGAAAATAATAAAACTGTGATTTATTGTCAAGTGGAGTAATATTTTGTTTATTGGTTTGTAAAATTGTAAATGTTCCCTCAGTTTTGTTAGTTTTCATAAGTTTGGTTCCGTATTTTGTTTTCACCATTTGGAATGGTAGCCAACTTTGTCTAGGTTAGTAATTTTTTCAGTTGTTTGTGATGCAGCTTGTTTCAACTTCTAAAAAGGTCAAATGAAATGATTGAAAATAATGTTTTCAAGGGATAAGAAATTGTAGCGTTGTTCAACCTAAGCTTTATATGCAGCCAAAATAAACTTTAATACCCACCCTCTCACACACAATGTTCTAAAACGCGTTAGGCGGGCGGCCAGGGGGCCCTAGCGCCTAGGGGGCCTAAGCGGGGCCTGGGTGGGATTTTTTATTTTAAGCCAATTTTAATATTTTAACGTACATTTATCCAAATAAAATAATAATATATAGCAAAACAATCTATAATAAAGATAATAAAGACATTTGATTAAAGTTCAAACACATCCATATTGCTACTAATGTCAAAGTTCAAAAACAAACGTGCAATTGTTCAAAGTTCAAACATATTTTTAACGTATTAGTTTTATTTATAAATTTATAAACAAGATTGCTATTAAATAATAAAAGTTAAAATTTCAAGAATTTAATTCCATATTAAAACTTAAGAAACTAAACATAAATTTAAGAATTATATTGAATTAAATTAAATATTACAAATGTATCATCATTTATATAATTTGAAGTTGGCTTAAGTTCAAAAAATTATAATTATAATAAAATTATTTTTTTGACTTGATATTGTTCACTTGTTATGATTTGATATGCTACAACCTGTTTTATGAATATGGTAAATCATTAAAAAAATATATATATCAAGACCTGGTTTGGGTAGTTATTAAAAAAAAAATCTCTCCGCATAGATCCTGCCTAGACCCCACCTAATTTTTCGAAGGGATTTTTTTGCCGCCTTGGGATTAGGTGAGGCGCCTGGGGGCCTATCACCTAGGCGAGGCGCCAAAGGGGCCTAGCGTCTAGGCGGGGCGCCAAAGGGCCTAGCGTCTAGGCGGAACTAGGCGGGAATTTTTAGAACAGTGCTCACACATTTCAGGTTGTTTCCCAAAGCGACGATCCAATATTCCAAATCACAAAATTTTATGACCCTTCCCACATTTATTGTTGTCAACTTCTTAGAATCATAGGCATAGACCTAGAAATATAAATATTAAATTCTTAAGATTTTGAGAAATTAGTATAAAAAAGTAGAAACTTAGGAATTCTTTATTTGGACTGACTAGGGATGCACAAAAGGCCCGAGGCCTACGGCCTGGCCTTGGTCTGGCCTGGGTCCGGTTTGCTCTGGTCTGGTCAAAGCCTGACCCAGTTAGGTCTGGCCTGGAAGGCTTGAAAAAGCCACTTTTTAAGACAAAAATCTGGCCTGGTCTGGCCTGCAAAAAGGCCTGGCATGGCCTGAGACCTTACATGATTTTTTATCCAATTATTTGTAATTTTTGAACTTTAAATTTATAATTATTCATCAATAAAGTATAAATTTTTACTTATTCATTATTGTAATTTATAAATTATAATACATTAGTTTTAATTAATACATCAATAAATTTTAAAATTTTAATTATTCATTCTTGATTTCTTGTTGATACATTTAATTAATATACATCTTCAATGAATATAACTAGTTAGTATATTTAATATTAGTAATAAGTTAGTTACTTAGTGATTAAATATTAATAATAAGTTAATTTATTGTAAATACTAAATTACTAATATTTAACAATAAAATTGTATTAATATTCTTTGTTGTTTTAATGTTAAATATTAACATTAATTAATACATCAATAAACTAATTTTTAATATTAAATATTCATAATAAGGTAGTTTCTTGTAAATACTCAAGTTCTTCATTAATTTGGATATGCTAAATTTTTTTGGGGGATTTATGATTTTGGTTATTTTTTAGGCATTCTGTTGTACCAATTTAAATAAAAATTCCATAAAGTAATTAGAAAACTAACTGGAATTAATACTTGAGATATAACTATGTAAGAGTTTAATGATCATAAATGAAAAGATATATGTGTGTTTAAACTTTATAAAATATATGTCCAATCGATCCTAGTACGTACTATAAGAAAATAAAATCGAAACTAACTTTATATTCAAAAAATAAAAGTGCAATCTACAGTATTTAAGTAATTTACAATATTTTCTACGAAGTGCATAGTAGACAATTAGACATATATTTAAGAAATCAATTTGTTTTATATTCCAGTTACAACTAAATTACATTTTTTATAATTTAAGATGAATATATATATTTTTGTTCTAATAATTCAACTTATATTGGTGTGTAGTAGAATGTTAAAATAAAATAAATCTCAAAAATCTTGCATCATTTTTACAAAATTTATTAATTTATATTTTAATATTTAATATGTAACATTAAAAAAAAGGGACCAGACCAACTAAGGCCTTGGATCTAGGCCCGGGCCGGGCCTGACCTGGTCTGCAGGCCTAGCCAGGCCACAACTCAGCGACCAAGGCTTGGCCTGGAGGCCAAAAGTCAATGGCCTAACCTGGCCTGGTCAAACCCCAAGGCCTGGCAGGCCCAGGTCAGGCCAAACCAGGCCTGCCTGTTGTGCTTGCCTAGGACTGACCCAAGAAAACCTAATTGTGGAGTATTAAATTGGATTTTGTGGAAGTTGTGTTTGGGAAGTGGGGCTAAACTTTTGGATCTTCGGAAAAAGGTTGTGTTAGATGTAGGAACAGGGAGTGGCATTTTAGCAATATGGTCAGCGCAAGCAGGTGCAAAGAAGGTATATGCAGTAGAAGCTACCAAGATGGCTGAACATGCCCGCGAACTTGTCAAAGCAAATAAGCTTCAGGATGTGGTTGAAGTGATTGAGGGATCAGTGGAAGATGTCATACTACCAGGGAAAGGTTATTATTTTTAACTTGTAGGTGCCATTAAGCTTTTCCATAGCATTGTGTCATATTTTGTTATATGTGGAGTTATTTTGGATCTTGTGATAGTTGGTTTTTTGAATCTAACAGAATAAATTGATTGATATTTGATGGGCAGTTGATGTAATAATCTCTGAGTGGATGGGATATTTTCTTCTGCGTGAATCTATGTTTGATTCAGTGATTTGTGCGCGTGACCGCTGGCTTAAACCAACTGGAGTCATGTAAGTACTTCTTTAGTTTGATACAATCATACAATACTGCTTTCACATGTGTGCTGTATGAGTATGACGTCTGAGGTCCTTATTGTAATTTGTAATTTGTGTCCTTTTATCTTCTGCACTATTTAACTATCATCTCTTCTGATCCTTGTAATATTGCAGATAGAAAAGGCTACTTTGATCACGGTAACAATGGAATCCAATCATGAATCCATAACAAGGGGGGAGGGGGGTTGACGGCTTCGTGAATTATAGCTATTATTATTGCTTAAGTAGTTAGAAGGTGAAAGGCAATAACTTGAAAAAATTGATAAATTAAATTATTATTAAATCATAATTATTTTGAATTATGAAGCTTTGATGTAAGATATGTTTGTTAATTTACTTTACAGGCTTTGGAAGAAGTAGGAATGCATAAATACTATGAAAGCGTGCTCTCTTCTTAGTTTCATGGAGAATTTAGAATGAGCATAATGTTAGAATGTTTAGAGCAAGCTACTTATCTTTTAATCGGTTGAGGAACGAGACTATTTAACATCGTTTGGGAGTCTGCTACAGGACCTTTAAGGAATCTCTAAGACCAACTTGTTTGGAGATTGGAGGACTACACTTTTTGAAGTGGTCTTTTTGCTTGGTGGTTTCCACCGATCTTGTGTGGGTGGACTCCTGTCCCCCTTTTTTTCTTGTATCTTCTCTATCTTATGAATACAAGTTCTTTTTTTATTTTAAAAGAAACTAAACAATAAACCTTGTTCCGTGTTAATAAGCAACAACATTGAAAAGCGCTAATAGCAACCACTATTGCTAGATGCCGTGTAACAGAGGAAGAGTGTAACAATTCTCTGTATCTCTCTTTTCTAAACTACTTTTCTTTCTATAATAAAAAAATTCTGGGGAATCCATGTAAAGTTGTTTCTAGAGTAATCCAAGAAACAAGAGAGAGACAATGTGTTCAACAGAAGTACTGAATAAAACACTAGCAGAAAAGAAAGCTGAAAAGCCAGTATGTGAGCCTGAGATACATAGGGGTCCCAGTGTAAAAAAGGGTAAGAGAGAGGAGAGGAAAAAATGCACGTGCATGTGTTGCAGTGTGCACGCGTTAATCTGTTTGTAAGAGAAGAGAGTTAGACGTACAAAGATCAAGAAAAGTTATGTGTGAGCGAAGAGACATAACTGTGAAAGAGACTAAAGTATTGGAGTATTCTTTAGATTCATCACAAACCCTAGTATAATATGTCAACTCCTGCCTTTAATCTTAGATTCATCAATTTTTACAGAACCCATTTAGAAATATCACTGGAAAAAATATTCACTCTGTTTAAACAGGAAACCTAACTTAAAGAAATGTATTCAAGGAAAACAACCTTTTAGAAAAATCTTCTTGCCTCTCGCCTAGACGTCCTCGGTAGAGACTCGCTAAAATCGCATCGCCTTGGGCCACAATAGGCCATCTATCTCCTGCGAACTTCTAGGCAAGGCGGAGGCACATCAGCGTTTTTGATTTCGATGATAAAGCTACAAGAACTCCTGTGCTGCTTGTATTAATACATAATGACAGAAATACCTGATAGGTAGATAATGGTTTTATTGATGCAATCTATCCCATCTCTTTTTTTTTTCATTATTTTTTCATGGATAATGAGTTGATCTACTTAACTCTAATTTGGCAGGTATCCAAGTCGTGCTCGCATGTGGTTGACACCAATAAGATCTGGATTAGGAGATCATAAAATGAGTGACTATGAAGGATCTATGGAGGATTGGCATTATTTTGTGAAAGATACTAAAAATTATTATGGAGTTGATATGAGCGTTTTTACCAAGCCTTTCTCCGAGGAGCAGAAAAAATACTATTTGCAGGTTGGTGCTATATTTGACAGGATTTTGATTCTGAAGTAGTAAAAGATGAATCATGACCATAATATGTTTTACTAGAATGTGGAGTATTACTTTTCTAAGATTCTATCATTTTTTTTTGTATCAAACAAATTTTCGCATGCTGAAATGAAAGATTAGTGCCTAGCAATTCTGTTCGAAAATCACACTGAGAACTGGCTTGCCTCTTAGGGGTGTTAAGTATTATTTATGTTGGTGTTAGCGTCAAATTTTGTACGCCTGGCGAAATCACTAGGCTAAAATTGCGCTAACGGTTGATTGTATTGTTGTGAAATCAAACTCATGAAATACACACAGATAAACACACACACATCATTATAAGAGAGATAAAATATGGACACAAGAATTTACGGGGAAACACAAGTGAGAAAAAATCACGGAGATGAGAAATCCACTAAAAATAGTATGGAGAGTACAAATTGTTTGTTTGTGTCATCATTGTATCATATAATAACTTATATATTACTTGTTTTGTATCATCATAATCATATTTATTTATCCGTCCAAATTGTGTAAATAAATATAATTTAATCATGCGTATAAATTTCATAAATAATATTTATAATTGGATACTTATCTCTGGTGATTTTTCGAATAGAATTTTACTTTCCCACAGACGACGTCAATGTTAACATCAAATTTTGTACGCCTGACGTAAAAATAGCAGGCCAAATCGCGCTAACGGTTAATTGTATTGTTGTGAAGTTGAACTCACGAAATACACTCACATAAATATAAACAAAGAGATATAAAATATAAACACAAGAATTTACGTGGAAACCCAATTGGAAAAAAATCACGGGAGAGAGAGAAATCCACTATAATAAAATGGAGAGTACAAAGTGTTATTTGTGTCATATGCTATTGTGTACCCCTTTAACCCTTGTTTGTTGCTGTATTTATAGAAGTCATGTCCACCCAAATCCAACTAGGAGTAGAAATCCTTTAACCCCTACTTCTTGTTGTATTTATAGAAGTCATGTCCACCCAAATCCAACTAGGAGTAGAAATCATTTTCAGAATCATCTTATAACTGCAATTAATGATTGATTGTTTCTTTCCCAAGTTAGATCTCCTTATCCCACCAAATAAGAAAACACAATTTTATTTTAATAAGAACTCTCCTACTATTTGAGCAAGCTATCCAAATAAACCGTTTATTTGGGCTAACTCCAAATCCGGTCCATTAAATAAGTTGGGCTACATCTTGGCTAGACCCAAATAGTTACATCCCAACAGTTGGTAAATTGGCAGCAATAGTTATTTGTAATGTAGTGTTTACTGTTTAATCAGTTTGTCCATAAGCGTATAAATATTACTGCTCCATTAGTTTTTAGTTACTAGTCTAGGAGTCCTAATTTTATTTTCTCTTTTAATATAATTGTACTTCCAGGTAGCTGGAGTCATACGGACTATTTTACCTATTCAAATTTATATACTGTAATGGGAATGTGTGCTTTTATTTGTATGTATGATATGCACATATAAATAGTGCTAGTTCAGCCAGTTTTTCGAGTTGGAGTACTGATACTTGTTCAGTCAAGCCATTCAGTGTACCCCTTGAAATCTCTTATAGATTCCCCTCAATTATATTACTCATTTTTTTTTGCTTCACGTTAGCCATATATTTCCACTCTTTATCCTAAATTTCACAAGTTTTATTGTATGACGCCATCAGCTTAACAAATTGATTCATTGTTTGTTCTCAACTTTTCTTTCATATTTATTCTGTCTTGGCATTTAGTATATGAATATGGTGGTGACATGACACACTGTATTTCCCTTTTCGAATTAATTCCTCTATTGTGGCACAGTTTAGTAAAGTGGTTTTTTAAATTTAAGTTGCATCTTATCTCATCTACTTATAAAATCATTATATTGTTAGTAAATTTTTGTAGTAATGCTTGTCTTCTTGTAGTTGGATCTCCAAGTATTTGGAATTCTCCAAATTGTGCTTGAGCATCAAAATATGGATCAATACCAGCAAAAAAGTACACCACCGGAGTTCAAAGTAGCACGATCTAATTCAAAAATTTCACCCAATTAAAGCACGTCTAGTATATTTTTTCAAACGGACTTTGTTGAATTCGCAACTGTAAACTCAACAGTTACACCTACTTGTTCGACACTATACTTCGATTCTGCCCTTCGAAAAGGAACAACGGCTCTAACAATTCCGTCGCCATCTACCAAAACGACCGGAAAGGTTTCAAAAAAGGTAGGCATACGACGTACAAAAAGTTCACGCCCTTCTTTATCTCTAAAGATAGGATGTCCTAACCATCCAACCGCTATTCCATCCCCGTTATCCATTGAACCCGCTCTGAATAATCCCCCTTTTGCCGGATTATTGCCGATGTAATCATAAAAAGCTAATTTTTCAGGAATCCCCCTTTTGCCGGATTATTGCCGATGTAATCATAAAAAGCTAATTTTTCAGGAATTTTAGACCAAGCTTCTGATAAACTTTGATTTTCGGCTAGCCCAGCACTAACTCTTGGATTTGACTGCTATAACACGTTATTGTGAAACAAGCATATTTTAATGGCATACATTAAAACTAACTGGTCTCTTCCGCACTTGAGGTAGCCTAGGAAAACACACATGGATTCTGGTTTATTTTATGAATGGGTATAGATAGTTGTACCTAGGTGCAGCTGTTTATTTTGACTGCTGTTATCAGAGTCCTAGTTGTTATGCACTATTGACTGTTAGATGAGAGGACTCTGCAATCTCTGGACAAAATTGATTGGCTTCAAGATTTATTTCTTCTGCTAACCGCTAAGAAATTGATAGTTTTCTATTTCCTTCTTCATTTATTATTAAGTCAATTTACTCGTATAGTTATTTATCCTCGATTGTCTCTATGTACATCTTAAAAGCGTGTGTTATTGTATTCTGTAGACATCCCTGTGGAACAACCTTCATCCAAATCAAATTATTGGGACCGCTGCCATAATAAAGGAATATAAATTGTCTAACAGTAACTGTAGAAGAAATTCTTACTGTTAGAGCAACCCTCTCATCATCAATTACTAAAGAGGATACTGGGCTATGTGGGTTCGGTGGGTGGTTTGATGTACATTTTCAAGTGAGTGTAAAACCCTTTTAGTATTCATTAAGCACATGAGTTTCAGGCATGTGCTTACTTACTTGAATAATTGTACTTATACCTTCTTTTGGTACCCTAGGGAAGCAATGAGAATCCAGCTGAACAGGAGATTGAGTTGACAACTGCTCCCAGAGAAGATCAAAGCACTCACTGGGGCCAGCAGGTTAGTAACACTGATGGTATTTGACCTTGTTATCAAAATTGCTGCATCACAGTCTGTGTTTCAATTCCGTTGGACTTGGGGCTTATATACCCTGAAGTAGTTGACCACACTGGCACTTGGTAATAGCAAGACCTCTTGCAAATGTACTATGGGTTCTCCATTGATATCTTTTCCGGTTGAGGTTTTTCATGCCGTCCATCTTCAGGGTGTACAATTGACATTAATTTAAAATTTCTACGCTGTATATGGTAGGATAAACTATAAAGTTGCACATCATTTTGGAGCTGTTCCATAAACTTTAGATGGTGCTTCTGGATGGTTTAAAACAAAACAAATCTGCCAAAAAGAAAGTAGCGTTTTTTGCTTCGTCTTGCAGTCTTTTGATATACTTTTAAAATTTGTACATTTTTTCTATCCGGTCATCACATTGTCTAGGAGCCCTTTATACCTTCTGCGTCTGTATAATCCTGTAGTGTATTTATTAATCTTATAGCTTGCACACTATTGTAATTTAATCTTTTGCTTCTAATTCCTCTTGCATACTGGACAGGTGTTTCTCTTGCATCCTCCTATCCATGTTCATTTCGGGGATGATTTGAATGTTAATTTTGCAATGACTCGTTCTAAAGAAAACCATCGGTTAATGGAGGTTGATCTCAGCTGTGAGATTGGACATTCTTCTGGGAAGCTACTTCCAACCTTTAAAAATAAGTTTTACATTGAATAAGAAAGGAATTGAATGCTTTTAAGATCTACAAAGGTACAATTCTGGAGCCTTTAATATGTATGTATACTACAACCTATGATTAGAGGGCCTTACTACTATAAATTAGTTTATACCGTCTTTAGTAGCTAGATCTGCATTTTTAGTCCTCAAACTAAAGAAACTCTATGCGCACTGGATTGTGATTGCACCTGCCACCTATAATGCCTTGATTGGGTGATGGCTAGTTTCAGATAATTTAAAAACTAATTTGGCTAAAATTAGATTGCATGTAAATTCTACCCTAAAGAACTCATTTTCACTCACGTTGAATTAGGTTATCTAACTGTCAGATCTTTATTTTTTCTGAAATGTCTTGGTATACTAAAGTCGGTGGTTTGGTTATAGAACGTTGCTTGAGCTTTACAACATAGTACGTGAGCACTGTTTCTCGAGTCCAGGAATACAGTGATAGTGAATGGTTCTAATTTCTATATGGAAGAATCCCACCATGGATTGTCTGCTCAAAAGTCCATCTTTAAATGAATTAAAAATTGTGGAGTTTTTCTTGCTGCCAAAGCAGTTTTCATCATATTGATTGTTGGTGAAGATGTTATATAGTCTGAATTTCCTCTTGATATTTATTTATTAGTCAGCACTTGGTACATTTGTCTAACTTGAAATATTGGCTTTATTTCAGGTCCTGTGTGTGAGGGACACAAACCCGTTAGTTTTAAGTGGTGACTGACTGTCTTCAGAAATACAGATAGGTCAGAGCGTTCTGGAGATTTTGGGTTATTTTCCACAGTACGGTGCACTGTGTATCTTTTTGTCTCTAGTTAATTTAAGAAGTATCTTTGTATCTCTCTTTTTAGTGTTTGTTACAGTTTTATAGTCAAGTCTTTTAGTTTCCCCCTTTTGGGTGCATGAAATCTGGTCGTAAAACTTCCATATATAGGAATGAATATTTTTTTGTTTAAAAAAATTAATAATAATGGTTTTTACCTGTGTATAGACGGACACTACTGATGAGCTGGTGTTTATAGTTTGTACACTGGTCTTTGGTGAATGAAACCAAGCACAGCAATACCGATTGCAGCTTGCTAGCAACTAGTTATGATAGCTTAAGAGACTCTGGATAACACCCCCCCTCAACTCTCAGACAATCACTCCCTCTTCTCTCTCTCAATATATCCTTTTAATAGGTGATAAATGATTCTTCACCCCCACCCCCTCCTCTTTCCGTTTGCCCTCCACTTTAAATATGTAAGGTAGAAGAATGAAGCAAATTTTCTTTTACAATAGAGTGGAATTTGTAGAAATATGAAGGGCATTTATCATTTGCCATTCCCTCTCCCTCTCCCTCTCCCTCTCCCTCTCGTATGTGTATATGTGTCTATATAAACACACACACGTATAGGTATAAACACATGCAAATTCAATAATGGCACTTCACATTGCAACAGCTGCACACTCCAATCCCAATATAAAACAAATTCTACTTAAAACTCTTGCTTATTGCCAACTTGGTGTGAAAAATATTGACTTGTTCCCATTACTATTATAAAAACTAAAGCCATCGCCTGACTTCCTGTGTAAGAATGTGTTATATGGTTTTTCTAATCCCTTCCGGTCTTCATGGTAATAATACTAGTATTTTATACTACGTATGCATCACATGCATGCCTTTAATTACAACGGAAGCTGCCTCCTCTACGTAACTTCTTGAAACCCAAACAGTTTGCTGAATCTTCAAAGTCAAAGAAATTAACAAATCCAACTCTCTCTCTCTCTCTCTCTCTCTCTCTCGTTTTAGCAGGAAGCAAAGGTGTTGGTCATGGAGTACTTCATTTCAGGCTTTTAGGATTCTGTATCCGCCGGGTCATCGAATTTGTGTTCTCGACGCCCACTTGTTTTCTATAAATTCCCGGTTTATATTTGTTTCCTTCTCTATCATTTCTTGAGAGGATGTATAGATCATCATCGAGCAGTAGTGCTCGAGTGTCGGACGAGTTCTTGGTCAACTTGTCACCGGCCGGAAAGGGATCTCCATCGCTGAAAGATGTTCATGCCTTGCAGATGTACACTAGTCCCATTCCTGATGGAACCAAGAAGGAAACCAAGTTATCCGGGAAGAATGCAATTCACTTGATCCCAATTATTTTGATGCTTTGTGCTCTTATTCTTTGGTTATTCTCTCATCCGAATAATACACATACTCGGTCAACTTAGTAGGAGTACTTGATTCAGAAATTTGGTCTTGTATCAATTGTTGATGTTGTTAATATACTATCTCATTCTCGTGGGTGTGGATATGTTTAAATAAATGACTTGCTTTGAACTATAGTATTGATAAACTATGTATGTATATTGGTTGAACCATGCCTCATATTCCTTCTTCGATAAGTACTACTATTAATTAGTAGCTTACTTATGGAGGAAAACAAAATTAATTAACACAACTGTAAAGGTTAGTTTACGTTACATATAACTTACTAGTGAGTCTGGTGGTGTTCTTAAGTACTAGTATCACATTAATTATTATGCATAATTTGTGTTTGAAACTTACAAAAGCATTGATCCATCTCATTCCTTTGCTTTATTGACTACTCCTAAAAAATAAAAGTAGAACAAAATTAATGATATATATGGTTGTGGTTCATTATAATCAGCAAGTCAATTATCAACTAATTAATTTTTATTTGATTTTTTTTAACTAATGTGGCTTGTGAATAATAATAATAATAATAATACACGCATTACTTAATTCGTTTGCAAATAAAAGGGGGAAAATAAAGGAATCAAAATTGTTATTAGAGCTGGTTACTATTAGAAATTGGGTTTTGCTTCAAGAAACAAATTAATAACATTACTACTACATATCAGGATAACAACTAGAACTAGGAAACGTATACGTAGGATTAATGCCAAGGCCACGTTTTCTATTTTTATTTACAAGTTTTACTTGCGTATGGATCCAAGGGTCCGTACACAAACATACCTTTCTTGAATACTTCCTATACTTACAAAGGGAATTATAAAACTGATATAATTAATTAACGATTATAAAATAATAAAATTTATAATTTAATACTATTTTTAAAATAATTTACAATATTTATTTATGAATTAACATTATATTAATTTTGAGTTTCAAATTAACTTTCTCACACATGAATAATATTCATGTGAATAATAAGGTATTGTTAAAATTTATGATTACTAATCATATTTTTTTCATAAAAATATCGCAATCTAAATTTTAAATATTTTTCATAATTACTACATCATAAATTTTCAAGATAAAATTTTGCATATTTTCACTCAAGAGAAGAGAATCAAAGTATAAAAAAAATTATAGCATTCTCTCTCTCTTTTTTTAATTGTATAATACTCCATTACAAGGTCAAAGATAATTAAAAAGGCTATAATTCAATACTCCTTTAGTAATATACTCCATTATTATAAATTCATATCCAACAAATTTTAAATGGGTTGAAATTGGTACACCCCTAAACCCATCCAACCCGCCCAAGGGATATATATATACTTGTTTTCTAAAAACATAAAAAACCGTAACACCAAACACAACCCAAACAATCTCCATACAAATTTCAAAGAAACCAAACCTCTCTCTGTTCTTCGTCTTTTTCCCAAGGTCAGTGTAATTTCTGATTAATTGTTTTTTAGTTTTTGTGTATATATCTATATTTGATAAGTATTTGAGTTTATGCAACTATAACTTTGTGCTTCTTGAAATCAACTTCAAATTTGTGTTTTCGGATGTTAATATCGTATCCTTTTTATACCATTATTATCTGTTTAATTTTATTTATTAGTTTTTATTATCTGTTTTTGCTATCCGGAATAATGTACCTGTGTAGTAATACTGTTGTCTGGTGATTATTCGCTTAGATTTTTATTTATAAAGGACGATATATGTTTATGTCTATTTGTAATCTTAGTTTCGTTATTATCCTTAATTAATTATTGTAAGATGTGTGGATCATAATGTTATTCTCATCATTTGGATTTTTGCTTGATTCAAGTTCATTTTTAAATTCCAAATTTATTTGTCCCGTTTTGTTTCTTAAATTAACTTTTTATTTGTTTTATTTTACTTAGATAAAAGGTTTTTAGTGCAATCGGACTTGATACTGTTATATTCATGAGATACAAAATAGGGAGTAAAGTGGAGATATTGAGCAATGAAGAGGTGCCATCGGGTTATTGGCGATGTGCTGAAATAATCTTTGGTAATGGGCATAATTACACTGTTAGATACGATGTGTATCCAGGTGCTACTGATGACGAAATTGTAGAACGGGTTTCTAGGAAGTATGTAAGGCCATGTCCTCCTCAGGTGGAACTTACAGACATTTGGGCTCCTGGTGAAGTGTTGGAGGTGTTTCACAATTATTCTTGGAAGATGGCAACTGTGTGTAAGGTTTTGGGTAGGAATTCCTTTGTAGTTAGGTTAGTTGGGTCATCCCAGGAATTCAAAGTGAGAAAATTTGATCTCCGGGTGCGGCAGTGTTGGCAGGATAACAAGTGGATCGTGATTGGAAAGGTATTTCATTTACATTTTTTCTAATCTTTTGCATCACACTTTTAGCGTTCGAATCTTTTGTATGTATTTTGAAATTAGACTTGATTGCATTGCCTAAAAGCTACGAATGTGTCTTGTTAGTTGTTATGCTTTAGTTATTATATCATTTTAAGTGTTTGGTTTCAACATCATGGAATTTGAATTATTTTGATAGGTTAATTATAATGCCTGATGCAGTTTGCAATATTTTCAGGCATTCATAACAATATCAATCATCTTTTAACAACCAATTATCATACCACTATTACGAATACATATGCCAAATAGAGGAATTCTCATTTGTATTGTTTTCATCTTTTTAATTTATCTCTAGCATTCTTTTCTTCTTTTCTTTTGTGCAGGGTTTTGCAAACTATGAAGATGGGAAACAAACTGAAAGGCTGAATCTGAAGTACGTTATTGATTTAGGATGTGCAAGAATGAAACTCCATGTAAAAGATAACTTTTTTGATGCTCAGGACAACACACATTTCCCGGAATCGCGTAATGAATCCTCCAGAACTCTGAAGAGAAGTTCAACTTGTCGGTATTCTCAAATTGAAGCACATGAAGGGAGCGCCCAGAAATTCTTAGCAGCTGAGAAGGAAGGTAGGAGTCACCGAGTTGCTGCATCCCTATCTCCTGAAAAGGTGGAAGCAATAGCTTCCACTAGAGAAATGCTGGATGAAAAACACATACATGCATCTTCTAACAACATAACGACTCGCTTTTTTGAGATGGATGTGGAGAGGGAGATGCCGAGTGGTGCTTTTGGGTGTTTGCCTGCAATAAGCTTAGGACCCTATGACACTGATAATATTACATGTTCCGTTGGTAGTTGTAGTGTTACTAGCAATAGTCCCCATGTGTTGACAAGTCATTCAAGTCGTTTTGAAGATAATGAAGGTCATTATAGTGATGCTGAATCTTTTTGTCAGTTGGGGTGTGGGGAGGAGCTTTGCCTCCCTCCCACCAAAGAGGAATTGGCAGAAGAAATCCATAGGTTAGAGTTGCATGCCTACCGATGCACTATAATGGCATTGCATGCATCAGGGCCCTTAAGTTGGGAACAAGAAACATTAGTGACAAACCTTCGTATTTCGCTCCATATATCAAATGATGAGCATTTGATGGAGCTGAGGAACCTAGTTTCTACTTCCACAAGAATTCCTATGAGTTGACAGGAAAGGCCATTTGTCCCCTCTTTTAATGCTGTGCACGTTCTGTTGGTTTTATTCAGTTTCATTTTGTTAAATAGCTAGCCTTAAATCATTGTAACAATCAGGGAAAAAATGTTGTGTTTTGTTGCATTTTTCATAAATCTATAGTGGTTTCAGTTGACATATTGTAGTATAAACTCTTGCAAAGCAATGAATGTTTACAATTCAAAGTTCTCCTTATTGTATCCTTGGTTTTCTGTATACTTGCTTATTTTTCTTTCTCATCTTTTTCTACTAATGTTGAATATCTCTGAGGTTATAAAAGAGTTTCATCCTACAAACAAATTTGCAAATTGACTAGAACATGAACTGTCAGTTGAAGGAAATTTGGAGACGATAATTCGGACATCTTTGTCGTTAAGGATGCCATTATTTGGCTCAATGCGTACCTTTTGCTAGCAATATCCTTCATTATTTGCAGCAGATGTAGCTTTTCCTCTCTGTCTGTGTGTGTTAGTCTCTCTCTCTTCTTTTACTATTGTTATTGTTAACTTTTTATGGAGTTAAGATATTTTTATATGGGTTTTCATGCTCCTTGAGTTCGCCAAAATCTGTTCTATGCTCTGTGTTTTGATGCGAGTATCCTTTGATGTTCTTCTTAAAACAGTATGATTACCTCCAGACCATTTGACCGTATAAGCATTTTCTACTAAGGATATTGATTCTTGCCCTGCATTTACCAGGGCCAAGTAAGAGGTACAGCTTGCTTCCACAACTTGAAAGGTGATGTTGTGGTGTGCCTTCTTTGTCTTGGTATAGGCAATGGAGCAATAGCGGCATCAAATTAGCTACAAACAGGACAGCTTATCATCAGCCATTGGCATGACTAATATACTTGGTTGCTGCCTTCTTCTATTTGGGCAATGTGAATCTCAAATGTTTCACAGAAGGATGCAGGACAGTAGGACCAAACTTGGCTGCCATGGGATTTCCTGATATGAAAAGGTTCTGTTTTGAACCTTAACCTCAGCTCCATATCATTTACTTTCCTGCCTGCTGGTTTATTCTATATGTTCCAAAGTTATTTCAGGTTAAGTAAATAGAGTTTGCTGCCCCTTTTAAGATTAGTTTGTATAGTTTGGCAGGCAAGATTATTAGAACTGCCTAGGTGTCTCTGTTGTTGAACAGAATGTAGAATTTAAGATAATTAACAAAGCTCCTGACCAATTTAAGAAATATTTATGAAAACGATGGTCCTGTAATCATAAATGAGGGATTGGTCGCTATGAGAGAGTTAGAAGAGGAAGTAACCAACTGAAGATTCTTTTTCTGAAGGTTCTCCAAAAAACTTCTCAACCGTAAATTGAAGCTCAAGGAAGTTACAAAAATAATTATTCAGGTTATCAATCTCTTATAAACTTAGCATATATAGTTCCTTGCCATCAATGATCTAATATTAATAGCTTGGCTAGAAACCTGAAATCTGGAGCATTTCATAAATTTGATGGGGTAAAGGCTGTCAATGTCTGTTTTCCCAGTAACATTCGATGACTATTTTGGCTTGCATTAATAAAAGTACACTATAATATGCTGCAGAAAAGTTGTCAAAGATGTCTGCTCGTGGAGGTATGTTTACACTTTCTTATGGTACACATTTTAGAAACTATTACTATTCTAACCTGTTTTACTCTTATATTATTTTCTTACAGCACTTACTTGAGTACAGATCAAACTCTTTGATACTCTACTTCAGTGTGGAATCCTTCCACCATTCCGCTACGGTATGAAAAAAATAATACGAGGAACATCAACACACTGCATGTGAAGAGTGGAAGTCACTTGGTAAATCATTTGCCTTCCTCTTCCCACTTCTCCACCCCCCCCTTCTCATGAAAAAGGAATCCTCCTAAATACATAGATGCCATGGCGTCGTCTAGGCGACGACTAGGCGTCCTGGTGCTAGAGAAGAACAAAGCAACGCTTTGGACGCTGAACTGCCAAGGCTTACGCCTTGGTAGCTGGCCCAAGTTAAGTGATTAAATTATTTTGTACCCATGACTTATCATAACTCATGGACTAGCTATATTGTGTAATTTTTATTATTTATTAAACTTGTAATATGTGATGATTGTTGATTTGGTTGATCCTTTATTCTCTACGTAGTGTTTGTTAACTTGGTCTACTAGTTTTTAATGTCAAGTGTTTTATTTTTTAGTTTTAATTGTGAAGTATTCATAAAATTGTGTTTTTAATTGTATTATATAGTGTTAATTATTATGTTTTTAGTTTTAATGTATATAATTTTTTTTGTCGAATATGCTTTTGAAGTAAAACAAATAATATATAAATTATATATTGTTAACGTCATATGGACGCCATGACGGACGCTTTATCGCCTAGCCGTGACAACTATGCCTAAATGCGAAAATCTGAACTAATGCTTAATTGGATCCAATGGAGTCAAGTTTAATTCTTCTCTTCATATTTGGTAGTAAATTTCCCTTATGATTGTGAACAATGTGTAATAGTTGGAAATAATGTAGAAATCGGCAGAGAGAAGATGAAGTTGGAAATAGAAGAGAAATCTGGAAGAAAGAGATGCAATGAATTTGGTAAGTATTTAGGAATATATAAAAAAGCGGGAAGTCTAAAGCTTAAAATGATTAAAGTTTATAAAGAGACCGATAAATAAAGAAGACAGTTGCATCAGATAGTTATGTTGTATTTCAGTAGACTGCCATCAATAGTTTCCTCGTAAACTCTGATTGAGTTGCTTGGAAATGCTGTGTGTTCAGGTAATTCAAGCTACCAATTCTTTGCTGATACAAAAGTACAATGTGATGAATTAAAAAACAAGAGATAATTATTCAACTAAAACCATCTACATTTCTAAAATTAAATGTATTCTGTTTCTGATTGCAGCATCAAGCATAGCAGAAAATCCATGTGCAAACCCAAATGATTCATTTTCCCTGGAAGGAAAGATAGCCCGAGGAGTTTCTGTAGTACAACATATTGGAAATCATAACATCTTTCTGACTTAAACAATCCAAGGAACCACCGAGAAGGTACCACAATAGCAACAACTACTAATTCATCAGCTAATAATAAATTTAAGAACTTTTATTAGGTTTAGATTGGGATGGCATGTAGCCACCTGAATGGCATCTAACTTAGCTATTGGTTTAGATTGGGCTATCTACCCTTAGATTGCAGTCCTAAAGCCATGTTGATCTCATGGTTTATTTTGGGCCAGTAAGACCAAAAACAGAATATACATGTAGTACTACGATCTTGTTGATTGTACACCCTTCATTACAAAATAAGAGTTTTCATGGACAATCTTGTTCTGTGTGAGCAAGTTCTGATTAAGGTCATTTATTTATGTTAAATCTGTCCCCTTAAAATAATTTATTTTGCAAATAGACTATATATAAACATTTTGACGCTTAAATCTCCCTATATTTCTGTAAAAGAGAGATTACAGAGCTCATTGGCTATCTAATGTTTTAAATTAGAATTCATTTGGCAGGTGTATTTAAATATTTTTTGTGAATATAATTAATTGTTTATACCCATTTACTATGGTGCAATTATATGATGCCTTAGTTACTCCTATCAAATTATCCAGCAGTTTAATTCTTAATTGAACACTTGATTGTGAGGGGGGATGGCATGGTGGATTTTGTCCCTCCGTATCTGTACAAGGTTCAATGTGTCATTCCTATCTCAACATTTTAATGTTTTAATATAGAGACGGTGTAAGAGGGAGATTAGTGATTTAATTTATTGAAGGTGACTGAGAGGGTGATGGGTTATCAGTTTTTTTTTGGCTCAAATGATATGTTATTAAATAAAATAAATAATACCCCTAATTATAAAAAATAAATGATACATGCAATTATAAAAAATATATTCAACCAATATAAAATATTACAACATTTGAGATACTATTCAGAATAATAATAATAAAAAATAAGATATTAAAAATAAAAAATTTAAAAATCCCTTGTGTCTGTAACCAAAAGCTCTATGTGGACATAAAAATTGGACATGAGTGTATTTGAATTTCACCTATTTGTATTTTGACCCCAATAGGGGGTAAAAATACAAATATGTGAAATTGTAAAACACTCGTGTCCAATTTTCAGGTCCGCATTAGAAGAGCTCTTCTGTAACACTTATGATACTGGGAGTGATTGATGGAGTAAATAGCGATAGCCCTTTGGAAATTAGAGTAGAACATAGTTGTACATATTTATTTGGACTGGTTCCACCAAATCCTCTGCCTGTTGTCTTATTTGTTGTATCTTTTATGATTTGGTGCTCCCATGTGATGATGCCTCCTCCAAAGTATGAGTATTGTGTTGGGCCTTGGTATCTATCTTGATGATCTGCATACTGTCTTTACTCTCCAATATCTAAGACTTGTTAGGTTTTAATTTAATTTTTGGCTTTTATGATAAAAATACACTGAATAATATATTTGTTTTAATCGTTTTTTAGTGAAAGTGGAGAAATGAAAATTTGAGGCTTTGATTATCTTTATTTGTTTTTTTCTTCTAATTGCAATGCAATGCAATGCACTTTTATCAATTTTGATCCTAGTCTAGTCCCCCATGTAAAGCCAAATGTCAACATGTGACATCCTTGTGTATGTTATAAAGAGTAATTGGTAAGTAGTACTAGTATACTTTTTCATATTTTTGGGCCATCAATTTCATGCATTGTTGTCATTGATCTAATTATAGCTTCTTTGTCAGAGTGGTACATTGTAGTATCAGATAACTAGCATCATGCTAGATCCTAGTAAGTACTAGTACTTGTTTTCTTATACTATAATGCCTACAATTTTTTCACATGAAATTCAATAGCATTAATGTTCTTGATGAAAAATCATCTGATCCATTCCATTCTGTTACAGTCTCAGGCATGGACCCCTCTCAGAAATGATTCCATTAGGAAAAGAGAGAGAGCATGAAATGGCCAATCATACAGAGAGGAGAGAGAGAAGAGAAGAGAAGAGAAGAGAAGAGAAGAGAAGAGTCCCTATTAAAATCTTATTAGATTATTAAATCACATTAATCAAAGGCAGACAGGAGCCAGCTCAGTCTCTGTGGCATTGGTGCATCGATAGGAGACATTTGGGATTTAATTAATTATATTAGCAGCAGCAGCAGCAGCTGCACTTCTTCTTATATGTATGCAAGTCTCTAAAATTATTACTAGTAATTTATAGTAGTAGTAGTAGTATTACTCTTGCAGTATCTCCGTACATAAATCTTAAGCATTTACTAGGGATCTACGAAAAACCATTCAAGTTGTTAGCTGGCCATTTTGGATATAGAATCTAGTAGTATATTAATTTCCAGACCACCAGCTGGTTGTCTTGTTCCTTATAATGTGCTGCATTCTGGACCATCTGATCTTCAGGATTCTACCTACCTATCCGTCAAATGCTTCAAATTTGCAAAAGCTTCTCAACTTTCTTGTTTTTGTTTTCTTGATCAATCTCTTCTCTCTTTTCTTAGGTTGGTTATTTGTCCGTAAACAGACAAGAAGTTGTGAATTACGTAGCAATGAGTAGATAGATATGGTTATGGTTAGTAGTAGGTAAGCTAAATCTTGGTACAAACTAATGATTTGATTCTAGAATATCAATGGCATATTTTTCTCATCCAATGAGAATTTATGAATATTGTCAGGCTAGCCAAGGAGACACTTGCCAAGATGGTTAGGTTCGTAGGAGCATGCTATACTCAAGGAAGGACACAGCTGCCGAAATGTTTAATATAAAGACTAATAAGATATTGATATGATTAGTGTTAATTAAGGAACCGCATTAAGCGGTAAACAATTAGCTAGGGAAAATGTCTTGTATGATCAGAATAACTTTTAACACTATTAATGTTAGGCAAGCTAACATCTCCTTAGTTTATGTGAGAGTGACAAATAAAAGAGTAGTGTGCATAATTAAATAATAATATTAACCACGTACCCTTTGGTTAGTTTTGATATCAAAATGCAGCACATAAATTGAGATTAACGCAGAATAAAGATGTTAAAATGCCATGGTGTGGATGCTAATAGATAAAAGTAATTAAGAAATGGAAATTGGGGTTATATAGTAATCATGAATTGGGGGGTTGGCGGGGGGGGGGGGGGGGGATCACAGGCAACAAAGCATGCTTTGATTTCTTTAAATACAAGACAAGAGCACCAAAAATAGAACAGAGGGAATTTTCCATTTTCCCCAGCCACATGCTTCTTCATGGGGACCACCTATATTATACAAACAAATACTACTATGTGTATATGTATATTATAAAGCTTCAAAGAGCATGAGAATTAAGATCCCAAAAAGTAATAGTAGGAAGAAAATAAAGGAGGATGTGTCTGTGTCTCTCTCTCTCAAATTAAGAAATCCATTTGCATGCTGGGTTACGGTGTTAGCTTTGCTTTAAAAGAACATCTCATGTTATTGGACACTGCAATTGTTCTTATCCTTGAGAAAGGCCAATTAACTCAACTTTTAAGAAGAGCCCACTACCTACTAGTAATGGAGGGTTTTTCTTGGGTGCCTCAAATCCACACACTTGACCAAGAAAAACAAGCAAATCAATTTCCTTAAATCAACACCTTTACCCAGATTTACTGGAGTAATTAATTACTATAATTATAATGAGGACAGCTCTGTCTCTCTCTGTATTGGTAATTGGTAATTGGATCCTAAAATTATTGGAAAAAATTTCTACTTGATGTGTACGTACGTGACTACCCTAAACTTATTTAGTGGAGTACATAATAGACAGCATTCACGATTCTAATTATGTATGTGAATTCCAATAAATAAGCTTGGAATTCACTGTTTACTACTAGTATCTCCGTTTTTAAAAGATTTAAAGTTTTTGCATACGCTTACAACATGATTTTCTCATTGAAGCAATTCATAATGGAGTAGAGTAGGAGTATATAATAACAACAAAAGGTAGTATTTCAAAACTTTTTGCTTTCTTAGAATTCAGCACATATACATCCATCCATCCATCCAAAAGAGCTCCAGCTACCTAATTGCATCTAACTACTAACTAAAATCCTAAAATTAATCAGCATAAAAGTTACATGCCCAGAATTTGGCAAAGACTAGGCATGGCATGGTTACTAGGAGGGGTTAGTATGGCTATATATTAGGTACCTACTTCAGAAACAATGGGATTGGGAAGGGGCATGGGGGAGGAAGGAATATAACACACACATATATATATATATATCCTAATTTTTCTAAATTGCAGCAGCAATTAATGGATCGATATTTGGTTCACCAGAAAGCATAGATGCTCTCTCGCACACAGGATAGATATGTCTTGGCAAATCAATCACAACCTTTGATCATGAGTATCGGACAGATGTCGAAAGATGATTGGTGCCCCATACTGCGGGTAAAGAAGCATCAACACCGTTGGTGCGTGTTGATACTGTGGGGACAACTGAAATGAGAATCTTTGTAATATTATGGCAAGCGTTAGCTTTGCTTGCAGGATTGCTAGATTTTGGCCTATACATGTCCGAACCCCGAGGCTAAAGGGCATGAAGGCAACAGGATGTTTCGAAGCTCGGGCTACCCCTTCTGAGAACCGACCAGGGTTGAACTCATTTGCGTCGTTCCCCCATATGACTGGATCGTGATGAACGGCCAAGATCGGTATCAGTAGTTGGGTCCCACGTGGGACCTGACAACCCCCGAGTTCCACGTCAGCTTTAGCCCGTCTAATGGTGGCCACGACGGGAGGGTAAAGTCGTAAAGTTTCATTGAGGATCATACCTAGCTGCACATACATACCACAAACATTTATTTATTTATATAAAAGATTTTCACGAGGATATTTTGGTAGTTTCAACAAAACAAATGAAAAAATTAAGACAACATAATTTTCATTTTTATTATGATATGATAGATGGCTCTTAAATGAGGGTAGGGTGGGTTAGGGTTACCATCTTAAGCTTGGAAACATCATCTTTGGTGGGGATGTCACGTGGTCCGCAGACCTTGAGCACCTCGTCACGTGCTAGCACCTGCCACTGAGGGTGCATTGCTAGCAAAACGGTCGTCCACGTCAGCAAATTCGACGTGGTTTGCTCGCCGGCAAAGAAAAAGCTCTTGCACTCCTCAGCAATGTCATGGACGGTGATCGGTGTAGAAGAAGAAGAAGAAGAATTCAATTCCTTCCTCTTCATGCTGGCCTGAATCATGAGGCCCAACAAATCCTTGGGCCCATTTTCCAGCATTTCGGTGTCCCAATTCTCCCCCCTTTGATCTATCACTCTCATTAGAGATTTCTTGATTTCCTTCTCCAGTTTCCAAGACTTGATGTTTCTTTTTGTGGGCAAAAATCTGGTACCAAAAAAATTATTATTATTATTACTGTATTATTATTATATTTATATTTCCTCGGATTTTCATAAACCAACATTATATACTTACTAGTTTTTTTATTTATTTTTAATATATATATATATGAAAAATTAAAGAAGAAAATAAATAATATTAATAGAATGTTTGAAATATGAATTAATAATAAATTAGTACCTATAACCGGGGATGAATAGTTTTTGAAATGCCTCCGATGCTAAGGCCATTTGTTGGGCTTGGAGTTGGAAAATGGTTTTTCCATCTTCATAACTTGGGCCGAATGCAGTTCTAGTAACAATATCTTCCGTCAAGGTTTGATACCATTTGGAGACTTCAATTTCCACATCGCCAGAGTTGGACATTGCTAACCATTTGTCCAACATTTCCACCACGCTACTAGCCGCTACAGGGATCAACAACTAGAAAAAAATTGCAATGCAATTACTCCACTAGATATGGAATTAAGTGATACAGTATATAGCTGATAATTAATTAAACTTACTTTGAGGTTCTCCATATGGAAGGTGGGGGTGATGATTTTCCTGTGATGAGCCCATTTTTCGCCTTTGAGGCTTAACAACCCATCGCCTTCAAGCTGTTTGATGAGCGGGTGAGCCTCATTCTTCTCATAAAATTCAGACTTTGAGGTGAAGATTTCTCTAATAAGGTCTGGATCAGCCACCGTGAGGCGAACTGTCGGTCCAAACCAAACAAGAAATGTTGGACCTGCATGGGTAATTTTTTAAAATGTACTACTACTTATTAGTAGGAGGAGTACTAATTAATACAAGTGATTCAGCATATTGATAATAGACGAACAACTAATATATACAGAAGACCATAAAAAGCATACATACATACATACATACATACATGTAATTGAAAGAAAAAGCTCAACACTAAGTGAGAAGGTTATAAGACGGCCACTAATTCAAGAGAGCTTGCTGCCTGCCTGCGTGGATATATATAGACTAGACCCTACAGCTACAATGGTAAGGAATGATGAAGACATAGAAAAAGAGAGAAGAGAACAAAACAAAGTAAGAAGAAGACAACTCAAAATTAACTAATAACTATGCCACTAGCAAACACAAATTAACACATCTTCATTATCAAAATTCAGGGCCAGGAGGAGGCTCAGTCCAAGCCACCCAGCCAGCTCCCCCAAAAATAAAATCTAGATCGAAGAACATTAACTATAAGGACATATATATTGGGAGCAGGAAAGTTAACGATAACTCCATGACCATCTATTTCAAAAGACAACAAAACTACTTTTCAGCAGTGATGATGAGATGGCTCATGAAAAAAAAATATTCAGAAATTTCAGAAAAGGATATATAGATAATTATAAATATTCTCACAAATACAAATTATGGAGAACTAGAGAGAGGGAGTGACAAGCTGAAGAAATGGCCTAAAGAGCTTTAAAAAGAACAAGTAAATCCAAAACTTACTTTCAAGTTTCAACTACCCTTTCAGAAGCTATAAAATGTTAAAGATAGACCAACCCAAAAATAAAAATAAATTAAAAATGGGCATCATCACACAAGGGCATCGTCCATAAGATCAATCATCAACACATAGCTATCTCTCATTGAAGATATAAAAAGAAAAAGTTTTTTTACCCAAAATTATACTAACTTATATATGTGTGTAATATAGCCTTGACAGCCCATTAGAGGATGCATGTCAAGAAACAAGAAAAATATTAAATTAAAGAAAACAATATCAAAAACCCAACAAACCAACCTAAGATTTGGAGTTTTCTTTTTCTTTTTTGAAAGAGAAACAGAGAGAATCAAAAAGGGGATGAAATGAAGTAGTGAAGAAAGTAATTACCATAGATTTTCTTCCAGTGGTGGTAGAAGGAGAGGACTCTAGGGAGAATATTATGAGAGAAAGGAAAAGGCATGGGTTGAGAAGAAGCCTTCAACATTAGGCTCACAATTTCCTTTGCATTGCCTATCAAGAAGCGATAAGGGGGGCCTCTGATTCCTTGCTTACAGAAATGTTCTTCAATCTTTCTGGGTCTCCACCAAAGCATAACCATAATCTTTAGCAACAAAACCAGCACTATAAAACACACAACAAACACTTTGATGAACCAACAGCTGTAAAACATGATCATCAGCTGATCTTCTTCCATGGATTACTTGTTGCTTGTATGGAGCAGCCTTTTTTGCTCTGCTTCTTTTTCTTCCTATCTTTTTTGTTTTGGTTGTGTTTGTTGCTTACTGGTAGTGTTGTCTCTTCACTTCTCCTTTTGTATTGCCACCACCACCAGCAACTAATTTAGAGAGAGAAGGAAAGGTCTGTTTGGCAAGGCCAACGGCGTAGGGGCCGCCATTGAAATTTTAAGGGTCAACGAATGATGTGTTTTTTTTTGCATATTTTATTTCTTAAGACAATGTTACCCTTTTCTTTTCTCACCGGTATCGTTCTATCCCATCTATTTTTTTTGACTACAAACACAACTATTTTACAACTATTTTATAAATTGCTGATGTGACATATTCCACCTAAATATATTAATTAACAAATTGTTTCAATGTAATCTTTAGCCCCACACAATATGTTGAGCTGTTGTATGCCACATCAGCATTTTATAAAATATTTATAAAATAGTTTGTATCTCTAGCATTATTCTTTTTTTTTTTTTGCTTTTCTCTCTTGATAATAAGGGTCTTTTCGGGATGACTTATTTTAAAATGACTTACACATTAAAATTTAAAATGACTTATAAATCATATTAAGTGGTTATTTATAAACAAAAGTGTTTGACATTCTTTTGACTTATAAATCAGAAATTAAGTTAAAATAAAATATAAAGGTGTTTGATTAAAATGACTTGTGAGTTAAAATAAGATGTAAACACTATAAGGACAAAACGGTCTTTACATTTGGTCAAATTTATTAATTTTAAAATAATTTATAAATTATTTTTTAATAAGTCAAAATTTATTACTTATTAAAAATAACTTATAAATTCAAAAATAATTCAGAAAATAAGTGATCCCAAATAATTCAACAGTACAAAATAAGAATCTCTCTTCCTCTTGATGGGTTGAGTTCGGCAATCATTTTCTTTCAAACGCAAGTACTTTTTGAAGATATTATTCCAAAAAATATAAATTAATTTCTTAAATAATAAAAACTATTTCAATCACAATATGAATCATAAGTCTAGCGAAAATCACAATAAAAAAGGAATAAATTCAAGGAATATTGGTCACATTTGAACCTAGAATCTTAAAATTAAGGTTCTCAATAGGATTCAGTTACTATGAAGTTAACTTCATAATAAGTTAGTTAATTGACTAATATAGTACTGACACACAGATAAATTATCTGCAGGCCTGCGTATCAACACTATATTGATCAATTAACCAAAATTAATTTCATGCTGATCAGTCCCGTCTCAGTAACACGTGTATAATGTTTTAACTCAACTTCTTTGAGTATTCACAATAGTTTTTCTTATCTCTATCCCTACTCTACAATGTAACTGGGTCATTATGCAGGATAATGATTCAATTTTTTCAATATGTACCCAACATGTTCTTTATATTGATTCCTTAAATAATAAAATTTGAAAATTTAAAGTTTCAACCGCCAAAGCATGTTTTGACCGTTGTAACTATTTGACATTTGTATTGGCTTCATGCGTTAGAGCCTATGATAGATGTAATATACTACAACCTCTTGTTTTTAATTATTAAATCGCTATTAATTTATTAATCTTTTTTGAAGTAAGTATGTGATATTTTTAAATTTAATATTAATATAATTTTAAACAATACTTATTGCAACTTATTTAGGAAAAAAATATTATTTGTAAGACCCCAACTATGAATAAAGATTTAATTTTCTCTAAATATTATTTTAAATAATAAGGTGTGATTTGATATAATGTTATAGTTATGGGTGATATATGCAAATTTTGCAAGCAAACAAGTTATTATAAAATATTCGTTTGGTCGGAGAATATTCTTTTTGTCGAGAAATATCCGTATGACATCACAATTATTGGTGGACCCCACAATGGAATAACTGTCGGATATAGAATGCGACAGAAATAATCTTTTTATAAAAATAAACGGCAAATTTTTTACCGTTAACTATAGAAATACTTGTGATAAAAGAACAATAATACGTGTGGTTGCACAGTAGCACACGTATTGTACAATATCTCTGATTATTAATGCTTACGTAAGAAGTCACTTTGTTCATTTAATAATTGTCATAGTAGTTGTTGCATAGTATCTCATATTATTGATTCAATTATTGTCATAGTATCATCTGCATAATATTTTATATTATTAAATCAATAATTGAGACAACACATTTATTCATATTATTATTTGCATTATTGACAATGTCTAGAAAGTTGTGTCGAAGAAAGGGTTTAGGTTATTTAATTGCACGCCAATAAGGAGAAATCCTTATCGGAAAGCCCCCTCTTTCTTGAGAATGATCTGATTGTCAATAGTGAGTTATAATATTAATGATGAATAATTGTTAAAAGATTAAAAATATGTTTATTGAAGATAAATGATTTGTAGTAAATATTTATTCAACTTTTGATATAAATAGAGGCGTTTGTTATGAGGCGTTTGTTGTAAGTTTGACTTATTATTCCATGGGGAGATGTACTAATTTTTCGGACCGTCGGTTGTGATTTTAATAGTAAATCAATATGGACCGTCCGTTTTAATAGTTAATCAATCTGGACCGTCCGTGAATCAGTTACTATTTAGTCCATTCTCCTATAAATAGAAACTTATTTCTTCTTTCATTCTCACCAATTCACTAAGACTCACAAGAGAAACTAAAAAAAGAAAGAAGAACAGTATTTTGCTACTTTACTATTACAGTATTCAATCTCCTACTAAGGTAAGGGATATTATTTTTCGTATTCATTCTGTAATTTGTGGGAATAACTTGTCTACGCGGATTACCGCATGCATGGTGAATAACCCTTCGTACTCATTCTTTATTTATATATGGAAAAGATTTGTCTTCGCGGGTTACCACATGACGCGTGAAAATCTATTTACAGTTTGGTATTTTTTTTGCGGGAAAAAGCAGTTTTACACCATTAAGCAATTAGCCATTGTACTTTAAAAATATTCAATTGACCTATTGTGGTTTTTAAAAATGTACAATCAAGTCATTCCGTCCAATTTAACTAACAAACGTCTAAAAATATCCTACGTGGCTTTTTGAAAAAAAATTTACGTGTATTTGCTGACTGGGCAGGAGGAAGCTTGATTATCCTACATGGTATTTTTTTCCTTTTATCTCTTTTCCAAATAATATATTAAAACTTTTGTATCAATGAGATCTATTACAACATTGTATTAATTTCTACAAAAATTAAAAATAAAAAAATCATTAATTACATGGCAAAAAATAATTAATACTAATATATATTTTAATGATATAAAACAGGTAAGTACATAATTAACATAAAATAGAAAATTTGATACAATTAGCAAAAAATAGTTTTAAAAATAAAAATAAAATATTAGTTTGATTAAGACGCCGTGGTGATAATTTTAAAAATAATTAATTTTAAAAATAAAAAATAAAATATTAATTTAAAAAATAATTAATTAATTTTTAAATAAAATAATTAATTTTAAAAATAAAAATAAAATTTTAATTTTAAAAATAAGAATAATATATTACTTTTAAAACTAATTTTTGCTAATTGTATCAAATTTTCTATTTTATGTTAATTATGTACTTACCTTTTTTATATCATTAAAATATATTAGTATTAATTATTTTTTGCCAAGTAATTAATGATTTTTTTTAATTTTAATTTTTGTAAAAATTAATATAATGTTATAATAGATCTCATTGATACAAAAATTTTGATATATTATTTTTATTATTTGGAAAAGAGATAAAAGGAAAAGGAAAAAAGCCACGTAGGATAACTAAGCTTCCTTTCGCCCAGTCAGCAAATACACGTAATATTTTTTTTATCAAAAAGTCACGTAAGATATTTTTAGACATCTGTTAGTCAAATTGGACGGAATGACTTGATTGTATATTTTTTAAAACCACAATTAGTCAATTGAATATTTTTAAAGAACAGTGGCTAATTGCTTAAAACATGACAACCACAATGGGGTAAACGTACTTTTTTCCTTTTTTTCTTCATATTCTTAAATTTAAACTTACTCTGGTAAATATTGCTTCTATAATCTCTGAAATTAGTAGAATATCCTTGAGTTTTACGGTTCATCTAGTATCGTTTCATTTGAATATTGTTATGAACTTTCTTATTAAATTTTAATATTTTCATTCGGAGTACTATTCATGGGATACTATTCACTCGACGTACTATTTATTCGGGGTACTTTACACGACGGGGCACTATTCATTTGGTACTATTCATTCGGGTACAATTAACGAGGTACTATTCACGACAAAAGTGATTTCTTTTCTGTTTAAATTATTTTTAATACATGAATATCATTCTTGAATTTTACTCTACAAATTAGTTATCATGTTGACAATTTGGACATTCGTGAACTCTGGATAAATTGAATTATAAATCTCTAATATTTATCTTTGATCTCACTTGATTAATTCCTTATATCATTGTCATCATCCTCATGTTTATGTTGTGATAAAAGATATTTTTGGCTCATAGTGCATAGAAGGACTGTTGATTTGTATGATTATGACTAAGAATTTTATATTGGTATAATCATGAACGGTAATGTTACAGAAAAATGATGGGTTAAAGTCCTCTTTGGCCTGTAGTGCATAGATGGACAGTTGTTTGACATGATCATGACCACTTGTGATACTAACGAATATCATTGGTCCGTAGTGTATAAATAATTTATTGATGTGAAATATTTATTGATTATTGTTATATGGATAAAATATTGATGATGGACTTTTAAATCATAGACGATGTTTTACTTGACTCTTCTAATGGATTGTTATTTCCGCTGCAGTTGTTGATCTAAAATTTATTGTCTATTGTATTCTATTGAATGAAGATAATATTTCTTACGAATATTGAACGAAAATAATATTTCTTGCGAATATTGAATGAAATAAAATTTCTTACGAATACAAAAAATAATATCGTAAACGAATATGAAATAAATAATACCCTTTACATTAAAAGAGCATTTCTGACTGGTATAACATATATATTCTTGAAGAATTTTTTTACTATTTTCTACATTCAAAACTTTCTTAAACTCTAAAATACGCTCAATATTATAGAAGAAGAATTCTCTGATTCTGGTGTGATTTTCTTTTCTAAACTGAACATCCTATTTATTGGAGAATGATAGGATACTATTTAGGAAAAATAATCTCGGACTACACAGTAAGATTCGACGAATTCACGGGCGTTCGGTTGAATTTTTTTATTTTACTATGCAAATACTATGCAAACACTATGCATAATAAAATATAATATATTCTATTTTACATAAAAAACAAAACTTATTAATATATATATATACAGATTTGATCAAGTCCGGACTCCCAGACCTGATCAAATTCTGACCATTTTTTTGCTTTTTTTTAAACAACTAAAAAAATTATGAAACTTGAATTTTTACATAAGACAGTGTTTTGAGTGTGATTTAGATACATATAACAAAACATTTCTGTATAGTCTGTACAGATATGTTTTGTTATATTTATCCAAATCACACCCAAAATACTGTATTATGTAAAATTCAAGTTCCATGTTTTTTAGTTGTTTAAAAAAAAGCAAAAAAAAAAAGGTCCAGATTTAAACCTGTCCGAGATTCCGGACAGGATCCTCTCTCTCTCTCTCTCTCTATATATATATATATATATATATATATATATATATACGGTCCGAATCTTAAGCTCACCCCTTTTAGCGATGGACCCGACGACGGTTTGGTCATACAACTGTCGTTTATACTTTTAGCGACGAACAATATATATCGTCGCTAAAAATATAGACGACGGTTGTATGACCGAACCGTCGCTAAAGGGGGTGAGTTGGATAAGCGATAAACTTAAGATCCGGACTATATATATATATATATATATATATATATATATATATATATATATATATATATATATATATATACACACACACACACACACACACAATCCTAACCAAAGTCACTCCCGTGACTTTTGGTTCCCCCCAACTTTGGTTATATATATATAATACTTGTATGTATATATTTCAACAGTTAACGGTATACTTGTATATACTTTCTAGATATTGTTAATAATGTAAATAATAATATGAATAATTTATCGTCTCAATTATTGATTTAATAATATAAAATATTATGATAATAATTGAATCAATAACGTGAGATACTATGCAGCAATTGATGTGGCAATAATTGAAATAAATTGAATGACTTCTCACGTAAGCATCAATAATCAATACCGTGTTCTACTATGCAACCACGCGTATTAGTGTACTTTTAATACCGTGTATTTTAACAGTTAACGGTAAAACCTTTGCCGTTATTTTTATAAAAGTTATTTCTGTCGTTTTTTTACTCTGACAATAATTTCGTTGTGTGGTACACCAATGATTGTGTCATCGTACGAATATTCCCTGTTAAAACGAATATTCCCCGACTAATCAAATATTTTATAACAACTTACATACTTTGTAAAATTTGTAAATATTACTCGTAACTATAACATTATATCAAATCCACACCTTGATATTAAAAAAAAAATATTTCGAGAAATTTAAATATTTATTCATAAAAGTTGGGTCTTACATAATTTTTTTATTTTAAATTTGTAGTAATTTATGGAGTGAGTATTGAATGGATTGTAGCTGCAAATGTATATAAGATCAATATTAACTTTTAAAATGTTAATGTGATATATTTTTAAATTTAAAATTAATATGATTCATTTAAATTTTAAAAATAATAAATTTTATAATTTACAGTACTTTATAACATTTATAATTATATTGACATAAATTAAATAAATTTATATCAATTTCAAATTTAAATATGTTTGAAATTAATTTTTAAAAAATAAGTTAATATTAATTTTATAATTTGAAAATGAAGTAATAAAAAAGTCATATGACAATAATGTCAAGATGTGTATGATTGATGAGTTGTCCACTTAAATGTGGGTGTGAAATGTCATTTTGCATATATAGAGAATGATCTTTTGACTCCCTCACTCTGGGGAGTAAAATCATATATAGAGATTAAAGTAGAGAGTTAAATAAGGATAAAGAAACTGTTGGATAATAATTTGTTGATGTATTTTTTAAAATTGGGGATAAAGAGTTTATTGAGAAAACTGTTGTGAGTGCTCTTAGAGAATTATTTACTTGACATACTTTTTAGATGAATATGTGTTGCGTTAAGATAATCCAACTAGTATATTAGACAATGAATTAGGTCTTATTTTGAAATCTATTTAGAATTGTGATTTTTTTTGTCAAAACATTCTCATGGTGTGATGGGTTTAATTTGATGTCCACACATCTCTTAAAAAATTGTGAATTTTGTGTCAAAACATCCTCATATTTTGATAATTCTAGTACACAAATCTTTTGGGTTTATGATTTTTAAAATTGTAAAATGCTTTTATTGAGAATATTTTGTTCTTTAATTTGGGCTTGATCGTTATAGTCTCAATCTTGACATCAAGTTAATACCTTATTGACGGATGTGAATTATTTAAAGGGTTCTTTATAGAAATATACAATAATTAGAAAGTAATTACACCATTAGTGCGTCCACAAAATAATTACAAAAAGAGTGTAACAAATTTAAATCATTCAATTTCACATTAATAAGGAAACCTAAAATCAAGGAAAAATAATTGTCATAATTAATAATTCAAATTTAAACCATTCAATTTCACATTAATAAAGAAACCTAAAATTAAGGAGAAATAACCACCATAATTAATAATTTAAATCAAATTTTTGGGATCTATCAACAAAAATAAATTTATAATTCAAATCAAAAGAGGGAAAAACAAAAAAAATATCTTCTCTCCTAATCTTCATCTCACTCACCGCTCATTCTCTTCATCATCGCCTTCTCTCTCCTTCCCTTCATCATCTTCCTCCGTCGCGAATCTTCAGAAGTTCTTGGTTGCCCCGCCGCTACATCGCACTCTCCTCCCCTTCATCATCCTCCTCCGCCGCAAATCTCCAGAAGTACCTGAGTTACTGTTTTAATTTTTTTTTTTGACGATTTGGTTACCCATAAAAACTAAAATGGTTACATTTGTATGAATGTTTGGCTACCAACTAAATCATATTCAAAATAAATTTATAACCTAATAAAACTGATTTGGTTACCTTGGTCTAAAGGTTTGGCAACCAACTGCGCGAAGATTTGACTACCAACTACATCACATTCAAAATAAATTGGTAACCTAAATAAAACTGAATAGGTTACCTTGGTATGAAAGTTTAGCTACCAACTGTATCACATTTAAAATAAATTGGTAACCTAATAAAATTGAATAGTTTACTTGGTATGGTAGTTTGACTACCAACTGCACTATAGGAAAAAAATTCAAGTAACACTTGAAAATAATTTTTAAATTAATTGGTAACTTAACCAACAGTGGGGTGGTGGAAAGCGTTGCAAGTGGCAAGACGGTTAATGGAGGCGGAGGTGGTCATAATGGAGGTAGTGGAGGCGGAGGAGGAGGCGACCATAATGGAGGCGACGGCGGAGGAGGAGATGGCGGCAGAAAGGGAAGCGGATCGGGAGGGGATGAGATGGTGAAGGGGAAGCGGATCGGGAGGGGAGGAGATGAGATGGCGGTGGAAGTTGCAAATCTGAAGTGTTTATTTTTTATGATGATGATGATGACAACAATGAAAATGATATTTAAAATACCCACCTAAATTAAAGGGATAATAAATACATTAATTTTATAAATAAAATATTTAAATGTATTAATTGTGTAAATATTTTAAGAATGCACTATTGTTGTAATTATTTTAAAAAATATACTAAAAAGTGTAATTGTTCCTTATTTAAATAGTAAGTGTTAACGTTAAAATTTGTCCATCCGTAAAATTACTAAACAACGAACGAGAGACCTGCACATAGAACGAGAAACCATACTGAGAAGTTTGACGAATGAAGTCGTCGGGAGATAACTTCAATGTGAGAATCAGTACAAGATAGAAAGGTCAACAGTGAAGAAATATAATTTACTTTAATGTATAAAAGTAAATAATATGAGAGGTACTTGAAACCTGAATTATGAACATGTATTTATAGCTCTGTGAATTTTTCAAAAGTCAAGCTTTTGATTGGAATATCTCGCCACATGACGTGGCCTACCAAATCATTCGAGGCCCAAAATCATGTTCAAACAGTAACTACCAAAGAAAATTTATTACAAAATAAAATAAAAATTGAAGATAATTGTGGAATTTGGTTAGGTCATTGATTGACATAATTAATTTAGTGAAGGAAGACAAAACTCTTTGGTCCATCTTATCTTACATAAGAATATAAACCACTTTAACAAAAAGACAAGATTACTACTCATTGACATTGTAAAGCCAATCAAGCACAGCAGCCCTGAATCAGTTAGTTTAAGCTTCTTAACTACCCTACTCCATGAGGGACTGATATAGTGGTAACTTTGAGGTTGATTCTCATTTAGGCGAATTTATTTTTTTTAATGTGAAATGTGAAGTTTATTTAATTGTGAGTTAATTAATTAATTTATTTATTTTTATAAGATTTGATTGTTTTTAATATTGTAACAATGTGTTGATGTAATTCATTATATAAGACTTCCTTCGTTGTAAATTAAATTGTAAGACTAATATTAATCTTATAATTTGAAATAAATATAATATAAAATAAAATACATTTTTACAAATGTAGTTTATCCCAATCTCATTTCACCATCCGCAGTCTTAAAAGTGACATATAGATTGGAATTATATATATATATATATATATATATATATATATGTACATACCCAACTGTGCAGTACACAGTTGTCTCGTTGCCATCGATATTCTGGTCTATGACGACGATTCATCCGGCGTTATAGTCTAAAAAAACTGTCGTCATAGCATGACAGTGTAGCGCACAGTTATGTATATACATATAACCTATGTATATATAAGTAATAATAGAATTTCACATTATGAGTTGTTTTGTGAAAATTTTATATGTAAATGTAAGATTGGGAGAGTTTCTAAGAACTTACGACTAGGTAGCTAGTATAATTAACAAAATTAAAGTTTCAAAATTTGAATCAATACTACTACCACCATCCTAGTCCTAGCTTAATAGTAGTAGTAAATTAAGGCGTATAAATTAATTCAGTGCCGTGGACTTTTATCAGTTTAATTATAGTAGTGGTAGTAGTACTCCCTTCCGTCCTTAATATAGGTCATTTTAGAGTTGTGCACAAATATTAACTAAATGATTGTAAAACATTAAATATACTATCAATTATCTATATTGCCCTTGTATTAAAAAAAGAGAATATTATTTATTGGTCAAAAAATAGTGAGAGAACCAAAGTTATATTTATTACTTGGAATAATATTGAAAACTAAACAATTAATACTTATTTGAAATGCTTAAATTACTTATATTTAGGAATAAAAATATTTCTTTAAAACAACTTATTTTAAGAAACGATAGTAGTAGGAAATAGTCACCTATTGAGTAATCGCAAACATGCAACCAGATTGCCAGTGCCAGTAATTAAGTTGTCTGTTAAGTGTTAAGTAGTAGTAGTAGGAAAGCACACTATTGATAAATAATAATAATATAAATTTGCCCTTATTTTTTCCTGCAACTCCATTATCCTATTTGTTTTTCTCATCACTCCAGACACTTTATCCCTATTTTTTATACTCTATTATTCATTATTCTTAAATTTTGTAACCTTTTAAAGATTTTCTTTATCTCTTATTTATTTTATTAAATTTCAATATTTCACGCAAATAGCTTATAGTATATTTGAAGTAAGAAAAAAAAATTGGCATCTCAATTAATTTTTCTCTCTCAAATATTTAGTGTTTTTTTTTCATTTCCATACATTTAAATTCTAATATAGATAAGTAGTCTACAAATGTTAATATGTGAGAGAGAAATAAGGCTAAAAGGGCTTATAAGGAGTGCGATGGCTGATATCTTTCTTCTCCTAGTCATAGCTTGTTCCCAAAAAGAAGGATTAGGAGTGGGGATAGGTTAAATAGGGGGCACAAAGGGGGTTGTTATTTTGGAATGTTGCTCTTAAATTTATGCACATGGGAACAAGGCTGTCTATTTAAGGGTTTGTTTGTGGGGATATATGCTTTGGGTTGACCCAACAGTGAGTACCCACCCAAGGGCACCCTCCCCTAATCTTGTCTTAATACTCCCAAGACATGTTTGGGTCATGTGCCCTCCTACTTCCTTCCTATACACACACACACATTTCAACCACAACAACAAACTCTCTCATTTCTTTCTTACATTTTTCACCCATAGTATGAGTGCCTAGAGGAGGAGAGGTGTCTTCCTTCATCTAATATGGCGATACTACTTTACCTTGTGACATGACTGGAGGAGCATATTAAACTTTTTAGCCACCTACCTAGCTTCCCTTTGCTCACATTTCCCTTATCCTCTTTCATATATGCATACACATTCATTGTACTTTTAGCATGTATGAAGAGAGTATTGTGGGATACATTGTACAATCCATAAAAATTAATTAATTAGACTCTTAGGGCCGTTCGGGAATGACTTATTTTAAATGATTTATAAATTAAAATATAATTTGATTTATAAATTATTTTAATTTATGACTTATTAGTAAAATCATTCGGCATCAATTTGACTTGTAAGTTAAAAATAAAGTTAAAACAAGTTATAAAAGTGACTTATAAGTTAAAATAAATCTAAAGATTACTAAAAAGGACACTAACAAAAAGAGGGGCAAAATAGATATTACATTGGTCAAACTCAGCGTATAAATAGAAAAATAAGTCATTCCCGAACATGTAAATATTAACAAATAACTTATAAATTGGTCATAAATTATTCCCGAACAGACTCTTAATGTGAATTAGAGGGATTAATATAAAATAGGAAAATGATATTCTAGAACTAAAATGAAATATCATTATTAGTCGTAAGGTACAATACGCACCAATACATAATACAGTTAATATTGCATTTACTGCTCTAAACTAACAGTATTTAACACTTTTATGTTACGTTTAGATTGAAAAAAATGAAACAATGAATGTAATAGAGAGTGAAATGATTCATTTCATTCTTGACTGGAATGAGTCATTCCATATTTTTCTCCAATGAATAAAATTCACAAATTTGATAAGGATGAGAATAATTCATTTCATTCTAATAAAACAATCATACACATTTTTTTCATTTTATAAAAATGAATTAATTCTCACATTCATTTATGTCATCCAAATGTATCATTAACATGTTGAAAACTCTAATATTTAAAAGAAACTCTAGATAATATCTAAAAGTGTCTGTCACCAAGTGAATGTCTAAAAAAGAATGACATAATGTAACATCTTGAAAAGACATTAACTTAATCAAATAATTTAATTAAATCTTTTAAAAAAATTATTATACGTATCACGTTTTAAATAAATGCATTTTATATTAAAATGACCTGAAAAAATTTATCATCCCATATCAAGAAATACACGTATCGTGCATATCGAAACGTGGCCCTAAGTAACATTCATTTCGAGTGATCAAAATATGAACTTGTATTATGGGAACTTTCATGGTGAAATAGCAAGGAGTCTAGCTTGCAACTCAACCAGAGTTAACTCCCATGGCGGAGTCATATTAGAGAGTGTGGGGTCAATTGATCTCATTGAAAAAAAATATTTATTTTATAATATATGATAAATTTAGAAAAAAATTAAATGTAATGAATAAATTGACCTACTGAAATTTTATACTTTTTTTAATATACGGGGTCAAATTGAATTTTTTTATAACTTTATCAATTTCATATTACTTCTACTCTCTTGATGTATACATCTTTCTTTGATTTTTTAAAATAAATAATAATCTGATTTATATTATTTTTATAACATAAATTTTTTAAATATTTATTAATAAATTTGTGATTAGAAAGACGTATTATCTCTGTTTAGAATTTTTATATGTAAACAAATAATAATTCATCAGATTCTATTTAGCTTTTGTTTATACAAAATATTATAACTAAGGTTGTGTGTGTTATCAAAGTGATATTTAATATTTTGTGATGCTAAATTGTTAATTTAAATTGCATAAAATTTTGTTGTTTCAATTGATTTTGGAACCGAAACAAGACCAAATGAAGTTGCACCGCACGATTAAAAATCACACCACAACAATCATGTGCAGTTTTGGATTTGTCAAACCGTACTAAAGCAGTTTTGTATACGATTTGGGTTTCGAACCGCACCATGCTCACCCCTACTCTTAGCACCGAGACATGACACTTGTGTGGCAATATGATCAGTCCATGGCGTATCCTTTTATTTGGTATAATGCTCTAGGTGTGAGCTTTGGCCATTTGACATGTTTGTTTCGGTTGCATATGGGTCGACCCTAGTTTTTATTTTGTTTTGCAGATTGGTTATATTTGTGCTAGACATGCATTCCGATTTGTATGCATTTGGATTCTTGGTCCAATGTATGATTTGCATATGTGACATTATTTATACTTTGTCTGTGTGACAAGGTTTTATTTTGTTTGAAGCTCGGTATGAAATAACCACTTAGCCACGTTGATTCAGCCTTTTATTTATTTCGTTAATTCTTTTGATTCAGATATATTTTATTTTGACTTTGGAGATTATATTATCATCGGAATTTATGTTAAGACCCTATTCAGTATTTTGTCAATCTATTTCATATTTTAGTTGTGCATTTTTTATATATCTCTATTCGTACTAGGCATTTTGCTCATACTGTATGTTGACGTCGGGAATTAAATTCCTAATATTATTTCTACCATTTGGATTTTTCTTTGTTGCTTAATTTATTTAAAGTGTGAGATTTTAAGAAAAGATTGACATAAATATCGACGAATTTGGAAAGATTGATTTTAATGATTGGGTCTAATTAGCTAGAGTCGTCATTTAATATAGTTTAAATGGATGTACCAATTGAATTTTGAAGGTTTTCGCAATATGGCCCAATATGTGACTCCGTAAAATTAGTCAGGAACCCGAGATTCATAGAATTCGGGGGCTTTCTTAAGCGAGCAGAAGGTGTTAGTGTAAAATCCCAAATTTTACGAATAAAGATTTAAATTTCTCGAAATATTTTTTTTTAATATTATGGTGTGAATTTGAGATAATGTTATAGTTGTGAGTAGTATTTATAAATTTTGCAATGTATGCAAGTTGTTATATAATATTCTATTGGTCGGGGAATATTTATTTTAACAGGAAATATTCGTACGACGACACAATCATTGGTGGACCCCACAACGGAATTATTGTCGGATTGAGAAAACGACAAAAATATTTTTATGAAAATTAATAACGGCGGAAGTTTTACCGTTAACTGTTGAAACACCCGGTGTTAAAAGTACAGGAATACGCGTGGTTGCATAGTACCACACGGTATTGATTATTCATGCTTACATGAGAAGTCACTCAGTTTTGTTAAATTATTGCCACAGTAATTATTGAATAGTATCTCACGTTATTTGATTCAATTATTGTCGATATTTTATATATTATTAAATCAATAATTGGGATGACAGAGTTATTAATATTATTATTTACAATATTAACGATGTCTAGAAGTTCTGCCAAGGAGAGGTTTGGTCACCTAATTGTGCGCCAATAGGGAGAAATCCTTATTGAAAAGCCCCCTCTTTTCTGAAAACGACCTGGTCGATTAATATTGTGAATTATAATAATGATGATAAATGTTGTTAAAATATTGAAGGGAATTTTTTTATGAAATATTTGATGTATTTGATGGACCCCCATTTACCCATTTTACAAAATAATCGGTAAAAATTGTTTAATAAAAGTGGGGTCCACATGTGGTGCCCATATGTGTTGAAAAAGAAAATGATTTTGGAAATGGGGGGAGTAAGAATATACGTATGGGATAGGGAAGATATATATGTATATATGTATGTAATGAGTTTGTGGTGGGATAAAAGGATAGGTGAAAATGATAAGTGTGTGATGTGTGTGTGTGTGTATGAGTGGGGTTGTGGAAAAGAGTGATAGTGATGTGTGGGTGGGAAAGTAAAATTTGTGTGAATATATATAATTGGTCGTGAAAGTGACATTTGGGATGGGAGAATTATGTTGGTCCCGGGAGGGAAGAAAAAAAAATCAAATGGTGTAGATATATAATATATATATAGATATCTAGCATGTGTTTATATATATATATATATATATATATATATTATATTTTATTTTTTTGTTTTAATCCTATTGGTGGGTTGATTGAAAGTTGCATCAGTGTGTTATCAAAATTTTGATCCGTGAATTTGCAAAGACATCATGTTATATAAATGTAATATATATATAATATATATTATTTTATTTAAAAGATTTTATTTTAAATCTGGACCGTTCATTTTAAAGTAAATCAATCTGGACCGTTCAGAAATTAATTACTATTCAGTCCATTCTTATATAAATAGAAGCTCATTCCTTCATTATTTCTTACGAATTCACTGAAAGTCTAGAGAGAGAAACTGTAGAGATAATTCTTCTTCTATAATCTTGAGCGTATTTCTTTAGCATTTAAGAAAACTTTGAGCGTAGTGCAAGTTTCTTCAAGTATATCCCCGCCCTACCGACGGAATACTCTTCTTTATAAGGAAAGGGGTATTATTTTTTTTCATATTCATGAGGAGAACTTCTGTTATTCCATTCTTTATTATTCTGTTGGAATAACATGTATACGCGGTCTACCATATACTTGGTGATTTCTGTTGTTATTCTATTCTTTATTATTCTGTTGGAACATCCTGTCTGTGCGTTTTACGCCGGACCTGGTTCCGTCTTTATTATTCTGTTGGAATATCCTGTTTGTGCGTTTTACGCCGGACCTGATTCCATTATTTATTATTCTTTTGGAATAAATTGTCTATGCGAAGTACCGCATGCATGGTGATTTCTATTGTTATTCCATTCTTTATTATTCTGTTGAAATATCCTGTTGGTGCGTATTACGCCTGACCTGATTTCAATATTTATTATTCTGTTAGAATAACATGTCTATGCGAAGTACCGCGTGCATGGTAATTTTTTTTGTTATTCCATTCTTTATTATACTCAGTTGGTTAAAGTTTTGACTCCTATACTCCATGAAATTGGTGGAATATCCTTGATATTTGCGCTTCATCCAGTATCTTTTCGTGAAAATATTCTTCTGAGTATTCTTAAATTTTACTTTACAAAGAAGTATCATGTTGACAATTTAAACGTTATTAGTTCCTGAATAAATTAATTCTTGAACTTGTTTTTATTGAATTCTTATATCATTGTCATCATCCTCATACTTATATTTTGTTGAAAGTCATATGTGGCATGTAGTGCATAGATGGACTTGATATGATTATGACCAGGGATTATTCGGTGTAATCATGACCGTAATGTTACAAATGATGTGGTAAAAGTCCTCATTGGCCCGTAGTGCATTGATGGATAGTTGTTGGCATGATCATGACCATTAATGAATACACGAATATCCTTGGCACGTAGTGCATGGATAATTTGTGGTTGTGATACTTATGAATATCATTGGCCGTAATACAGGGATGAGGTGAATTATTTATTAAGCTGAGTCCCAGCGATAAAAGTGATGAAAAACCTTTTAAATCATAAAAGATAGTAGATTTTATTCTATACTTGACTCTTTAAATGGATTGCATGTTTCGCTGCAGTTAAACTTGATGTTTATTATATTTTATCAGTTTAACACTGTTGAAGACTAATGATAATTTATTCTGTATTATCTTAGTCATAATATTTCTTACTGGGCTAGTTGAGCTCACTCTTTCTTTCACTGTTCTCTTCAGGAAATGAGAACGTAGCCGGGACTAGTCGGGGAACGGAGTGACGGTCCAGATGATAGTATTAGTAGTCCTCACTATTATGTTAAATAGTGTGATAATAAATATAATGAGGACTTATTCTTAGAGTGAATATTGTCTAGAAGACAATATTGGTATTAAAACTCACAGCTTTCTTGTTGTATATTAAAGATTGTATTTGTATTCTATACCATGTATTTGGCGACTCAGAATATGTGATGTGTACCTATTTTGGGGGCGTCACAGTTGGTATCAAAGCTTAGAGATATGATCCCTGGCTAAGATGTGAGACTAGGAGGGGAGAGACGAGAAATTACTTCGCTAATTTGACCTACCTAAGTTTATTTGTTATTTAATTGGTTGGTCAGAGTATATTGATAATATGTGACATGTTAATTAACCCTTGTTTTGTGGCAGTATTTGAAAATGGCAGCTGAAAATGTCAACAATGGAGTGAATGAGACCGTGGAGACACCTCTAATCACCAACCAGGATAATGTAATATCAGGCGAAGAAGGAATTAGAGATATCCATGTGGTGAGGGAAGAATTAATAGTTGCTCCCGAGCTAGTCGCAGAGGTAGCAGCTGAGAGTGAGGGAGAAGAGGAACCTGAGGAGAATTTATTAAAAGAAATTTTTAATCAAAATACAGAACTGCAAGATCGTATTCGTGAGTTAGAAGAACAGGTTGAAGAACGGCAAGCGGTCGTGGAACAAAGGGATGCAATAATTCAAAATTGTGTTACCCAATATGTGATGCTCGAACAAAATCACTCTTTGACAGAGTGTAAGATATTAAAGTTAGAATTTGAGAATTCAAATATCAAGGATCAACTGAAAGAAGAAACAACTGAACGAGTGAGAATGAAGGATGCGTGGGTAACAGCCGCACGACGTGTTGATATTGTAGAAAGAGATATATATTTCTCTTTTTGGATAGCAATTGGGAGAACCCAACATCGAGTTTTAAATTATCCTGTACAGAGCGGTCAATCTTAATTCGATATGGATCGAAGATTGATGATTCAGATCATGAAATAGGAGTACGATGAAGCAGTTGATATTTTAAGCATGAAGTCTGAATGTGTGTGTGATTTTTGAGAAAGCCTTTGTTGTTCTTTGAATTATGTCAAGTGCCTTGATTTTAAAGGTTGCTTTAAGCTTTTTTTATCCTATGGGCGACGTTGTTTTCAAAGTAGTGTTGAACCTATGCACAAAGGATTTGATTTAAAGAAGAAATTATTTTGAGATAAAGCATATTGAAACGTTGTTTTGGAAAATAAGGTTTTAAATCCTTAGTCAAATAGGAATCGAGATCTTTTGTTACTTCTGATTATTAACCTTAAATTTGTCTATGCCTGAAGCGTTTTTTTTATAAACTATTTGTTGCTTTGTTTGGAAATCGTTTTGAGTGATAATGCATGAAAGAAAACATCAAAAGGGGTCGAGCCATCTCCGAACATGAAAGCCGTCTCGATAGACCCAGACATCTACAATTGTAATTTTTACTATCACGAAGCCTTAAATCTAATCTCTCAGGATGAGACCCTCGTAGTCGCTTTAAGGCCCGATATTATATATACAATTATTTGCACGACATAATACTACACTTTCAATAAAAAGTTCATCGTGAAAATCTAGTCAAGATTCGATTAATGGATTTCAACCCTGAGATTCTTAGGCTCACATTAGTATGCATGAACATATATATAAAATGTATCCTAAACCTGTTATTAGGTGATTCATTGATTGAATTTCCTAGCGCGAATAGTTAGGGCCCCCTCGCCACTAGATATAATATCTAGATCTAACCTACATCCGAGTCAATCTAGCATAAACGTTTAAACTTTGAATCTTTAAAACTGAGTAAAGGTTAGATCTGACTGGATCTAGGATAGATCTAGTGGAAAACTTGGATTTCTACTATATATAAGCAAATTAAAATAATCGGTAAATTCGCTAGATATATAGATAACCAACCAATATATGTATAAAGATTACAACTTTAACTATATATAAGCAATATATTGAAATAGATCTAGTAGATCTAACTAGATTTACACTGAAATGTACAAAGATAATCTTTTTTTCCTTATGGAATGAAGAAACAACCTCCTTTTGACTTGGATCTATGATATATTGCTATATGTATAAGATCTAACTATATATTATTATATTGGACTTTCTCTTTCTAAAATTAACTCTATATTTTTGTCAAATGAGCTGTTGATGAACTGATAAGGAACTAAAGACCAACCGCAGTTGCACCTTTGCCTGGGTCCTGTGGGTCCCGTAGTCTCGAACTTTGTTCTTTCGGTCATCCGTGTCTTTTAATCCAGGAAAGGTTGAGATATGTGCCCAATCATCTCGAAAAGCTTTTGTCGAGTGTTGTGAAATGAAATCGAATCTTACTGATTTTAAGTCCGGAAGATATATGAAGCAACTAACCGATAGGTATCTTTGGGTTTTTTACCGTGGTCAGCTGATCATTCGTCATGAGTAGTTCGCATCTCGGGGGGGGGGGGGGCATTGATGTGGTGACTTCTTATGACCTCATCATTAGCTTTGCGATCCTCGTTCGAACCATATCGTGTTTGGGCGACGTTGCACTGTTGCTTTTCCATTGGGTTGACTCCGGGGTGAAATTATGTCTTTGTCCTCCAACGGGGTTATCTTCAGGGTGAAATTTTGTTTTTACCCTTCTATAGTGTTAGTAAAAGGAAAGCGAACTTTCGGGTTTTCTTCCGGCAGGTTTATAGGGGCAATTTTAATGTGAAGAGAGATACTTTTAACCGAATATATTTATTTAATTTTAGGTTTTGATTATTCCGTCAATTTTTGGAGAATTGTATTTAATTTAACATTTTTAGATTACCAACTATTAAATATTTTGAAGTTATTAGTGTTCTGTTTATTATTTTGAGGTTTGTTGTGCTTTGTGTGTGACATCCCTTTCCTATTCGGTAATGGGGTGTTACAAAAATGATATTCCAATATTAACAATAACAAATTCGGATGTAGTATCCGATTAAATATGATGTTTTGAAGAGTTCGATGTAGAGAGATTAGTATACAACAGAAAAATGATATTTCTACACTAAAATGAAATATCATTCTCAACCGTAAGGTACAATACGTAATAAACATAATAAAATTCTAGATTGTATTTATTGCTCTAAACTAATGGTATTTAACTTTTATAATATTACATTTTCAGATTAAAGGAATAGAATTAGTGAAAAAATAGAAAAATGAAGGAAATTGAATTAAAGTGAAATAATTCATTGCATGTTTGATTGGAATGAGTCATTTTATAGTCTCCTCAAAGGAATAAAATTCACAAATTTGATATGAATGAGACTGGTTCATTCATTTTCAATGAAACAAAAAAATCATTCTATATAAATAAGTCATTTCAGTCTCGTACCTTTATTTCTACCATCCAAACGTATCATTAACAGGGTGCAAAAGGTGGGGCCCTGTGCTCAATGTGTAACACCCCGAATTTTATAAAATAAAAGTATTTAATTGTTCTTATAATTGTTATTCAGTAAATGATTAAATTGATTAAAAGTTAAAGTTAAAGGTGATATATGAAAATTTTCAAAATACGCAAGTGGTTATAAAATATTCATTTCTGTCGGAGAATATTCTTTTGATCGTGGAATATTCGTACGACGACGCAGCCATTTATGGGCCCTATAACAGAATAACTGTCGGATGAAGAAAACGACAAGTTTGAGTTTTAATAAATAACGGCATAGTTGTTACCGTTAACACTGTTGGAATACGTGGTGGTTAAAATACAGTAATACACGTGGTTGCACAGTAGAGCACAGTATTGTACAGTATTTTTGAATTATTGATTCTTACGTAAGGCACTACTCAATAATTGTTACAGTAGTTACCGTTCAATATTTTATTTTATTGATTCAATAATTATTGCGTTGATAATTTATATTATTGTTGTTGCAATAATTGTCACTGCACAGTATTTCTCATTATCAGATCAATAATTTATATTATTTGAATAATATTATTAGATAACATTATTGACAATGTCTAGAAAGTTCTGTCTAAGAAGAGGTTTGGTCACCTAATTGCGCGTCAGTAAGGAGAAATCCTTATTGGAAAGCCCCCTCTTTCCTGGGAACGGTCTGATTGTCATAATTGTGATTTTGTAATATTATTTGTGAATAATTAATTATTGATTTATATGATAAGAAAATATTTATTTGATGTGGATATAAATGATGGATTTATTTATGTGGTTATAAATGAAAGAATTAATGTTAAGGTGTTTTATCAGTATTTTATCGAATTAGAGGTATTAAAAACTCAAATCGGTGTTCTTAAAGCTTTATTGCGTGAGTTATAATTTTAATCTGACCGTTGGATCGTTGTGATTTTTGGATATGTTATACATATATGAGTTGAGTATATGTCCACAAATTTTGAACAGTTGAAAATTAATGCATGATTTGTTATGAATTTTAAAAGGTGTTAAAATGGTGTTGAAAATCGTCCGTTTGTGAATTTCGGATATTTTTTGTTTGAAATTTGGAAAAACTCAAAGCTACAAAGTTGTAGAGAATTCGATTTCATACGGAATGGACATAAAATTTATATTTTCCTGATAAACGGGCTATTTTTATGAATTATTGAAGTTTCAGAAAATAAAATGATTTTTATTAAAATTATGGGTGGGATCCACTTTTATTTTACAACATGTGGGCTGCCAATTTGGTTCAAAGATGGCTGGCCTTGATTTTCAACCTAGCATGTGTGGAAGAAAGAAATAAATAATAATATTATTTTATTATTTAGTCTCCTTTGGCGTTCTAGCATTTTCCTATAAATAGGTGCTTAGGTTAGAATTGAAAATCACACCAGAAACAAATTTTCTTTTTCTCTATATTATCGAGCGTATTTTTGTGAGTATTTAGATACTTTGAGAGTTGCTATTTAGTGCAAGTTTTCTACGCCTTTACATCCGATATTCCGGTCAGAAGTACTACTCTTTTGAGGTAAGGGATTTTAAGGTTTATTTTGTTTATCATGTTTCGTAATTTTTCTGACCTTCAAATATTCTAGAAAATTTTGAAATGATAATTTGATGAGTTTCCTTGATTGTGTCCAAAAATGGCGATTTTTGGATGTATAGATTAGGAGTTATGGATTTTATGAGAAAAGACTATTTTAAAAGTAAACTCTTATAACTCCTTGTGGTTAACTCCAAAATTGGTGAAATTTTTATTTGAAGTACATCTATATAACATCAGTATATTCTATAAATTTCAGAATTTTTGGACAAAAGTACAATTTATGATAAATGTCTAAATATTCGGCAGTTTTGACCGTGTGAAAAATAGTAAATGAATTTTAAAAATTCTGAGAAAAATATATGTTCAGTATGGGACTATATTATGCTAAATCCCAAAAAAAAAAAATTTGGAACTGATTTGGTATTTTTCATGAAAATAGACTAGTTATGAATAAATAAATTAAATATGTTATGTGAAGTAACATAATTAAAAAATAGGATTTTATGGCTTGGGAATCCTATATATGGTATATGCAGATTTTTGATGAGGTTGTTGGTTATTGGTGATGAAATCTTATGAGTTTGGCATTTTAGTATGTTTAAATACATTAATTAGTAAAGTGTAAACAATTAAAATAAATTATTTATAAGTTTAAGAAATGATTAAAATATTGTGGTAGTATTAATAATATTAGATTATGAGACTATTAAGTGATTTATAACATTTGGATTAAGGTGTTATAAAATCATTGATTTATGAATCTTACTCTTAAAATTAAATGCAGTTGTTGATCGTATTGTTTTTATTATCATATATAACATTTTTATAATCCCAGTGATGAAATTTCTCTTTGACTTAAGTGTAAAGATGGGTATATTATTGGTATGATCGTGACTATGGATTCTCTTTGGCCAGTAGTGCAAAGATGAATTGTTGACTGGTATTATCATGACCATTGAATTTACAATTGATATTTTTAGCTTAAGTGAATAGGTGAATTGATCAACATGGTTATAATTATTGTTTATATAAATTCTGAAATGATTATATATTTTTTTGAGATATGAATATCTTTGGCCTGTAGTGCAAAGATGAATCATTGATGAACATCTTTGGCCTGCAGTGCAAAGATGACCTGTTGTTAAATATCTTTGGCCGGTAGTGCAAAGATGACCTGTTGTTGAATATCTTTGGCATGTACTGCAAAGATGAACTGTTAATGAATATCTTTGGCCCGTAGAGCAAAGATGAACTTATTAGTATGATTATGAATATGAACTGTGATTTGGTATAACCATGATCTTTGATGTTTCGGGTAAAGACACGTGATGAAAAATATCTTCGTCTTGGATGAGAATAGAAAATTAGAACTACAATTATGATTATGAGTTATTCACATGACTGTGAACATGATCTGTTGATTAATGTTATAGGGTTAAAGGATTGTTTGTGGACTTTTAACATGGAGAAGATAATAGACTTTATAGTCTATTTGACTCTTCTAATGGATTGCTTCGTCCTGCTGCAACTATGGTTGAAACGTTTTATCATCTACCATATGTTCTAAACCTTTGATTTATTACTGATGAAGGCTATTGATAATTTAATTATCTTTAGTTATGATATTCTTTACTGGGCTAGTTGTGCTCACCCCTTTTGCTTTACAATTCCTTTCAGGTAATAAAAGTGTAGCTGGGTTGAGCGGAGATAATAGGGGAATAGTGTGGTGGTCCGAGACTATCAAAGTTTCTCAACACATTACAAAACGACATGACATACAATATATAATTGTATCGAGGACCTAAGATGTGTGTGTCGTATATTATACGTCACTTAATAATTGATTTTAGTGAACAACAATAGGGTGAGGTGAACCCAACTTTGGAAGGGTGTTTTTCCACTATCATACAATATGTCTAATGACATACAATCTCGTGTTATCATAAGAATGGGTTGTGCACATTCACTTGCTGAGTATATCTACGAGCACTACCTATATGATCTTGGAGTTGGGTTGAAACATAATGTTCAATCGCAGATGGTGGAGATAGTTATATGTCAAGAGAAGAATCACCATTGAAAGGAACATGATAGTAATCTTCTCATTTTTTTTGGGGTCTATTGGATCAACCAAGGATAATTCTCTGGACATATGATATATATCATAACTTAGATTCATGTCCTCCTATGTACGAAGGTTTCTTTGAGCACTTCCCAAAGATTTTAATTTCTTAAACAGTTTTAGATTATACCTTTATGTAAGGTAGCACTGTGAGGTGTTGTCCATAGTTGGGACATGAGTCACAGTTGATATTAAAACTCACAGTATATGTGTTGTTGTATTTTGCACGATAATTATAGTAATAAAGTTGTAGTTATTTATTGTACCATGTATTTGGCGACTCAGAATAAGTTGGATGGATTGGACCTATTTTGGGGGTGTCACACTATGACTTGTCTCGAAGGACCTGAAAAACGTGGTCTTAAAACCCGAATCAGATCGTCGGTTCAACCGGTATAAATCAAAATCGATGAGCATTCCCATTCGATTAAACAAATTAATCATTTTTGGTCGAAACACGATAAAACCAGTTAAGTTGACCAAGTGAACCGATTTTAATTTTTTTTTAATATTTTGTTATACAAAAAATAATTTTAATATTAAAATTAACCACTTTTAATGAAATTATAACTCAACTTTATTATGTTTTAGTTAATAAAAAATGAGATTTTTTAAAATTTATTAATTACTAATAATATATATTTTTATATATTAATGACGTCAGTGGGTCAACGGTTCGACCACTGGTTGAACCAATAATTCATCCACCTGATACATTTTTCTGTTCGATGACTGATCTGAATCCTATAAATCTCTAACCATGCAAGAAGTTAAAACACAACTTCAAATACTCTATCCCTCCCACTAAAAATTATTTTATGTCAAACATACTATTTTTGTAATCCAAATTTATACTATTTTCTTATAAAAATATGTGGATAAACTATAATCATAAGATACTATGTTTAATTTACGACCACCTTCAATTTTTATAAGTTTGAAAATATAAATATATATTTAATTCTTAATTTTAAATTTGATCAAAATATAATACTCCCTCCATCCCGAATTATCTGATGTTCTAGAGTTCCATACAGATACCAATATGTATGATAAAAATACTAAAATACCCTTTGTGCTGACTTTTTTTGTTTTTCACCAAAATCCCACAAATAATTGGTGAGAATATGAAAAGATCTAGTTTGAAGAGAAACAATGATTAATTGAAGAGAGAGAGAGAAAGCAGCAGCTCCAATATCCAAAAGAGTCTGCAGAGAGAGAAAATGAGTGGAAGCGAATTGGGGGAAAAAGGTGCATGAATCTTTATTGGTGGGAATATGAAAAGGATGTTTAAAAAAGAGGAGAGACATGAATGAGAGTAATGACTATCAACAATTAGGGTAAAGGGGTAAATTTGGAAAATAAAAGAAAAAATGTATTGAAATTTTAAAAAAGTAGATATTGTGAAATAATTTTTTTTTAGTAAAACAAACAAATATTTTGGAACAGAGGAAGTATTTTATAATTATAATTGGATTGAAATTTATTACATCATGACATGAGTCCAAAAATATATGGTTAGAAATCAACATGTAGTGTAAAAAGTTGGAAGTGAAAGTGAATTTAGTATCCCATTTAGTACACTTCTATCATTTGAAATTAATGCCTAGAATGTCAATATTCATTATTCAAATTCCACTTATTCTTTTTTTACTTAAACTACGTACGTACTACTACACATTCTCTCTCTCTCTCTCTTGCAATTATGTGTTTGATTGAAATTGAATGGTTCAAGGAAGATCTGATCGTCCTTGAATGCCAACTCACTGACTTAAACTTGAGTACAAAAGAAATTATAACCGAATAAAAATGAAATTGGCCTAAATGAAATTGGCCTAGGTCTGCCATATGATCAGAAGTAGTAGCAGAGAGGACATTGTAGAATATGGAATCAATTCAATAAGGAGTGGAGTTTTCGAAAATAACCAAAACAATCCAACCAAGAAACCCTGCCCTGCCCTGCCAGCCTGCCTTCTGCTGAATGCTGACGAAAGTAGGGAGTAGGGAGTACCTTGGCTTTATTTATCATTTGATTTTCTTATCATTATTTTTGCATCTCTTATATATAGTGTGTCATATGATAAGGAAAAAGCTGCCAAACAGTTTCTCTTTTGGGAGAGAAAAGACATATAAGTAATTGTCAGTTCAGTTTGTTAAAAATGGTCCTTTTTTTCTTTATATATATATATATATATATATAGAATCCTTCCATAGCAGCCGGTTGCCATGAGAACTGTGCAACAACACCTTTTCGAACCGTTGATAAATTGATTTGAAGACTGAGATTAGATTTAATATTTGATTAAGCCCGCACAGATTGTTGTGCCATATTATACACTTGTACCGGCTTCTATTTTAATAAGAGAGGCCCACGTAAAATTATATTGTCAGTATAGTTATAAAAAATGAATATTTATGATTAAAATAATAAAGCCGGAAGAGCTTGTACCGGCTTCACCTTTTTTTAATTTTTTTTGACCGGTACAGCCTGTACCGGCTTACCTTTTTTATTTTTTTTCTTCTTTTCTCCATTATATGTTATGACTCAGCAAATTAAAATTAAATAAAAAAATAAAAAAGGACCCGACCGGTACAGCCTGTACCGGCTTAAGAAAATTTATGTATCCAAATATTCGCTGCTAAACAGATTCGAACTCGCGACCTCAAGCACCAATCCCTAATCATATGACCACCCGAGCACCACTGGGCCTAGCTACTAATTTCAACCAAGGATATATCTTTATAGTAAAACTTCACCATCCCCCAAAATCTATATATTATTATTATATTACGATTTATTTTTATATAAATCTATATTATTAATTGGATTTGTTAAAATAGAAATGAATTAAGCAATGATTTTATTATTAATAAAATTAGTTAAATTAGTCTAATAAGTAATGATGATAATTTTTCAAGACATTTCAGGAAATTAATTTACTTATCGAATTTATAAAAGTAGTGAAGTATTATTATAATAATAATAATGTGATTATCAATATTAGAAGTACAGATTATACCAATACTGGTACTGCATAACATTAAGAGAAATAATACATATTACATATTCATTTTCATAAAAAAACATAGCATGATTAATATAATCGACGCCTATTTTTTTGGCTCAGGAATCCCTAGCACTCGATAGTGATTTCGCTTATCGTGGTCGGTTTCAAAGCCATAAATTGTACATTTTCGATGAGACTTAGAAGGAATGATTTTCTCGAGTGCACTCTTGGATCTAGATTATTTTTTACGGCCCTTTGTTTGAGAAATAATAGGCGGAAAAAACACTTCTTCCGCTTCCACCCCTGCATCTTCATCGTCATTATCGTATCCCATATCATGATTTGGATCTCCAACTCTGCAATCAATGTCGTCATCTGCCAACTCAGTAATATTCTCATCCGGATCATACTGGTTAACCAACTCTTTTCCTCGTGCATTCAGTTTAAGAACAATTTTGTAACCTCGGACTGAGCAAGCCGCTTTGCTCGCTAACTCCTGGTAATCACTCATCAAATGATTATAACGCATTGCTTGATTTTGTTCGAAGTCAGCAAATATGGAGTTAAAGAGTAAATCTTCACCATTGCGTTTGTTCGCGTCTCTTGTCCACCGATGAAGGATCATGTCGCTCGGTATTTGTGAAATACTCTTTTCTATGAAATATCTCAAGATGTGCCTGCATAATTCACCAGAGTGAGAAAACATTTGGCAGTTACATGTTACCGACGATTGTTGATAACTTCTTTATATCTTCCACCACTTTCAGTTACATCTGCATTATACACTGCATAAACCTTAGTATCAGTGACACACAACTCACTAAGTTTATGAACACTGTATTTCATGGAATCGACGAATTGAAGTTGGAAACGTCTAAATATCTCTTTTGTGTATACTTGTGCAGCATGAACTTCTAAAGATGAACCTAGTACCATAATCCTTTTACGATGTTTTGTTATGTAGTCGACCTTTCTCTCCCTGATAAACTGTCTTTCTATAGCCTTTTGACTCTGCAGTACAAAACATATTCATACTTGTTGATGCATTAACATACTCATCAAAAAAGGCATTCATGCTCTCGCTTCTTCCAGTGGTAGTTATTCCCGCGGCAAAATATCTCTTTGTGTATGCTGGAATCCATTTCTGTCGTACATCATACAAACTTCCAAGCCATTCATTGGTATACAATTCATAGGAACTTATCAGAATATGCCAACGTTCTTCAAATTCCTCGATGGACAATGAGTTATACACACAGTTGTTAAAATCATTTGTGAACGATGGGTGCTCAGAATAAACATGATGCAATTTTTCAGGAAATTTATTGCTAATATGCCAAGAACACAATAAATGATAACTAGAAAGAAGTACCGTAGCAATAGCATTACTCATGGCTCTGTCTTGATCAGTGATGATGGTTGTAGGTTCCTTGTAGTCTATGGCTTCAAGCTATGTCTGTAATACCCAAATGAAAGTGTCATATGTCTCGTCTCTTAATAATGCAAATCCAAATAGTATAGACTGATAATGGTGGTTGACCCCGGCAAATGGAACAAATGGCATGCCATACTTATTTATCCGGTATATACTATCAAATGTCACAACATCTCCGAACCATTGATACATAAACCTTGATCGGGCGTCAACCCACAAAATACAAGTTATGCGGTTGTTTTCACCGGGTTTCACTCGAAAAAAAAATTTGCTGGCACTTCCGGATGCAAGTTTGTTCAAATGATTGATAGCAGATTGTGCATAATTTTCATCTGCAGAATCACGCCTTAAATCTCGCACCACATTCTCAACATTGACAGTAGAGAAAGGAACATTTTGCAACCCACCTCCCATTGTGCTCAAAACATTCATCATCTTACTAGGACCAATTAATACCGGACTTATTTAAAGTGTCAATTAAATTTCTTGCAACAGGAGTAATATTTTTGTGTGTCTCTATCAAATCTACTTTGGTGGGGGTCACTAAGTGATGATTGTGCTCTAATTCAACAGTATAAATACGCCAATTGTCTTCTTTTTTATTGTGGACAACATATATTCTAGCTTTGCACATTGTTCGTCCTATAGAGTCTCTCTATCTAGTTAATTTATTACTACTATCTTCATCATCAGGTAAACTCTTGCCAATAATTGGTGTACCGACTTTCTTACATACATACATCCTAGATTTGATATCATTCGTATTAGCATGTTTATGACTAGTCACAATTCTAATCTCAAATCCATTTTTACGAGCATATGATCTATAAAAATTTTCAAGGCTCTTCCAACTTACTAAAATAATTGACCAACGTACGGAACAATTTCAGATGTATTACTTTCAACTTCACTAACAAATTCAGATGCATTATATGACATTTTGAAATACTTACTTGCGAATAATAACTCTGAATAATTTTGCTCGATCAGAACTTCAACTTGATTTTCCGAAGTGAAAGTGGGCAACCAGATGAAACAAATTATGAGTAATAGGTGAAAAGAGAAATTAATATCCGAGAGCAAATTCTATGGAAGGATAATAAGATAACTTGAGAAAATAGCAGCTTCCTAGAAGATATTAAAAGGGCAAAATGACCAGCCGGTACAGCTTGTAGCGGTTAATACTCAAGAAGTCAAACTATTGTACTTTTCCCATATAATCAATGTCAGCTTTTTCTATTCCCATAGTGCTTTATTATTATGTTTGACTACTTATTCACCAGACAGTCTTTATAATAATAATAATAATAATAATAATAATAATAATAATAATAATAATAATAATAATAATGGTAATAAACCGCTACAATATGGAACGGCTTTATACTCAATTCGTAATAATAATACAATAATAATTATAATCGAATTATTATAATAAAATAATGAGAAATTATAAATTGGGGAAAAATGGAATGTTTTAACATAGATCAAAATCCATGGTAAAACATGACAACTAGACCCGTGGTGTTCGGGTGGTCATATGACGAGGGTTTGGAGCTTGAAGTCGCGGGTTCGAGTCTGTTTAACAGCGAAAAAAATTTATTTTAATTTTTTATTCCAAGTCGGTATAGCATGTTACTGGCCGAGCATTTTTATTAAAAATTTATTTTAATTTTGTATTCTAAGCCAGTTATAGCCTGTACCGGCCGAACGTTATTTTAATATTCTTTAGACCAGCCGGTGAAGCCTGTACCGGCCGAGCAAAGAGACAAAACTTTTTCTGCCATATCGCCTCGGGAAAGACACCGAATATTAGCCTTTTAACTAATTTTTTCTGCAACAATGCCTCGGGAAAGAACACCTGCATGCTCGGTAAACTAAAAAGCTGAGACCCACAACAGTCTCACTGTTTGAATTTGGTCCGAAATTTATGAGTTTGTACCGACTTGCATGAGATAATTTAACCATCTATTGAGAACACACGTTGTTCAAACTAAAGTTCAGTATATAGATAGATAAAATAAAAATAACAGAGAGTAGAGAGTATTTCGGAAGAGATGAGCAAAAAAACTTCAACAAGTTGAAGTGGCTGGATTCCATTTATTATATTCTGAAGACACCGAATTATTTGTAAGATATTGTTATTGGTATTTAATATTATTATTTGCAACATGTAAGATATTGTTATATCTGTTGTTGTTATTGTTTATATTTTTTATTTATTGTTATATTTGTTATTTGTTATGTTTGTAATAGTTTTTAATAGTTTCTGTTGTTATTATTTTCGTATAATAGTAAAATAATATTATTATATTATATAAATTAAAAAATTGTTACATTATTTTTCATTTATTGTTTTTGTTGTCATTAATACACTTATACACAATTATTGTTTTTGTCATGAATGTTATTACTGTCATTTTGCAGCATGTTATTCAGTCATTTTGTCATGCATCGTAGTACTAATATGTGAATTGATGTTCTATTTTTAGGTAAAAGATGGACAGCTGGGAATATGGGCCAATTGATCCAAGTGTTCTTCATGATCAACAAGATCATGTATCAAATGACATATATCATGGAAAGATAGGGGAAAACTAGGCTTCAGTCAATATACTGATCAAAAATATAATCAGTGGAATTTGACAAAAGAACAAAAAATCGTTTTAGATAAATGTGGATTTGGAGTATTTAGTTTTCGAGGTGTTGTACACCAAACTGACCTTGGTCTAATATCCGCCCTAGTCGAGAGATGGCGCCCGGAGACTAATACTTTTTATTTAAACTGTGGAGAAATAACAAACACGTTAGAGGATGTTCACTTTATTTTTGGGTTACTGGTGGTGGGAAAGCCCTTAACGGGACTCCTTGCTGTCACCAATTTGAATTATTTTAGGAATTGTTTTGGAGATAAATTAGCCGGTGAATATTTTAGTTCAAAAAAGCGCAGTGCAATTTCATTAGTGTGGTTGCACGAATATTTTACTAATTATCCCGAGAATGCAAGTAAAGATGTTGTAGGGCGACACACAAAGGCCTACATGTTGTGGTTGTGTGGGGCAATATTATTCCCGAATAGGATAGAAATAGTGTGCACCCAAGATATATGTCGTTTATTGTCAACGCAGAAGATTGTATAACTTACTCTTGGGGCGCGACAGTGTTAGCATATTTGTACAGATCTTTATATATTGCTACTAGGAAAAGAGTTAAATACATTAATGATTGTGTAACATTGTTACAAATTTGGGCCTATGAGCGTGTAAATATTGGAAGGCCAAACCCTTGGCCACAATCATCCGTATAATTACCTAGGGCTTTAGCATGGTCATATTTTGGAGCCCACAATTACCCTGGTAGGCGTGAAAATCTCCACCACCATTTAGTCATTTTATCGAGGGGAGTTAGACATTAAGTCTATATAGGATGTTATTTGGCGGCCTTACATGACGTGGGATGATTATATCAGTGGATTTAATTTTAAAGGCAGGTTGTTGAGAGCTGGTGGGGTCCCTTGATCCACTTTGATATTATGAATTTCAGATGTCGGACCGTGTGATGAGACAGTTCGGGTTCATGCAAGGTATACCATCACCCGCCAAAAACCATGGTGACCTTAGGAAGGAGAAAAAGTTTAAATTTATTGATGTCGAGGATTGCATGGCCTTGCGAGGGAAATACATTTCGATTTGGGAGGCATACATGGATCATCTCGAAGGATAACAATATGAAATTTCCAATTATGTGTCAGTAGATGATTACATGGCCTGGTATAGAAAAATTACACGTCGGAAAATTCACCGACCTCGAGAGGCAAGGGACCTCGACAGTTGTTATGAGCCTCGGGCCATTTATAACCAATAACACCTTATTAAAATGGTAGGAAATTATATTCTTCTTTAATTAATCATGTATTAGAGTAAATACTTAATATTACATTTATTCTTCTTTAATTAATCATGTATTAGAGTAAATACTTAATATTACATTTATTCATATTTAGTGTTATTAATATTTGTTTGTGTTCATCTTACATGACAGGTTGAGAGTGCAAAGTCTTTGCTTGATAAATTTTCAGCACTTACTCAGCAACCTCCCTAGTTGGTTCTGCAAAAACACAATTGGGATTGCCAATACAGTCTGTACAACTTTGAAGCAAGATGGAAACAAATACCTCGAGAGATGGGTCCCATAATTTTTGCACCACCAACCGAATTCTCTCAATTCAATAAAGGGATTGGGAAACAAACTGATTATGTTGTACAAGAGAGCTACATACCTACCACACAAGCATGGCAGGAGAGCTCCATTCCCACCTCCCAAGCCCACGAGGAGTGTTACATTCCAACCTCTCTTGCCAATAAGGAGTGTTACGTCCCGACCTCCCAAGCCTATGAGGAGGGTTACATTCCAACCACCTCTGATTTTGCAGGACTTTCTAACGTCACAGGAGATTGTTCACTTAAGGTATATATAATGATGGTTTTAATTAAAGCAGGCTTTGCAATATTTATATTCTTATTTTTAAATAAAAATGGCATGCACAATAATAATAATAATAATAATGTACATTTGGGTCTGAATCAGGTATAAGATGCGATAGGTCACATCTCTTATGGACCAAAAGGTAGGAGTGAGCAAAAAACGGGTAAAACCAAATTACCGAACAAAACCGAATTTTTTTAACCGAATTATTTCGGTTATTCGATTTTTTTTCTAATTTCGGTTATATCCGATTTTTTATTCAGTATTCGGTTTCGGTTTCGGGAGTAAAAATCAAGCTATTCGGATATCCGAATAACCGAATTTATTAATTAAAAATAATAATTTTATACTTATATCATATATGCTAAAAACCCTTTTCATTTCATTTCCCTTATTTCATCCAGATTCCAGAGTCAGCCTCTCTCCTCTCTCAAGTCTCAGCCACTCGCCTCTCTCATCTCTCATCCCAAATTCCAAATCCCAAATCCCAAATTCTCATCTACAGTCTTCACTTAGATCTGATCTCCTCGTCAATCGCCTCCTCCTCTCTTATGTGCCTGATCGTCAATCGCAAATTATCTGCCTCGTCAATCACCTTCTCGTCTCTTATCTACAGTCTTCCCAAATTATGTGCCTCGTGCCCTCGTCAATCGCCTCCTCCTCTCTTAGATGATAGATCTGATCTAGAATCTGGATTGTGAAAAAAGATAAATTTGAGCTGTTTTTATTATTACTATGAGTTTGTTCTTCTATGTTTTCGTTGTGGTCTCTTAGATCTGATCCAGTTCCATGCTTTCGTTGTGGTGTTTTGAAATTGAATTGCCATCAAATCTGTTATCTGTGGCTTTGTTTTTTTGTTTTTCTGGTAATGAGATTTTTGTGCTGATAATATGGCGTATATATTATTTTCATTTCGGTTATTAACCGAATAACCGAATAATAAATTCGGTTATTCGGTTATTCGGTAATTCGGTTATCTTTTATTTCGGTTATCAGTTCGGATATTAAAAATGATTTATTTTCGGTTTTCGGTTATAACTGAATAAGCTATTCGGTTCGGTTATAACCGAATGCTCACCCCTACCAAAAGGGTCCATTACCAAAAAACTGAAAGATTGGAAGGAGACATTTATCAATAAACATATGTTTGAAAATGTGGTGGCCTCGGAAGAGAATTTATATCATTTGTCACATCCATGTGGGTTATATGTTTTAGACCACAATGCATTGCATTCCTTAGGACCTGGTGGATGGATTTTCAAGCATGTCCTCGATGCTTATATGTTGTTGCTACAAGACATGGAGGAATACTACAGGTCGCAGGGAATACAAAGGTGGGCCAAATTTGGTTTCATAAATTCATTCTTCATGCATCTTGGGCAGAGCTATGTGCCCATAACTGAAGAGATTCATGCATGGAGTTTTTGCCATCCGTATGTGAACCAAGATGTTGGCCCACCTTTACACGAATGCCAATACATATTCATGCCAGTGTGTAGTACACATCAACGCCATTTTGTCTTGTTCCTATTTGGAGTTGAAGATTGGATGGTTACGATAATTGACCCGTACTACAATGATACCAAACATATGACGTTACAGGAAATGTACGCAGAATTCGTTAAAGTTGCGGTATGTGTAGTTTTAAAATATTTTACTTTTATAATGTCCTTTAATATTAATAATTCATTAACCAACTACTTTGTATGTGCAGGTACATTTGATACCATTTTGTTTGTGAAATGGTAATCCGATGCGTGCGTGGCCCAGCGATAATCCTACCGTGCTGACCGCAAAGATTCGACCGAAACAACACAACGACTCAGACTGCGGCATTTTTGTATGCAAGTATGTTGACTTATTCGTTAATGCCAATAGTGATATTTGCCGCGAGAAGTGATCCTTAGAAGATGTCACGGTCTTTTATTACCGCGTCGCATAGGAGCTCTACAAGAAATCCGCAAGATTACTTCCGGCCTCTGAGATATAAAACTTGTCAAGCGTTATCTAATGTACATATTAATTAATAAGAATATCTATTTGGTTGAACTGTATGGATATTATTATTCAGTCTAGTTATTAATAATCACATTATATATATTAATATTAAAAATAATGTTTTATATTATTTACTCATACTCAAATAATAATTAAAATAAATATATGTGTAATAATAAAATATATTACTATAATCTAAATCCATTTAAATTCCACTCAACCAATTTAATAATAAAATTATTAATACAAATAATGCAAGATTTATAATGATCACTTTATATTTTATATATTAATAATCCTTTTATTGATATTATTACAAAAATAAGAAAAAATATTAAAGGGGATAATAATAAATATAGATATGAACTTATTTCTATTTTAACAAATCCAATTAATAATATATATTTATATAAAAATAAATCGTAATATAATAATAATATATAGATTTTGGGGGATGGTCAAGTTTTACTATAAAGATATATCCTTGGTTGAAATTAGCAGCTAGGCCCGTGGTGCTTGGGTGGTCATATGACGAGGGATTGGTGCTTGAGGTTGCGAGTTTGAATCTGTTTAGCAGCGAATAGTTGATACATAATTTTTTTAAGCCGGTACAGGTTGTACCGGCCGGGTCCATTTTTATTTTTTATTTTAATTTAATTTACTGAGTCATAACATATAATGGAGAAAAGAAGAAAAATAAAATAAAAAAGGTAAGCCGGTACAGGCTGTACCGGTCGGAAAAAAAATTAAAAAAAAAAGTTGAAGCCAGTACAAGCTCTTCCGGCTTTATTATTTTAATCATAAATATTCATTTTTTATAACTATACTGACAATATAATTTTACGTGGGCCTCTCTTATTAAAATAGAAGCCGGTACAAGTGTATAATATGGCACAACAACCTGTGCCGGCTTATCAAATATTAAATCTAATCTCAGCCTTCAAATCAATTTATCAACGGTCCAAAAAAGAGTTGTTGCACAGTTCTAATGGCAACCGGCTGCTATGGAAGGATTCTCATATATATATCAATTCATTTATAGTAGTATTTGCTTTCGTCCTTTCGTGTTTATGGAAGTAATTAATTAGTCTTATATTGGGGCTAGCTATTGCAAATATTTTATTTCTAACTTACATTGATTGATTAATTCTTCAAATTCTCCGATTCAATCAAATATGTATACATCATGTTAGGTTCCAGTCTACTTCCATGAAATTTGTAAAATCTTTTGAAAAAAATTTAATTACTACATTAATATATACAAAACAAAGCAATTCCTAATCCCCGACCGACTACATTATTTCTTACGTATATGACTATTTAATTTATAGATTACAAACTCCATTAAAACACATCCTTGTGCTTCCAAAATAAAAACCGACCAAAAAAAGGTAATTGAAGTTTGGTTAAGGTTAACAAAACGAGATAGTTTTACCCCATAATTAGTATAGGTTAAGTCTTCTATATCTATATATATATATATATGGGATTCCATCCACAGCAACCGGTTGTTGGGAGCAACCTATTTTTTTCCAGCCGCTACAGCTTGTAGCGGCTTATAAAAAAAAAATTCTAAGTGGCCGGTACAAGTTGTAGCGGCTGGGAAAAAAGGGGTTGCTCCCCAACAACCGGTTGCTGTGGATGAAGACCCATATATATATATATATATATATATATATATATATATATATATATATATATATATATATATATATATATATATATATATATATATATATGTCATTTACGGTGTCAATTTGACAGCATAAATCCGTTAATAATGTGAAACTCATGGCAAGAAAAAACAAGACAATGATAATAATAATAAGGTTGCTAACAATGCGTAAAAAACTAGCTTGATTTGGTGAAAAAAGAGCAATAATAGCCAAAGGGCCACTGAAAAACAAAATCTGTATTCTATGTACATTAATTTATTTCCATGCATGTGATCGATGATTCAATAATAGGGAAAACAGATTATTTATTTATATGGTTATAGTAACCCGAGATCAACATAATTGAGATTCAATGATAAACTTAGGCCCATATGCATGCCAAAAAAATAATTGGGATTAATATGATAACAATTGCATGAATATTGATATACTCCAATTGTGAAGAATTAAACTTAGTTGAGAGAGAGAAATAGTTTAAATGAAAATAAAATTAAATAAAAAAAATTACTAATTGGCAACGACAAGCAAGAATAAAGAGCAAAACAAGGGACATGCAAATATTATTTCCTAGCAAATCCAAACCTCCACCTATATATATATATATATATATATATATATATATATATATATATATATATATATATATATAGGTTATTGGTTGGAAAAGAAAAAGAAAAAAGAAAAAGAAAAGAAGTCCATCAAATCTTAAACTTTTTCGAGATTCAAAGTCTAAACCATGCTTAATGATGCTCATCAGCTTCAAGTCAAATTAGAATAAAGAGCCTGTGTGTGTGGATATATATATATATATATATATATATGCTTTAACATGAGTACTAGTAATCATTAGATATACAAAATCAAATGACCAACGCGTAGAGCAGCAGTACATTTTCGTTAGTAGTACTTCTGTTGAAGTAGTATTAATTCAGGAACTAAGGAGAGAGCGTAGACTTTATCATCGATCAACATCCATCACAAATGGAAAATTAATAATCATATTCATTAATTAGTGGTAAATCGATCTCCACGTATCACTATCAAATTAATGATAATTAATTGGTTCACTGGACTGGACTGGATAATCAAATTAAACCATGCACCGGCCCCCATACAAGATTTTGATTTCAATTACTCTAATTCACAAGCTGCCTATATATATATATATATATATATATATATATATATATATATATATATATATGGGTCTCCATCCACAGCAATCGGTTGTTAGGGAACAACCCATTTTGGCCAGCCGGTAAAGCTTGTACCGGCCTTAGAGATTTTTTTTTATAAGCCCGTACAAGCTCTACCGGCTGGCCAAAATGGGTTGCTCCCCAACAACCGGTTGCTGTGGATGAAAACCCTATATATATATATAATTGATGATCATGGTCAGATAATTAAATGTTGTAATCCAAAAATTATTAGTGTAGTAGTAGTAATTATATTTATTTAGTGATCGACTTCTGATTAACTTTATTAATATTGTACGTACGTAAATTGGAAAAAGTACGTAATTTTTTTTTTGTGATTATTATTGTTGGTTGTTTGGTTGGTAGTAGAATTGTGTGTTTGTGTAGTTAAATCAAAGCAAAGCTGAACAAGTATCGACAAGTAAGTAAGTACAATAAAAGATAGAATTTCAAGAAATTTCAACTAATTTTTGCAGTTAGAGAGAGAGAGAGAGGCACAGAATAATAATACTACCAGCAGTAGTAGTTGCGAATTGAGTTTTCTTCCACGCAATCAATCGATCTACGGTGTGACGGGTCCGTCCTTATTGGAATTAGGATCTCTGTCTTTATTAGATTCATTCATTTTTGGCATTGTTTTGTCAAGTCTAGGCTTGCCACGTGTCATCCAATCATTTTATCTCTTTTTATTTGCGCTTTTTGTCCACATCCCCTTTTTATGACAAATATACCCTGCTCAACTCTCTTCTCTTTTTTTTTCTTTTTTTCAATTATTATTTTATACATTTTTTTAATACACTCTGGTCCTAAAAAAAACACCAAATCCACCCCTCCAAAAAAAAAAATTAAACATTTAACCCCAAAAAATAGAAGATAAATTTCAAATAAATTTGTAAGATGAAAATTCAAATCCAATGTTCGTGAATTGTTATATAAGCATTTAATTTCTTAACAAAAAGAAATAATAATAATAATAATAATAATACAGGAACAGATCTTCTGTTTCCTAAATTTTTTTTCCTCCCACTTAAATTTTGACACATGTCCTTTTATTTAATTTTAAAATTAATTAATATTAAGTAAGAGATTATTTATCAAAATTTAAATAGAGAGACACAAAGGACAAAAAAATTGAAAACAGCTACTACTTCATCACATGAATTTATAAACGCACACCACACCACAAAGAAAGAGAATGTCAAAAATCACATGATCTTAAAAAGTGAAATATGGAAGGTCAGGTTTTGGACTCAGCACAAAGATAACAAACTCTCTGGGTCTGCAGGCAGGCAGGCAGGCAGGCAGGCCAATCCCTACTTTCTTCTCTCAAATCAAACCCCTCCGATCCTCCCTCGTGAATCGAGGGGCAGTGTTTTCACTTTTCCACTTGGAACTAAACTTCACTGCCATTTATGCTCAACTTTTTTCACCTTCCCAACAAACTTTTTTTTATTATACAATCCCCTGATATTTATACAAGTATTATTAATTTATTGTGTAAATAAATAAATACTCCTACGTACTCCACTTGGGAGTAATAACTAGTAGTAAAGCTTAAAGTATATTATAATTAAATACTTATAAAGTAATACTGGAATTCATGCAGAATGTTTTGTCCCTTTAAATCCATCCTTGTCGATGTCGTCTCTTCCCCATGCCCATGTCTATTTACCACTCTACAACAATAAAGCATCAATTTTCGCAACATACTTCTATTATTCCAAAATTAAAAATACTTCACTTAATGCAATACAATTATACTAATATAATGATAATAATTATCACTACATGACATATTTGTTTTTTTTATACTTGAATTGTAATATATTATTATATTTGACTCCTTAAATAAATAATAGATACCCAAATTGTACATCCAAAAATACGTCCAAGTGTAAAATATTTATCTTTCCTCATTTAACACACTCAAGTATAAAATGATAGTAGCAAGGAGGTCATATAGCTAAATATTTTGTCCATCGACTTGTTTTACTATGCCTCGTATTAATGATCTAATTTGGCGGGGCGGGACAGTAATATTTCTAGCTAGCAATTACTAGCATAAGTAATGTATAATTTTGCGTGGCCAAAACTTCATCACAGAGCTAGCCACGATTAGACTAGACGCATGCGGGATAGGATAGAAAAGAAATACTAGCTTGTACAATCAATCCCTGTACTGAACTGAATCCTACCCTACTTAAATATAAATCATTCATTCCTTATTAGTTAATTATGAAAATAAAGTAGTAATATGCATGACTACGTAATACTACAAAATATCATTACAGTAGGAGAAATTAAGAGGAGGAGGGAGCATGCAATAAATATCAGGTTTCCCTACTTGATAATGGGACGGAAAATGAATGAATACGAGGAAAGACAGATAGACGTAATTAAGGTAGCTATCTATCAATCTATATCTATATATATATATATATATATATATATATATATATATATATATATATATATATATATATCCTGGTATGTATGTATGTATGTATGTATGTATGCAGTAGCAGTATTTATTTATGTTAAATGTTCCTAGCTCCCTGTTTTAGGCGTAATTGCATGCACATGCTACTATTCAAGAACATGGGCTGTTACCTGCACAGAGACGAGACTAGTTTATATGAAAGCACGCGGGCCATGCAACGGCCTAGTTATTTCTATGCCCAATCACGCCTCCCCTCCCCTCCCCTCTCCTCTCCTCCCCTCCCTTATTAGGCCCTTGCGTACCTACGCTACCATACCATACCATAAGCTTAGGGATCATACACACTTCCTATAATTATAGAGTAAATATCTATTATCTATATGTTCCTTTCTCTAAATTCCGTATAATCGATCACATGATGCCCCATGTGACCAAGAACATGATCTTTCCCCATTCATTATTATCCGATCCATCACTACCATACATCTACCTACCTCTTCATTTCCCATTCGCATTTAAAATTTTCATACACATAATACATGCAATATAATACTCTCTATGTTCCTAAAAGATTGTCGTTTAAAATTAATGCACACAGATTAAGAAATATAATTAATACCTAGCGAAAATACTATACTACATTTATTAATTGTCTCAACCAATTATTCCCCTCCCAATGTTTCTTATTCAATTCAACCAATTACTACTTATTCAACCATTTACTACTTGGATTATAACATTAAATTGAATAAGAAATCATTGGGAAGGGAAGAAAATTTTAAATAGAAGAAAGCTTTAAATAAGGGTAAAGTGGGGAAAAATAGCTAATGTGTAATGATAAACTCAAAACGACAATCTTTTTGAAATAAAAATTACTTCCTAAAACGACAATCTTTTAGGAACGGAGAGAATAGTATATTAAGACGATTCACGGCAGTCAAATGGATTCAGTCGTTCGTTCACACAATTGTTTTGTGCATTATTACTGTAGTCAATCATCTGCATATTATTGCGGATAACGAGTCCAATCATCGTTAGGTAGACAGCACAGCAGCTGTATGCATCTAATATACTCTATGACGTATGACTGTAAGCCTTTTTAGATGTTACTTGATGGTCTATGTAACCCCCATGAAAATCATGTATATTTTTTATGATACATATTAATTAGTACTCAGATTAACATCAAAACTAAAAGAGGAGAGAGTTCTCAAGAATGAACAACCAATTCACCAAAAAGAAGCAAAACAGTAGGGTCTAAGAGAGAGAGAGAGTTTAATACGAGTATATAGCAATAGAAGGGGATTGGATCAGTTGCCAACTTCGACCACCCATCGACAGTAATCAAACTCACCGAATACATGCAGGCTTTAACTCTTATAGAAAACAAATGACCCAAAATGGGACCTTTTTATTTCTTTCAAGGGTAATGGAAACCCAAGAAAAATTTAGTTATGTCCTTTTGAGACCATCCCATGCCATCTTATGTAAAACATGCTGGCAAAGGGTTGGACCAGCTTTCATAAGTTCCCTCAACTCTTGGTTGGAATGACATTGATACTTTCTGGCCATATGCACAGTATTCTCAGTTTCAAATGGGACTATTCAGCTAGGCTTTCAACCGGACTACTGATCTAATTACAGTGCTCTTAAATGGTAACAGGAGACCGATTACTATTTGCTAGAGGAGTTTTGCGTGCTTGACACAGTTCAAACTCGGGATATTAACCTATGTGTGCGCGCTTATACTTGTATATACTTGAGACTCATGTCCAATGATACTGTTTAAAAAGTCTTACCCAGTGCACAATGCTCCCACAAGTAATAGGATTGGGCCAAATCAGATTTACACAGCCGCTTTGCCTCTATTAGAGATGCTAGCATTGATATATACAGTTTCTTGAACAAACTTATTTTATCTAAATGGTGTGAATTTAAATTAAACCTTGGAAACAATTAGGCTTGGCAAAATATGCTTATGGGTTGGTTTTGGTTTTCAAAATATGGTTATGGTTCCATTTAAAAATTAAAACCATATTAACCATTTTTAATATGGATAATGTGGGTTGTAACCATATGGTTATGGTTAAAAACCATATTAACCATTTTAATATTGTTATGGGTTATGGGTTTCATGAAGACCTGATTTGACACTAATATTATGTGATTATGTATATACACCCTACCCCCACCCCACCCCACCCCACCCCACCCCACTCCCACTAACAAAAATAATATTATGTGATTATGTATATACCCCTTACTCCCACTCCACCCCACCCCAACCCAACCAACCAAAAATAATAATATTATGTGATTATGTATATACTGTGACACCCCCAAAATAGGTATACATCATCCATCTTGAGTCGTCAAATACGTGATACAGAATATGAATACAATCTTTAATATACAACAAGAGAATTATGAGTTTTAATAAAAATATTGTCATCTAGACAATATCCACACTCAATTTAGTCCTCATTACATTTATTATCACACTATTTAACAGAATAGTGAGGACTACTAAGATACCATCTCGGACCATCACTCCGTTCTCCGACTAGTCCCAGCTACGTTCTCATTTCCTGAAGAGAACAGTGAAAGAAAGAGTGAGCTCAACTAGCCTAGTAAGAAATATTATGACTAAGATAATGCAGAATAAATTATCATTAGTCTTCAACAATGTTAAATTGATAAAATACAATAGACATCAAGTTTAACTGCAGCGGAACATGCAATCCATTAAATGAGTCAAGTAGAGAATAAAATCTACTATCTTTTATGATTTAAAAAGTTTTTCATCACTTTTATCGCTGAGACTCAACTTAATAAATAATCCACATCATTCCTGCACTACGGCCAAGAATATTCATTAGGGTCACGACCACAAATTATCCATGCACTACGGGCCAATGATATTTGTGTATTCATTAATGGTCATGATCATGCCCACAACTGTTCATCAATGCAATACGGGCCAATGAGGACTTTTACCACATCATTTGTAACATTACGGTCATGATTATACCGAATAATCCCTGGTCATAATTATACCAAGTCCATCTATGTACTACAGGCCACAAATGACTTTCAACAAAATATAAACATGAGGATGATGACAATGATATTAGAATTCAATAAAAACAAGTTCAAGAATTAATTTATTCAGGAACTAATAACGTGCAAATTATGAACATGATACTTCTTTGTAAAGTAAAAATCAAGAATGCTCAGAAGAATATTTTCATAAAAAGATATTGGATGAAGCGCAAATATCAAGAATATTCCATTAATTTCATGGAGTGTAGAAGTCAAAACTTTAACCAATTGAGTATAATAAAGAATGGAATAACAAAAGAAATCACCATGCATGCGGTACTTCGCACAAACAGGTTATTCCATCAGAATAATAAATAACGGAACTAGGTCAGACGTAATACGCACCGACGGGATATTCCAACAGAATAATAAAGAATGGAATAACAACAGAAATCACCATGCATGCGGTTCTTCGCATAGACAGGTTATTCCAACAGAATACTAAATGACGGAACCACGTCAGGTGAAATTCACACCAACAGGATGTTCCAACAGAATAATAAAGACATAACCAGGTCCGGCGTAAGCACAGACAGGATATTCCAACAGAATAATAAAGACGGAACCAGTTCCGGCGTAAACGCACAGACAGAATATTACAACAGAATAATAAAGAATTGAATAATAGAAGAATTTCACCAAGTATAAGGTAGCCCGCGTATACAGGTTATTCCAACAGAATAATAAAGATGGAATAATAGAAGTTCTCTTCATGAATACAAAAGAAATAATATCCCTTACCGTAAAAGAAACTTGATATCGGAGTAGTGAAGTAGCAAAATACTTTTCTTCTTTCTCTCTATAGTTTCTCTCTCTAGAATTTCAGTGAATTCGTAAGAAATAATGAAGGAATGAGCTTCTATTTATAGAAGAATGAAATGAATATTAACCAATCCATGAATGGTCCAGATTGATTTACTTTAATCGGATGGTCCATATTTAAAGCAAAATCTTTTAAATAAAATATAATATATTCTATTTATAATCTAATAAAACGAATAACTTTTAAAAAAAATTTACTATGCAAATTGTAAGACCCCGAAATTTTTTAAATAAAAAGGAATTTTCTTTATTTATTATTTTGAAATAGTAAGGGTGGATTTGATTAATGTGGTTAGTTATGGGTAAAATGCGCAAATATTTTAAATAAGCAAGTGGTGATAAAATAATCATTGTTGTCGGGGAATATTCTTTTGGTCGTGGAATATTCGTACGACGGCGCAGTCAATTGTGGGCCCCATAACGGAAAACGGTTGGATGAAAGAAAACGACAAAGATTGAGTTTTATAAATAACGGCGTAGTTGTTACCGTTTACACTGTTGGAATACCCGGTGGTTAAAATACAGTAATACACGTTGTTGCACAGTAGCACACGGTATTGCACAGTATTTTGAATTATTGATCCTTACGTAAGAAGGCACTACTCAATAATTGCTACAGGAGTTATTGTTCATTACTTTATTGATTCAATAATTGCTGCGTTGATATTTATATTATTATTGTTTCAATAATTTTCATTGCACAGTATTTTCCATTATCAGATCAATAATTCATATTATTTGAATAATATTATCAGATAACATTATTGGCAATGTCTAGAAAGTTCTGTCAAGGAGAGGTTTGGTCATCTAATTGCGCGCCAGTAAGGAGAAATTCTTATTGGAAAGCCCCCTCTTTCCTGGGAACGGCCTGGTTGTCAGTACTATGATTCTGTAATATTATTTTTGAATAATTAATTATTGATTATTATGGTTAAGAAAATATTTATTTTATGTGGATATAGATGGAGGAAATTTTTAATGTGACAATTGTTGAAAATTAATATTTTATCTTTTTCTGATAAAATAATTCATTTAAATATATTATTTTAATAATATATTAACGGTGATATTTTTATAATGAATGTGGAATATATGAGTATATGAGGAGGAAGAGTATTTTTGTGGCATTAAATGTTTAACACATATTTTGTGTGTCGGTGGACACAATTCTTGACCGAAAATTTATTATAGACTGTAAAATCGCCCATTTGTGGATTTCGGTCAATTTCTGTTTGGAATTTGGAAAAATTTTCTTCTGCAAAGTTGTAGAGAATTGAAATTCCTATAGAAAGTCGCGAGTTTCGAATTTTTTGATAACCGAGCTATTTTCTATGAATTGTTGAAGTTTCGGAGAATAAAATAATTTTTTATTGATTTATGGGTGGGACCCACTTTTTGGTTGGTGTGGAATACACATGTGGGCTGCTATTTTTGTTCAAAGATGGCTGATGGCTTTCAAAATTGGTTGGTGAAGGTTGGTGTGGAATAAGAAAAAGAAAATAATATTTTATTATTTTAGTCTTCTTTGGCGTTCTAACATTTTTCTATAAATAGAGGGCGAAGTTAGAATTGAAAATCACACCAGAAACAAAGTTTTCTCTACTTCTCTCTCTATATATCAAGCGTGTTCTTGTGAGTATACTTTGAGTATTGTTATACGGTGCGAGTTTCTGTCAGCACTATACCGAAATTCAGTCGGAAGTACGGTTATTTTGAGGTAAGGGATGTTGTTTTTTCTTAAATGATATTATCTTCTTCAATATCATTATGCCGAAATATTGTTCTAAACTTTTTATCAAACTTGGAACTTTTTCATGTCGGGGTTACTATTCATAAGTTACTATTCACGAGTTACTATTCACGAGTACTATTCACGAAGTGTGATGATGTTTTTGTAAAATTTCTATCTTTTGGTGTCGGAGTTACTATTCACGTGTACGGCACTATTCACGTTTACGTCACTATTCACGAATACGGCACTATTCAACGAAAAATGAAATTTCTTCTTTTTGTCCAAAATATCTATTTTGGTTACTATCTTTGATTGTATCCATGTTTTGATCTTCATTCTTGAAGTTTGACTCATAATTGTTTATTATGGAGTATTTTTGAATTTGGACAAACTAAAGTACGAATCTTTAATCCTTAATCCGTGTCATTTTGTTTCACTGGATTCGTTTCTTTTAAAAATATTTTTCATCATCCTCAGTCCTTAATGGTGATACTTGATGAATATCTTTGGCCTGTAGTGCAAAGATGAATGATTAAACTGATGAATCTCTTTGGCCCGTAGTGCAAAGATGAACAGGTGTTGAGATGAACATGACCAACTGGTGATACAAATGAATATCTTTGGCCTGTAGTGCAAAGATGATTAAAGATGTATATTGATTGTTGTTACAGGGATGAAATATTGATGATGGACTTTTAAATCTTAGAAGACAGTAGAATTCATTCTCTACGTGACTCTTCTAATGGATTGTTGTTTCCGCTGCATTTGTTGATCTAAAACTTGTTGTCTATTGTATTCTATTAGATTTTTTCCTGTTGAAGACTAACGATAATTTGTTGTATATTATCTTAGTCATAATATTCTTTACTGGGCTAGTTGAGCTCACTATTTTCCTTGTTGTTCCATTTTCTTCTCAGGAGGTGAGAACATAGCAGGATCGAGTCGGGGTATGGAATGAAGGTTCTAGAGAGAGTTGTTTAGTAGTCCTCACCATTTTTGTAAAATAATGTATCAATAATTATGATGGAAAATTATTTGCGTGTGGATATTGTCTAGACGGCAATATCTGTATTTAAACTCACAGTATGTATTGTCGTATTTCACACGACATTTGTATTATTGAAGTTGTAGTTATTTATGTACCATGTATTTGGCGACTCAGAATGGGTTGGGTGGAATGGACCTATTTTGGGGACGTCACACAAATACTATGCAGGCACTATGCAAATACTATGCATAATAAAATATAATATATTCTAATTATTGTCTAATAAAATAGATAACTTTATAAAAGTATTCTGTTTTATATAAAAAGATTTTACTATTAACCTAATAAAACGAATAACTTTATAAAAGTATTCTGTTTTATATAAAAAGTTTTTTCTGTTTTATTACGTTAATAATACGAATAAAACAAAACTTCATCATCATTATTATTATTCACACTATTAATCGATCAGGTCGTTCCCAAGAAAGAGGAGATTTTCCAATAACGATTTCTCCCTATTGGCTCGCAATTAGGTGACCAAACATCTCTTTGGCAGAACTTCTAGACATCGTTAATAATGCAAATAATAATATTAACAACTTCGTCGTCTCAATTATTGATTTAATAACATATAAAATATCAACAATAATTGAATCAAACTGAGTGACTTCTCACATAAGCATTAATAATCAATACCGTGTGCTACTATACAACCACGCGTATTACTGTACTTTTACTACCGAGTAGTTCAACAGTATCAACGGTAAAACTTCCACCGTTATTTTCATAAAAGTATTTTTGTCGTTTTCTCAATCCGATAATAATTCTGTTGTGGGATCCACCAATGATTGTGCCGTCGTACAAATATTTCCTGACCAATCGAATATTATATAACAACTTATGTACTTTGCAAAATTTATAAATATTACCCACAACTATAACATTATATCAAATTTATTCCATAATATTCAAAAATGATATTTATAGAAAATTTATTTTTATTCATAAAAGTTGGGGCCTTACAGTAGTGCAGGGATGATGTTGATTATTTATTAAACTGAGTCTCAGCGATAAAAGTGATGAAAACCTTTTAAATCATAAAAGATAGTAGATTTTATTATCTACTCGACTCTTTTAATGAATTTCATGTTCCGCTACAGTTAAACTTGATGTCTATTGTATTTTATCAGTTTAACATTGTTGAAGACTAATGATAATTTATTCTGTATTATTTTAGTCATAATATTTTTTACTGGCTAGTTGAGCTCACCCTTAGCTGGGAAGAGTCGGGGAACGGAGTGATGGTCCAGAAGATAGTATTAGTAGTCCTCACTATTCTGTGAAATAGTGTGATAATAAATATAATGAGGACTTATTCTGAGAGTAGATATTGTCTAGAAAATAATAATTGTATTAAAACTCACAGCTCCCTTGTTGTATATTAAAGATTGTATTCGTATTTTGTACTATGTATTTGACGACTCAAGATGGGTGATGTATACTTATTTTGGGGATGTCACATATACCCCTTACCCCTCACTCCCACCCCCACTCACCCCCTACCTATCCACCCTACCCACCCCCCACCCCACCTAACCCCTTACCCCCACCCCACCACTCCCACTACCACTAAAAAAATAATATTATGTGATTATGTATATACCTCTTACCCCCCACCCCGCCCCGCCCCGCCCCACCCCGCCCCGCCCCACCCCACCCCGCCCCACTCCACCCCACTCCAACCCAACCCAACCAAAAATAATAATATTATATGATTATGTATATACCCCTTACCCCAATCCCCCACCCCCCCCCACCACCCTCCCCCTACCCCTACCCCTACCCCTACCCTCCCCTCCCCCTACCCTCCCCCTACCTCACCTCTTACCCGCATCCTCCCCACCTACCCACCCAAAAAAATAATGTGTACGCCACCCACCCCCCCCCCTTCACCCCCCCCCCTTCACCCCCCCTCTCTCCCAAAATAAATTAATATTAAGCGATTATGTATACACCACCCACCCTCTACCCCCACCCACCAAAAAAAATAATAATCGTGTTTGGTGCGGTTACTGAGAAAGAGAGGAGTGCAATTGAATATAATATGAGTTGAAAAATGGTTAACCAGTTAATTAACTATATTTGTTTTAAAAATATGGGTTCAAACTTTAACCAACCTGAATAAATAAAAATGGTTAACCGACCCATTTGATTCCAATTAATATGATTTGACCCAACAGTTAACTACTTATATTGCTAGGTCTAGACACAATTTATAGGAAGGACAGATAGAAGTGAATGCAATTTCTGTAAGTACAAGATATAAATGGCACAAGAGAGCATAGGGCACAATTTGAGCTAACTAAAGGACCAACCCAACACCCCACCTATCTACCCATAATTTTACAATTACATATTTACCTTAGAAGACAGTGCAATATGTCACACATTGTTTCCCGTTTTATGTGACAATTTATGTGGAGCTTACATTCCGTTTAGTAAGCCGAAGCTGTTTAAGATTAATTTCACATTAGTTGACACATAATAGCCAAAACAAATGATATTCATCTACCCCGTTTTAACCTGTATAGCTTGAAGAAGTGGAGTAAATATTCAATACCTCCATGGTAATATCTTAGGATGTAACTGAATGTCTACTCTCATTATGTAATGAACAACAACAAAAAATAATTAACAAAAACACGTCATGAGAGAGAGAGAGAGAGAGAGAGAGAGAGAGAAATATGTTGTTACTTTTAAGAATGTGTTAACAATTGCAGCAAGTACTACTTTTAAGAAAGTAAACATCATATAAGTCTATAATTAGCAGTTGTAGAAGTGAATGAAACTTCTCAGCATATAGCTAGACCAAAGAAAATATGTTGGCAGACTCTGAATTATAGATGACGGTGGGTTGGGGAATGGTAAGATGTCTATTTTTGTAGTGGTTAGTCCACTTCTTATCCAATTTTAGGTATAATTTAAAGACAGCCTAAAAGAAGGAAGGTAACGCAATCCAACACGTGGTTTACATGAAGTTTGAGCAACTTACTGAGATCACCTTGAGTTTATTTACTAGGCCAAGAAAAATTAACTCCACTAGATGTACAAATATAGATATATAGGTATATATATAACGAGAGAGAGGATACATACCCAAAAAAAATACAAAGAGAAGACACACAAAAACAATTCAAGATTGTGCCTAAGATCAAAGGAATCCCTCCACAGAATTAATGCTTACGACCATCTCTATAATCATGACTGGACATTTGCAACAAGCACCATTACTGGAAACTCAAATAAGGTCGAATAGAAAACTTACCACAATTTCAATATTCTCCGAGGCCCATCTCATCAAACAATCGTTTTTATATTTCAGCCACATAATAACCAAAATAGCAATCACCTCACTGGCAGCACTAATAGAACTCCTATAACAAGAAAGGGAACATTACAAAAATATAAGCATGCTTAGTCACTACGTAGGCTTCTTTTCATGTAAGATTATGCATCTATATATACCCAAAAAAAAAAGTTCCCCAAATAACTGTAAATCCAATATACTTCAAAGAAAAGACTAACATGAACATTAAGAAACACCAACTCAACATCTAGTACTAGTCCAGAAAACACAGAGCATACCCCACACACAACCACCAAGTTAAGCTCAGCATCAAGATTTGGAATGGACAAATTTCTAAAAATAATTACCGAGATATACTCTTGCATATTGACTCAACTGTCTCCCACATCTAAAAAATATTAGATCAGACAGAATATTGGACCCTTAAAACACACAGAAGAGGCAAAGAATGAGACGCATATACATTACAGCCTCGAATGGAAATTAACTTCAACACAGAATATAAATGTAAGTGAGCCGTAGTAAAGCCTGATATCTCCACACACAAGCACATCCAAACGCTAATGGAAAGAATAAAGCAACTATATGATGTAGGGTCCTTAACACAATAATCTCATTTCAATGTTGAGTCCTACAATATAATGTCTAAATTTGAGAAAACAATGAATAAGAAGAGCATGAAAAAGTTGCAAGGAGCAAATTCTCCATCGTCGATATCCCTCTAATCGAATGCATCATCATCATCATCAGGAAGTGGCTGACTAGCAGCAGCAGCAAGGTCAGCTTCATGCCTGCAGAGGTGTATAGGAACGTAAGAAGCGTAAATTTATTACAACAGCAAACAATAATAACCAGATATTCCATTTTGTTCCTACACCATATATTATGCCCACAAATGACATGAGTAGTATTGTTAATAATTAAATTATGAGCATCACCCCAAGTACTGATTCTAATGACTCTAAACTTCTTATGCTTTGAATGCATCACATGGAAGAGTAACTTCCTTCCAAGAACCAAGCACTGGCTGATTTTACATAATTTATAATAATGACTTCCCAAATAGAATGCAATATACAGGAAACTACACGTTAAGGACTACTGGCGGCAACAACAAATACATAGCGGTTAAATGAAACAAAAAAATAGAAGTTTATGTGCCAACAAAGATCTTACTGTAGCTGAGCAGCCAAGTCAATCTGGACCTCTGGAGGAGCGAGTGCAGGTGACTCAACAAAATGAAGATTGGCATCCCTAACAGAGTCCAAATAAACATCAATTGGTATGGCCCACAGTTTTAGTAACCCAAAAATTAAGAAGGAAAAAATAGCAAACTGTTTCATACCCAGCAAGCTTCCTGGCAAGGTACAAGAATGGTTTCTCAAAATTGTAGTTGCTTTTAGCCGAAATCTCATAGTACTGCAAGTTTTTCTTCCTGTGGAATGTAACCTGCTTTGCCTTAACCTGCCTGTTCTTCACATCAACCTTGTTTCCACAAAGAACAATGGGTATATTTTCACAAACCCTATAACCACAAAGAACAAGTTAACTCAAAACCAAAGCGGTTCACAAAATAAATTAGGCAGATCAATAAAACATCATATAACTTGAGTGAGAAAGATGTTTTTAAAACTAGATGACACACCGGCATAGATCGCGATGCCATGTTGGAACATTCTTGTAGGTTAACCGTGCAGTAACATCAAACATTATGATTGCACATTGCCCATGAATGCTGCATGCAGATATACAAAGGCTTTAAAAAGAATACATTGATCTAAATAGAGTAAAACTAATTTTTACATGGACTATATTCACCACAGAACAACCAACTTCATATAATCACCATAAAACACAATGCCAAATCAGAAAGAATATAAGCAATTGCAATGAACTCTTAGACTACTCAAGGAAATAAAAAAAGTAAGAACAATTATAGAAAAACATATTTCAATTGCCAATTATGCATGTCTAAGTTTAATCATAACATGTTAATTCATGCAACAGAATCAAGTAATGTTGAGACATTCTTATGCCATCCACAGTTGCAAATTATCTCAATCACTATAAGCAGGGGGGAAAAAAACAATATAATCAAATTCCTTAATGATGAAATGGGAAATTAGAAGCTTTCAACACATCAAAAATGCCAAGAAATATCCTTATTTCTAATTTTCAGGAAAGCAAAGGTAATTTATTTTACGTCCTTAAAAGTCCCCAAATTCTCAGGAAACCAAATGTAATGACCAACAGTATTACCACTATCAAATCTAAATTAAGTTGGAAGTATTTAATAAATTACTAAAGTTACTGATGTTTTGATTTGGCACAAAAATATCCCATGGTAAAAACATAAATGTTCAATTATTCATAAGAAACATGCAACCCTCTAATTGTGCCATGCAGACAAATGCAATGGAATTAGTTGGGGTACCACCAAGCAGATATTGAAACTTGCATTATTTGCTTTTATGAGAGGGTAGGGCAATCATTTCAAAGATAATCAGTGGAATTCAAACTGTTTAATCTAAGGTATACACATTTTGATTTTAAGTGAAGGAAACATAATGTTACATCCATCATCCTGAAAACTTGAAATTCTTAGCTGTTTCCACAAATGGAACTAGATAAGTATCTCAATCCACAATAAATATACCTAAGGCTAATAATTGTGGTTAGTCAATAAAAGCCCAAAACAGGGTAAACTGAAAGAAAAAAACTCATCTACTCTTAAGTAAACAAAAGAATAGTGGCACCATGATATAACTAGTTCCAGTGTAACAGGTAGGTCACATTAAGCATAGCAGTGATGTGGGATAAAACGTTTCTACTGGTACAGTTGTATGAAAAAGGGTTGTAGATAAGAAATCCCAATAAATAGGCATTAATTATATGGAGAAAAAGCAAACAAAAAGATAAAACTCTAATAAAAACAAATTACTTAGAGTCCACTTTTTTTGTATGTAGCTCCAACTAAAATGAAGAAAAAATCCCCCCAGAACAACGTTCTCTTTGAGACCTTGAAAAAATTAAAAATTATACTTTGCAATCAACAGCTGCCATACAACAGCTAGTTATTCCAAATTTTGATAGCATTCAGAAGTTGATAGACCCTATATTAGCATAAAAGCAATACTACTGATACATGAATTTGTGCATACTTTATAAGCAATCACTTACTAGTAACCATCTCGTAGACCACCAAACTTCTCTTGCCCAGCCGTATCCCAGCAATAGAAACGAATTTTCCCACAGTTTGTGAAGAAGTCCAATGGGTGAACTTCAACTCCGATGGTGGCTATATAAATGAATGAGCGGTATAATACTAAATCAATACACACGCATACTGAAAAAACAGGAAATAAACAAACCACAATCAAGCTCTAAAGGCATTTTGGGCATCATCAAGATACTTACGCTCATATTTCTTCTCAAATTCACCAGTGAGGTGCCTCTTCACAAAAGTTGTTTTCCCTGGCATTGTTTAGAATCAATCAGAACACCAATTTAAAAACAGCTTCATAAGCCAAAAGACTTGAAATCACACAATTCTCCTGTTTTTCAACTAGGAACTTGTCCCAGTTCAGAAAAAAAAAAACAGCAGTATAGAGAAAAATGTAACAGGTTTAAAGTTACTAGTGATAAAAATAAATGAATGTATATGCATACCAGTTCCTCCATCACCAACAATCACAAGCTTAAAGCTCGGATAGTCAACAGTTTGTTGATTTGGTAGAGCCTGCAAACAAAAAACCAATGAATCAGAAAAAACTACATTGAAAACAATATCTAGAGCTTGAACAGGACATATAAAATAAACCCTAGCTATCCACTGGTATCATATATCTTCAGCATATAAAGGAACTGTTTCCCACACAAACAATAGATTGCAAAATAATGAGTTCAAAACCCTAGAACCTAAGAAAACCCACAAGCATGACAATGAGACATTATGACAATAATGGAAGAAACAAACACAGTAAAGAAAGCCTAAGATAGACGGTATAATTTCTACAACTAGTATGTACAAACAGAGAGTAACGAGATTGTAAGACTTACCATTTGATATGAATTGATTCGATTGCTTATTTCTAGTTGCTTGTTTCTTCTGTACTCCGCAAGACCAGAGTGAGCTTCAGAGAGAAAGGCAGCGACGTAGTCGAATTCAAAAGGGGGAGCGGCCAGTATTTTGTTTATATACGATGGGTATAGTATAGCTTTATTTCTAAGCGGACGCCACGCTGTTTACCCTCGGATTTGTGTTTCCTACTTTGATTTCCTAGGGGCAAAACTAACGCTACTTTTGAGCTCTAGTATCTATCCTAATAAATTTAAACCCAAGAAAAATTACGAAATTTATTAATATATGATATTTGTAAAAAAAAATTATAAACAGGCTCCACTTATTAAATATTTTTTTAAAAAAATTACGACTAATACTTAATTAGTCGGCATAAACATTCATAATAGTGATTGTTAACACCAAGATTACTAAAAGCGCGTTAAATTCCGTACAGAAACGAAATCACATGAAAAAGTTTGACGACATGGATAGTTCTGGTGTAAGAATAAATAAAGTTTGAACAAGGTTTAACAATGATGATATTTAATGCTGGAAAATATTAAATGTTGTGCGTACTTGAGAACCAAGGTATAATTTTATATTTATAGTGATCACACCTCATCTACATACCCTTCCCCGTATGAAAATAGGATTACTCGTTAGGTTAAGAATCTCCTTAAAGGAATGAAGTCGGATTATATCCTGACATTTTCCTTAAAAGTTAGAAATCAAATATATTCCATCCGTCCCTAATTATTTGACGTTTTAGAGATGGATACAAGAATTAAGATAATGATTGGAAAATATTAAATATAGTAGTCAATTGTCTATAATACCCTTAAATCTTTTGTTGGGATAAGGAGAGTTTTATTGGAATAAGAAGAGAAAAAGTTTAAAGTATCAAAAAATAGGCAGATTAATGAGGGGTAATTTTGGAAAAATTGTCATTAATTCTCCTAGATTTGAACAAACGTCAAATAATTAGAGACAAATAAAAAACTCTAAAACGTCAAATAATTAGAGACGGAGAGAGTAATTAAGAATCTTGGATTTCTTAAAATTCTCTAATTGCCCAAAAAAATTTCTACGTGGGGAGACTTCCTCCACGTGTAGCTCACCGAATCATCCGAGCCCAAATAATCATGCAATAATATTGCCCCTTGTAATTAAATGTTAAATGAGATAACACAAAACCCGCCATCATTGCCACCAAAGCTTTAAATGCGTCGAATTTAGAGAAACTTGTGAAGATAAAGAGTCAATTATTTCAAAAAAATTCCCCCACGCCCAAAAATTACCGCCATATTTCTTCACCTATACTTTCGGGAGCACACGAGCTTCCTGTATAACCTTTCCTATTCAGTACAATCTTCCCTTTCCAACAAAGACTTTTACAGATATCCTTCAACATTTAAACGATAATGGCTGCCACAAATACCCCTGAAATAGTTACAACCACCACCGGAAGCAGCCTCACCACCACCACCCTTATTTACACCTTTTCCACCACCGTCACAACCACTTCCATTGCCACCAACGATCTCATTCCTGTTGATATTCCCCCATCAACCACCATCGAAACCCAGGCTACACGGTCATTTCATAATTTTCAAATTCCCCCACACCATCATTGGCTCCATCCGAACTCGTTAAGATGCAAATCCGAAACACATTTTCATCTAGCAAAGCCTATACCCTTATAAACACCCAATCGTTCGTTCAAAATTCCCATGCATGCTATCTTAAAACAATTCCAAATACCGAACATATACTCCATCTGACACCCTCACCTCCACGAGAAGATATACGGCCGAAGGGAGAATGGGTGGTCATCCCTCTTTGGGCCCTTAAGTATGGTATCCGATTCCCTTTACATGAATTCATCTTTTCTTTCTTCGGACTCATCAAAATTGGGTTCACATAGTTGGTGCCGAATTCATACATTCATTTGATTTCGTTCATCGCATTCTGTCAAGAGCTCAAGATCACTCATGGGTTAGACTTCTTTTTTGCATTGTATAGCGTAGGTCGATCCATGGAACCAGGTCTACACCAAATAAACCTCCGTCTTGAAAAAACCACATGTATAAAGACCCCATCCAGCAATAAGGGATGTCACTCATAATGGATCATCATCAAGGGCACAAATCAGCAACTTCTACCAAACTGGGATACCCCCGATGATCCCATTCTCAAAGTCACCCAATTCCCTAATAGCCGGATCGACGCATTTCGAATCTTCTATAGTAAGATGAAGACCATTGACTAACCAATTTGAGTACTATCCGATCGAACTTGACTCTACAATCATGGTTGTAAGTGCCGATGCAAACCTTTACCTTTTTAATTAAATAAAAAGGTATAGGTTTAGAGCTTTCCGGAAGAATTAGAGCTTTAGAACATTAAAAGTCGTCTTGTTTGTAGTATTAAATTGGGAATGTCTTGTGGCGAAAAAGAGATCATATTTTATGGATCCGGTTACTATGAAGTTAACTTCATGGTAAGTTGGTAAATTAATCAATACAGTGTTGACACGCGAAGAATGAGTTGACCTCCCACCCGTGTGTCGACACTGTATTAATCAATTGACCAAAATTAACTTCATACTAACTACTTTTATATTTTATTCTTCATCCTTTTTTATTATGTTATTGGTTATGATCAAATGGCAACAAGCTAGCTGTCACAATTTAGGCAACTGAGCTGGGCGGGCACTGCAACTTTGAACCATTCCTCGTGTTTGAAATAGTAATGGACCACGAGAGACGTGTGTAGTTAGTCATGCAAGAAGATGAGAGGTATTCAAGTGAAGTTAAATCATTCGCCAGGCCAGCTAGTTAGCTCTAAAATCTCCATATGCATGCATGCCTAGAGTTGGAGGTTCACCTTTGGCTAAACCGATCCATCCATCCTCCGGGAGCATATATCATATATGATACTATATGCAACAAGCAATTGTTAATTATTTCATTAAAAAAGTAATTAAGCTGGTGGAGGGGTAATTAAGTGTAACGAGGAGCTTAAATATTCTTAGTACTCCCAATTAATTAATTGTCTTAAAAGTCATCATCATGATCCAACATATATAGAACAACTAAAAGTCTTGACAAGTTACTGATATTCTTGGAGTTAACTTGAGTGGTTGAAAATATTGACATAGACTAGGCCAGGGTTAGAAACTAATCGACATTAGACAACAGAAATTAGTTTTTCCAAACTAAACCATTTTCGCCTGTTCATTTTTTGTTTTAATTATCTTAAACTAGTAGTTATAATAATAAACAACTTGGAAATTGGGTCCCTAATCCCCAATCCCTGTAGCTTAATTAGCTAGTAAGCCTTAAAATTAAAGCAGGTGTTTAAAAGATATAGACAGCCACATATAAGAAGTTTACAATTTTAAGATTTTCATCATTCTGTTTGTGAATAAATTAACAAACTACTGCTGAACTTCAATTTCTTTGGATGTTAAACCCCATATGCTTTCAAGGAAATGATTGTAGTATAAGTCAATTGTTTAGTTTTCAATATTACCCCAAGTAATAAATATAACTTTAGTTCTCTCATTGTTTTTTACCCTATAAATAGCACTCTTTTTTTTTCAATACAAAGGTAATATAAATAATTAATAGTATATTTAATGTTTTACAATCATTTCCTTAATATTTGTGCACAACTCTAAAACGACTTATATTAAAGGAACGAAGGGAGTAGTATTATAGTACATTTTAAAATATTAAAAAAAACCCATCAAAATCTAAGTACTCATATCTATTCAACACATCACATATCCTATTCAAATATAAACATTGAAATGATCGGAATTTGGAATTAACCAGATTAAAAAAACGAAATAATTTAACCGACCAAACGAATCCATCTTCACCGTTAAGTTGTTACCATCTAAAAGCATCGCATTATTACACCACAAATCGAACTTTATACACTACTACTAATCACAAAAAACATATACACATTTATATGCAGTAGTAGTAGATCACGACTAGTGAGTGCTAGGATACATCCAAAAACAGTACTAGTTAGCTAGTAGATAACTTAACTTTCTAAGTTTGATTTGTGGAAATGAGACAACATGCTATCCTAAGCTCGCCGGTACCGGAGACTCATAGATCGGACCGGTCAAAGTAATCAAAAGCGAGACGAGATGCAATAGCTGAATGATACATGACATCATGAAAAGCCGTGTCTTTTGATCATCATCCGGAGCTTTCTCGCCTTCTCTTCGGTGAAACTTCCGGGAGCGACGCGAGATCTCATCGGAATCGATCCGAGATACGAGTCCGACTTGGCCTCAACTTTGGTGGAGAGATCGGACTTGTTGTTGACGTTATTTTCGGATTCAAAGTAGTCTGGTTCGGAGTACCAGCTGAACAGCGGAGTCCACCACTTAGAAGATGAACTTTTCTGGTTTTGTGATTCAGGTTTCAGGCGGCCAGACGTCGCGCAGGCTTGGATTCCGGTAGGTCGGAATGGTAAAAGACCGGTTGCCATTTCTGTGTGTGTATAAAGATGTAGTATTAGAGAGAGATAGGGAAAGACGGGGTAATAAGCTAAAACTAAAAAGAAAGATGAGTGCAGGATGGGACTAACTTAACTTTTACCTGTTCAAGTTTGGGTTAGGAAATGGGAGGTTTTAAAAGGGACAAGGGTTAAGATTGTACAAGTGGCGTTTATAACCTGACATGTTGTGTGGGTCTTACTTGCGCTTTTTGTTAACCCTTTTTTGTACAACATTTTTTTCAAGTCATCGGTCGGTTTGAGATATTTTAAAAGTAATATTAATTTATTTAATTTTAAATAGTCTAATTATGAATTATTTAAAATTATTATTAATTATAAAATTATTATTTTAAATAAATTAAACCAATCAATTTACATTTCGTAACGTAGATGTCAGTATATTTATTCACCATTTATCATTAGTAAATAATGTAATTAGTAATACTTTTATAATAGTTCATAATTATATAATTTCTTTTTAAATAAATTCATATTAATTTCAGTTAAAACTCTTATTATATTTTGGAATACATTGACTGACAAGTAGTAGTTTCTTTTTCCAACACGATTTAAAAGAAAAATTGGTTTGTTCAACTTGGACAAAATTTAAGATCCTTTACATAAGTATATAACATTTAGAAAGTATTACACTATTACTGTATTAATAAAATATTTATATAATTAATACACTTTTTATATTTATTTACAATATTAGTGTAATTAGGATTCCTTAATTTAGGGAATTAGTATAGGATTCAATTCATAATAATAAAGAAATTTAAAATCAAGGAGAAATAACTACCATAATTAATAATTCAAATTCAAATATCTTGGATCTAACAAACAAAACAAATTCAAATTCAAAAATAATAATTAAAATTTAAATATTCAAAGTTTGGCAACGTCATCTTCCCCCTCCCCTTCGTCGGTCATCTTCTTCCTCTCCTTTGCCGTCGCTTCAACACCATGGACGCCGGCCACAGCAGCCATTATGACGAAGGTTGATTTAGTCCATAAATTAAAAGGAGATGAAAAATAAATTTTAGTACAGTTGGTATCCAAATATTTATACAAAGGTAACCATTTTAGTTTTTGTGGGTAACCAAGAGAAATTTCAGTGCAGTTGGTAACCAAAACTTTCAAAGGTAACAATTTTAGTTTTTATTGGTTACATTTGTATTAAGTTTTGGTTACCAATTGCACTATAAAAAAAATCTATAATATATTTTTTATAATTAATTGGTAACCCAATAAAACTGAATTGGTTACTTTGTATTAAGGTTTGGCTACCAACTGCATTATAAAAAAAATCTATAATACATTTTTTTTAATTAATTGGTATCCCAATAAAACTGAATTTGTTACATTTGTATAAAGTGTTAGCTACCAATTGCACTATTAAATAAAAAAAAATCTATAATAGATTTTTTAAAAATAAATTAGAAACCTAATAACACTGAATTGGTTACCTTGGTATGATTGTTTGGCTACCAACTGTACTATAAAAAAACGCAGCAACTGTACTATAAAAAAACGTAGCAATTGATTTCGTCTCGATGAACTGATAAGAACACGTTGAGCCGGGTAATGGAGAATATTTTCAGTGAGCCAAGGCGGCAGAGGTTCCGCCATCGGTCGCCGTACGGGGACTGGGCGATAGTGGTGTAGTTGTAGCCCATGTATTTTTCTATGGCGAGACAGGGGCGGTTGGCCAAAATTATGTCGTTTTTGGTGAAGCATTCCTCGGCGACGGAGGCGGAGGACACCACCACCACGAGACGGGACCCGAATTGGAGAGAAAAGATTGGGTCGAGCCTGGTGGAGAGCGTGTGTAGGGTCCGGTGGAGTGGTGAGCCATTAAGGAGGTGGAGGTGGCCTAGTACTGGTAGTTTTAGGAGAAGACTCGGCGGTAGATGACGGCGGGTTTTTGATTTTGAAAATAATCTGGTGGAGAGAATTAAGAGGAGGAGAGAGAAAAATGCGTACAAAAGTACCCATTTTATTTAATTTAATAAGTAAATCAATATTAATCCCCTAAATTAAGGAATCATAATTGCATACTAATTTCTTAAATTAAGGAATTCTAATTGCACTAATATTGTAAATAAATATAAAAATGTATTAATTGTGAAAATATTTTATGAGTGATCTATTGTTGTAATTATTATTAAAAATGTAATAGAATATGTAATTATACCCAAAATTAATTTATGGGTCTACCAGTGGATACTTGGGGTTTGGATATGGATATGGAGGAAGTAGTTAACATAAAGTTTATTTTTGAGTAAGTTGGTTAATTAGTCAATAGAGTGCTGACACACAGGTGTGTCAGCATTCTATTGACCAATTGACCAACGAGATCCGGATATGGATATGACAGAGACAAGCTCGAGGGAGGCTAATTTTTGTAGAATAAAAAAAACAAACTATGTACTCACGCTAGAAACCAAAATGGTTCCGTAGAGATTTTGTTTTTCCATTTTGTATGGCTAACTTACCAAAGGTGTTAGGCTGATTAATCAATGATATGGATTGTCTCGAGTGTAATCAACTAAATAATGCAAATTAAAGAAGCTGAAAGTTGTATTTTATTTCAAAATATAATAAACTATTCAAATGAATCAAATCAAACAAATATTCTCAACAAAAATACACCAACACAATACTGGGAACTAACCAACCAAAGATAAGAGAGAGATGTTCACGAGAACCTCAACTAGTCACGTTTAAATTGTAACATAATTACAATAGCGACAGTAAATTGATATTTTTGCAACTCTAAATACCCCCCCACCCCCACCCCCACCCCACCCCACCCCCACATAACAATATGTCTTACTAGTACCAAAAACAAAAATAACAAGTGATTATTATGCTTATGCGATAACGGTGTTTAAAAAAATCTCCTTACAAACTAATAAACGTACCAATTCTATGATGATGTCGTAGGAGTACATTTGCTAAGCCCACTTCAAAGCGGTGAAGTGTACAAAGGCAAAATAACACCTATTAACGACGCTCTTCTTATAACCAAAAGGTGAAAAACACAAGAACGAATTTGTATAATCTCAACAAGCAAACAATAAAATGAAAGCCAGACTATAATATTAGGGATACATCCGGACGACCTTCTTATTGAATTTATTGGATGATCATCATGATGCCTATAGTCCACCACCAAACATCAATAATCTACATATTTTAGTGGTCCGAAAAATGGCCAGAATATATATATATAGAGAGAGCAATATGGTATGAAAAATATTTCAACACTATAAGCAGAAAATTTCAAAATCCACAACTGAACAAACAATTATTTGCGATAAATGCCTGCCAAGCCAGGCCATAACAAAGCTCAATATATAGAAAAAACCTTAACAAGGGTCGACTTTTATAGCCCTGAACGCCTCTCCAAATATAATTCACTTATTAACTTGACAAGATTATCTGTTAATCAACACAACAAATAACAAGTTTAGGGAATTGTGCGTTGGTAGAGGGGTAATGCTCCCAATGCTTCACGTTCTGCTCTTTCCCTTTTTACCTGCACAAAAAGAGACTTTTTAGTCACCAGCTAAGAGTTGGAAAACAACAGAAAAATATACTAGTATATATAAGAATCTAAAAATCTCCTAAAATTTTAACCTGATGAAAGCAAAAAAATTAAGCCATGTAAAAAGGCATTTCCTATTAATTTTAATTAAATGCTCATGGTTTGGAAAAGGGGGCTTTTGGTGATGTTAGTGTGCAGAAGAGAGATTGATAAATAAGACCAAAACTCTGCCTAGCGATTTGTTTGTGAGATAGGCTGATCTTAAGACGAATTTGAGGAGATAATTTGAAAGAGTAGAGTGGGAGACAAGTTTTGCTTTAAATGAGGTTAAAAGATTGGAAATAATTATGAAGGGAAGCCTGTGTTTGATGAAGAAAGTGAAGATGATCCTCAAGAAGGAATAGTTACAAATTATATTGTGATGTTAAAAACACGTCCAAGGTACAATAAGTCATGAGCACAACAAGTTTCTTCTAAAGGGGAACCAGCACACACTCACTGAGCAATAGGCTGTGCGCCTGTGCCAAACTATCAACAGCTTAATCCTCAAATATAATTGTCCAAGTTGTAAAGGACAATGAAAAAAGGATTTGCAAACCTTGTAATGGACAACACTGTCGTTCATTCTTTCAAGGACGGAAGCAACAGAAGAAGCAGTTGGGAAATTCAAGAAGTCTATGGGATTGTTAATGCAAGGAGTTAAAAAATGCACCCTATGATCAGAAGCTGCTCCTAGGTGGGGATCAAATCTATTTGTTGCTACCATTGGGGTAGTAAAGGAATGCAAGAATTCAGTATACTATTAAGTCACTGACCAGGTCGAACTACATGAGATTTGCAAACTCTAACGGTTCAACTTTGACACTGGTGGAGATGTCCTTGACTATGATCCTAATCCATGGGGACACAAATTGTTTCAACAACGATGAATTGTCACACTCAGCTCCAGAGTAGTTGTTTCTAGTTTGGTAGTTATTCTTTTTGCTAATTTTCAGAAGTTAGAGGATATAAATAGTTGAGAAAAAGCATTTGTACAGATGTTATGAACTTGATTGTAATCTAAATATCAGGGCTATATTTTTCTCACTAGATTCTTCTTTCCCTATCCATACATGTCTATCTATTTCTATAGCAATATACTCTGTCTCTCTCTCCCTCCCTAAATTTCTATATATTATTCTTTCAGTCTATAATAATTCCATTAGTATCTCTGAATTCTTTCTACTTAAGTTCTAAACTTTAGGCTAAAACACTATGTGATGTAGGACAGGATGGGAAGAAGGAATAAGAGTACAAACAACTTTAATCTCAAATCATCAATATATTCAATAATCTAAAAATAATGAAGTATTACAATGCTTAAATAGAAAACCCAATACTTGGAGACATTCATCAATTGTCTTGTAAGAATTTAATTTGCGGGTCTCCTCTTGTGAACGCGTTGCTTTAGTTGAACAAACACGATTAGGATGAACATTTTTGTGCTTGAACAAAATATGAACGAACAGAGCATGTGGTCATGGACTCGTGATGTGCCTTTAAATTTGCAAGACTTGTTTCTAAAAATGCAAGCTCGTCGCATAATTTCCAATACTCAACACCATACGGGACACAATACCTTGTAAGTTGCTCGTATATGACCAAAGTTCGATGCTCAAGTTGCGTTACCTTAGCCTAAAGAAAGTATAGATTGTTAAACGTGAAAGACATTGTATATACATAGAGGGGCTAAAATTAAAATTTAAAAAATTTTGGGGGTTAAATTGAAAATTCAAAAACTTTGGGGGCTAAATTGAATATTTCAAAAAATTTAGGGGTTAAATTGAACGATTTAAACCTTGGGGGCAGAATTGAAATTTTCAAAAACTCAAGGGAATGAATTGAAATTTTCATAAACTTAGGGTTACCAAACTGTAATTTGGCAGAAGGAACTTCCCTATCGATTCTTTAGCGAACTTCGACAATTTAATGGAAGCCAAAAAATAGAGTAGGAAGGAATTGGGTGAAATCAAAAGATATCAAGAATTTTTGCTTTGATACCATTATGATGTAAGACGGGGTGGGAAGAAGGAATAAGAGTACCTATCTCCACAGAGAATCAGTAAAGAAACAACACACGAACGCGCAAAGCTTTAATCTCAAATCAATATATTCAATAATCTAAAAATAATAAAGTATTACAATATTTAAATAGAAAACCCAATACTTGGGGACTAAGTAAAAACCTTAAACAATCTTATAACTAAAATTTACCACTATAATAAACTTTCCTAATTGAAATCTATTACTACAATTAAAACTCTCCTAATGAAAAGTTACTACTATAATATTCTACTAAATAATTTCATTAATAACTCAATATTTATCTCTAATTAACAATACAAAATTAATAACAAACTTCTTGAATTTCTTCTTCCGCACCACCATAAAATTTCAAATGTTCGTATAGTGGTACAACATCTGCAAATGTTCCCAACTGGAATAACAAGTTACCAGTTAACAACTTACAAACTAAAAACAACCGGACAATATACATGCAATCCAAAATTCAAATCCAAATCAAATATATTCAGATATTTTAAAATCTTCATAAATTGTCAGTGTAAGAGACTGCAAATTAGAGTATAAAATTTTGCATAGAATATACTAAATCATGGCCTGTGCATATTTACCTGTCTTTGTTTGACGAGTTTATTTGTTATGAGAATACCTAAAATATTAATTATAGTTTTGTTATTTTGCAGCGTAAAAAGAACATGTTTTTTTATATATAATTTTTTGATCGTCATATAGTTATGTAAATCTCTAATCCATTATCATATCTACCACACAATTTTAAATGGAGCGCCTTGGCATGGTTAAAGAATAAAGGAGCTTCATTTACAAATTTGATGTTAGAAATAGGAAACAGAGTGAATAATATACAGATCATAGCATGTGAATGGCATTGAAAGTACTAGTATCTACAAACTAACTCCAGAATTGTCAAAACACAACAAAGAAAAACACCCGCAATGAAAGTAAACACAACACCCCAAAAAAAAGGAATTGGGAACAAAAGACAAAAAAAAAGTTCAAAAAGCCCATTTCTGGAAAGCACTCACCAGAGCCAGCGTATCTTTAAGATAGCTCCTAAATGGTGTCTGCATTGCCTGCACACAAGTAATAGAGAAACCATAATTGAGATTAACCAATGTTTTCATGAAATACAAGTACTTTGCAAGGCTTCAGTAGTCTTTAGTTCTTTCAAAACATAGTTGTCACGGCGCCGTAGTAAGATGCGGCGGTAGTTGACACCTAGGAGATAAGGCACCCGCCATGGCGTCCATATGGCAACAAGTCGTTAACAATATGTAATTTATACATTATTTATTTACTTCAAAAGTATGTTGAACAATAAAATTTTATATACATTAAAACACAATTATATGAATACTTCACAATCAAAATTCAAAAATAAAACAATTGACATAAAAAACTAGTAGAACAAGCTAACAAACACCACATAAAAAAATAAAGAACCAACCAAGTCATTACCCATCACACATTACAAGTGTAATAAGTAATAAAATTACATCACATAGCACGTCAATGGGTTATGATGAGTGATGGGTGAAAAATTACTTAACCACTTGGGTCAGCTACCAAGGTATGAGCCTTGACAGCTCGGCATCCAAGATGATGCATTTTCCTTCTCCAGCACCAGGAAACCTAGGCAACGCCATGACAACTATGTTTCAAAAAATTTGATAGCAACTATATTTCTAAACCTTAATTTATTTAATAAAATGTTGACAAAGCTCGACAATTTATTTTATTTCCCATTCCTTTCCTTTCCCTATGCTTTTTCAAAGCCCAAAACTATTCTTACACTACCTCTCTAAAGTTTCCAAATTCTCAAATCAAATTTTGCATCCGATCAACTTTCACTTCAGCATTGTATCACCAATTAAAATGCTTGCATATATAAACTTTTAAATTACAAATTACATACATATATATAAATGAAAAAAAGACTTAAATAGGACACCTGGAGATCTTCGGGAAGATATTCGTGTTTCATGGAGAGATCCATGGCACGCAGGAGACGCTGGTTTCTGGCATCAACAATTTCACGAGGCAAGCGTTTGAGTGCCTCTTTGATGTCCAAATCTTCATACTGATCGTACAGATCCTCGAATCTCAACCCTAATTTTAACCAAAGTACACATCAAAATACAAACATCAACATCTCTAAATTATGCAATAATTTCTGCATATGCAATAAAGTTGGGTAGAAAGGAAAGGTAATTACCGTATTTGCGAAGACTTTTGGAGACGGAGTTTTTGTGCATTGCTGCTAGAAAGTTCTTTGATGGATTCAACAACCACGATGATATCACCATCTTCGATCGATTTCACTTCTCCCGCTATCTCAATATCTCACCTCTCGTCGTTGCCATTTGCCAGAGTCGCTTGAGGGTTACTAAAAGCCTTCTCCAATGCAAAACCTAATCAGGGCCGTCCGATTCAGTCAATTGATGTAAAAATCTACTCAATAATTTAAAAGCGTCCCAAATATTGTGCGTTTCTTAAAATTTTCTCACATTATTTTTTGGAAAGAACTAATAAGGGAAAAGGTTAAAAATGCCTCGTGTTTACGGTGTATCTTATACTCCCTCCGTCCCAAATTAATTGCTCAGTTTTGACTTTTAAAGTTAAATTGACCATTTTTAAAATTAATCTTTTTACTATTTTTGCTAAAATATATGTGAAGAGATTATAACCAAAAGAAAGTATATATAATTTATTACTAATCCTAATTTTTATAATTTTAGAAATATATTTATGCATGCTTAATTATTAATTCTAAAAATAGTCAATTTGACTTAAAAAAGTCAAAATTGAGCAGTTAATTTGGGACGGAGGGAGTATTTTTTTTGTTTGAAAGTATCCCTAATATTATAATTTTGAGATCGACTGTGCCACTGGTGTTAACGGACATGCCACGTAGACAAACGCAATTGACACTTGGATATATTTTGTTGACATGACGAATAATTAAAATAAAAATTACTAATATAACATCTGATGTGTATAAAAATAATATTTTATGTATATTATAATTTATTTATTATGTTATTTTATTAATAAGCTGAAACGGACGATGAAAATGTCTAGACCATCGACTCCTCTATTGTTTCTCCTCTTACTCCTCCTTAACTTTGTCACCCCATATGCGTCAATAACTTTCTCTCTCTAAACTCTTTTCCTTCATCTCTCCAAATCTTCCCCCTAAACCCATTTTGTGTCTCCTCTCTTGAACCCTTTTATTCGATAACTGAAACCCACAAAATGAAGAAGAAATTATTTTCGGTTCTCTCTCCTTTGAGCTCCTCAAAGAATGTGGTTCAGGAGGGTTTATTTATCTTCCTCAACACCTTGATTTCAGTTTCTCTCACATCAAACTAACCCCTACCCTTATCCTCTCCACACTTAATCTTTCCCTAGATCTGTCCGCTCTGCTCTTGGATTTTACAAATGGGTTTTTTCAGGACCCAATTTTGAACCCACTGATGAAATTATTTCGTACTTTGTCAATTATTTTGGCCGCCGAAAAGATTTTAAGGCGACCCATAAAGTTCTTGTTGATAGTTGTGGGGTTGCCGAAGCTAAAACCCTTGAATCTTTGATTGATCGCTTGGTTTGTGTTTAAAGCTGTAAACGAACTAACACAGTTCGGGTTCAATTCGGGTTCGACTCGAAAAAATACGAGCGAGACTCGGATTCGTTAATAATATGATACAAATCTGAGTATTAAAAATAGTTCGAATAAAAATATGAGTAGAATCTGAGCAATGTTATACTCGACTCGTTTAAGATTCAAACTATTCGAATTTTTGATTGTGATTCGATACATACTCGGTTAATACATATTCGATAGATGTTTGATACATTTTCTTATAATATATACAAATTTAAATCAAATTAAGATAATTAGTTAATATTGTAAGACCCCAACTTTTATGAATAAATATGAATTTTTTATAATTATCATTTTTAAATATTATGGAATAAATTTGATATAATGTTATAGTTATGGATAATATTTAAAAATTTTGTAAAGTACGCAAGTTGTTTATAATATTCGATTGGTCGAGGAATATTCGTACGACGACACAATCATTGGTGGACCCCACAACAGAATTATTGTCGGATTGAGAAAACGACAAAAATATTTTTATGAAAATAACAGCGGAAGTTTTACCGTTAACTATTGAAACACCCGATGTTAAAAGTACAGGAATACGCATTGTTGCATAGTAGCACATGATATTGATTATTGATGTTTACGTGAGAAGTCACTCAATTTTGTTCAATTATTGCTTCAGTAATTGTTGCATAGTATCTCACGTTAATTGATTCAATTATTGTTGATATTTTATATTGAGATGATGAAGTTATTAATATTATTATTTGCAATATTAACGATGTCTAGAAGTTCTGCCAAGGAGGTTTGGTCACCTAATTGCACGCCAATAGGGAGAAATCCTTAGCGAAAAGTCCCCTCCTTTCTGGGAACGACCTGATCGATTAATAGTGTGAATAATAATAATGATGATAAATTTTATTTTATTAGTATTATTAATGTAATAAAATAAAAAAGCTTTTTATATAAAATAGAATACTTTTATAAAGTTATTCGTTGTATTAGACTAATAGTAAAATCTTTTTATATAAAACAAAATATTTTTATAAAGTTATTCGTTTTATTAGACAATAATTAAAATATATTATATTTTATTATGCATAGTATTTTTATAGTGCCTGCATAGTGTTTGCATAGTAAAATCTTTTTAAAAGTTATTCGTTTTATTAGAATATAAATAGAATATATTATATTTTATTGTAAATCAATCTGGACCGTCCGTTTAAAGTAAATCGATCTGGACCGCTCATAGGATTGGTTACTATTCAGTCCATTCTTCTATAAATAGAAGTTCATTCCTTCATTATTTCTTACGAATTCACTGAAACTCTAGAGAGAGAAACTGTAGAGAGAATTATTCTTCTTTCTTGAGCGTATTTCTTTAGCGTTTAAGAAAGCTTTGAGCGTAATGCAAGTTTCTTCAAGTATATTCTCGCCCTACTGTCGGAGTACTCTTCTTTATAAGGTAAGTGGTATTTTTTTTCATATTCATGAAGAGAACTTCTATTATTCCATTCTTTATTATTCTGTTGGAATAACCTGTATACGCGGTCTACCCTATACTTGGTGAAATTCTTCTGTTATTCCATTATTTATTATTCTGCTGGAATAACCTATCTATGCGAAGTACCGCATACATGGTGAAATTTTGTTTTTATTCCATTCTTTATTATTCTATTGGAATATCATGTCTGTGCATTTTACGCTGGACCTGGTTCTGTCTTTATTATTCTATTGGAATATCCTGTCTGTGCGTTTTACGCCGGACCTGGTTCCGTTATTTATTATTCTTTTGGAATAACCTGTTTATGCGAAGTATCGCATGCATGGTGATTTCTGTTGTTATTTCATTATTTATTATTCTGTTGGAATATCCTGTCAGTGCGTACCTGGTTCCGTTATTTATTATTATGTTAAAATAACATGTCCATGCGAAGTACTGCATGCATAGTAATTTCTTTTGTTATTTTATTCTTTATTATAATCAGTTGGTTAAAGTTTTGACTTTTATACTCCATAAAATTAGTAAAATATCTTTGATATTTGCGCTTCATCTATTCTTTTGAGCATTCTTAAATTTTACTCTACAAAGAAGTATCATGTTGACAATTTGAACGTTATTAGTTTCTGAATAAATTAATTCTTGAACTTGTTTTATTGAATTCTTATATCATTGTCATCATCCTCATGTTTATATTATGTTGAAAGTCATCTGTGGCCTGTAGTGCATAGATGGACTTGGTATGATTATGACCAGGAATTAATCGGTATAATCATGACAGTAATGTTACAAATGATGTGGTAAAAGTCTTCATTGACCCGTAGTGCATTGATGGACAGTTGTTGGCATGATCATGACCATTAATGAATACAAGAATATCCTTGGACCTGTAGTGCATGGATAATTTGTGGTTGTGATACTTATGAATATCCTTGGCCGTAGAGCAGGGATGAGGTGGATTATTTATTAAGATGAGTACCAGCGATAAAAGTGATGAAAAACTTTTAAATCATAAAAGATAGTAGACTTTATTCTCTACTTGACTCTCTTAATGGATTGCATGTTCCACTGCAGTTAAACTTGATGTCTATTATATTTTATCAGTTTAACACTGTTGAAGACTAATTATAATTTATTCTGCATTATCTTAGTCATAATATTTTTTACTGTGCTAGTTGAGCTCACCCTTTCTTTCATTGTTCTATTCAGGAATTGAGTACGTAGCCGGAACTAGTCGGAGAACGGAGTGACGGTCCAGATGATAGTATTAGTAGTCCTCACTATTCTGTTAAATAGTGTGACAATAAATGTAATGAGGACTTATTCTGAGAGTGGATATTGTCTAGAAGACAATGTTTGTATTAAAACTCACAGCTTTCTTGTTGTATATTAAAGATTGTATTTGTATTATGTACCATGTATTTGACGACTCAGAATAGGTGATGTATACCTATTTTGGGGGCAGTCACAATTATTTTGTTTTGTTTTTAATTTTAATTGTGATTTTATATTTGTAAAGTGTAATAATAAATATATTTTCTCATTTTTAAGTAAAATAATAAATTTAATTTATAATTATATTTATTATAAAACTAGTTATTATGTGGAGATTCGAATTCGAGCTTGAATTTGAAGCTCGAGAGTAGTTTGAATAAATAATATTCGAGTTGAGTAGGATCGAATTCGAAGTAATAAATATTCGAGTCGAGTCGAATCTGAGTAGAAATTTTTAAATATAATTTGAATTCGAGCCGAATTCGAGTACGAATTTATCATTTCGAGTCGAATTCGAGTAGCTCTCTGTTTGCTCTGGTTCCACTCGTTTACACCCTTATTTGTGTTAGAAGACCCACACAGGTAGTTTCGTTTTTCGATACAATGGCGAATGATTATGGGTTTGTTAGAAATTTTGATTCTTTGAAGTTGATTATGTCTACGTTGTGTGAACATGTGTTTGCTAGTTATGTTGAGAAAATGGTTAAGAATTTGGATAATGAGTTTTTCCAGATGAATATATATATGTGATGTGTGTATTAAAGGGTGGTGTGCTGATGAGAAATTATAAGAAGTTAAGAGGTTAGTTGGTTTAGGTTGGGACAGTTGATGAAGGACCAGCTTTCTAGAGCTCCATCCATGGCTGCTAATATACACAAGCGGTTTGATCTAAGATTCTTGCTTGGGGTTATAGGTGCGCCGTTTGCGCCAATGTACATTAGCAACACTGAACCTCTCTTTGGGCTCCTTATGATCTATTAAAACCTCCATTTTCCTTTGATTCTTGAGGAAGAAGATCTAAAATGGGGAATTTAGTGAGATAATAAAGTATGTGAAAATGTATAGGGTCTATTGATAATGATAATGAAGGTGAAGGCAGGAGGAGAGAAAATCTGGAGAGAGAAAGAAAAAACAAATAATAATGAAGAGAGGGAAAAAGAGAGAGAGAAAGAGCTTAGTCAGTAAAAAATATCCAAGTGTATGCGACGTTAATCTACATGGCTTGTATGTTAACGTCAGGGACACAATCGACCCAAAAATTATAACGTTATGAATACTTTTGGATAAAAAAAGTATAGGGTACGCGATAGACATTAGGGTAAATGTCAGGGGACATTTTTGCACCTTTGCCCGAAGTAATAATGTCACAACTTGTTCAAATAAAATTATGTAAATATCAAATATCTACATCTTTTATCTCGACAAAATATGTTAATTTAATTGTGAAATGATACACCAATTAAATGTTTATATAAATTTACAAATCATTATTTTCTTATCGCAATATTTATATTTACTTGCACATATTATTAAATATTTTATTAATTATTCAATTTCGTCAAATATTTATTGACATATATATCATTTTTCATTCCCACTCCCCCAACCCAAAAAAGAGTAAATTATATAATCTCTATGTTCTAAATTATAAGATTATTAACTTTTAAAAGTCAATTTGAGACATTTTTAAATTTAAAATTAAAATAATTTATTAAAAATTATAAAATAATAAAAATTACAATGAGTAATATTTTTTACATAATTTATAATATTCATTATTGTATTGACTAAAATTAAAAAAAATGTATTAATTTTGAGTTTAAAATATTTTTAAATTGACTTCAAAAAATAAATAATATAGATCTTGAGGATATTATGGTAGTATAACCAAGAAAAAAAGTTGGACTCAGTAGGGACAAAGTCGAAACTATATGTAATAATACTACTATCACATACATAAAAATATCACATACCGTTCACATACTGCATGTTGCATTTCCCACTTAACTCAACAACAAATCTATAAGTGCTACTCATGCAAGTATGGCGGTATGTGATATTTTTATGTGATAGTTGATATTGTATCCATTCTTTTAGCCAACTACAAAAACAATGATTGTGTTGTGTTGATGAAATTAGGATGAATTACATATTCTATTACATTTTTAAAATTAATTACAATAATAGTGCCCTCATAAAATCTTTACACAACTGATACACTTCCATATTTATTTACAATATTAGTGCAATTAGGATTCCTTAATTTAGGAATTAGTTATACTCATGGCTTCTTCTCTCTCTTCACTGCAGTTAGTCATCACCCTTCTTCTTCATTCAACATTCAACGTATTATATATATATATATATATATATATGAGAAATGATCCATAGCAAATATTTGCTATGAATCAAAATTGAGCAAATAGCATCATAACCGCACATTATACAAATTAAGGGCTGAGATTTAAAAATAAAACACGCCTTCCGCCAGACGAATTGGCATAGGATGAAAAATCTATAAGTCCGTTCGCCAGACGGTCTAGCGGATGGTATTTATATGAGATACTCTGAATTTCAAAATCATCTGTTCTTTCCAAAATTTTATATTCTCTGCACGTGCTTGTTTTTATTTCACCAGAATTCTGTATTGATTAGTAATGGCGATGTTAGAATCGACGCGGAGTATGGAGGCATCCACAACGGAGCACCAGTCGGATCTCAACAACTCTGTTCGGAGGTTGATCGGAATCAGATTGGAGAGCAGCCGGAATCGAGGACTGAGTTGAGTTATGGAGATGAAAAGGTTGGGAGTGGAACGGAGGACAGAAAAAAGGAAGGAAACGGCGAAATTCGCATAACGGTCGTCGATACCTCATGCTTTTTGTACTTTGATTCTTATATAACACAAAAATCGCTGGCGGGCGGTCTTTGTTGATAACTGCCTGCACAGCTACATCGAAAGCGTCTTTAACAGTCTCCAATTTAGATCGAGGATCTGCATATATCAGCCTTGGAATAAGACTTATAACCTCCTCTCTCATCATCTTTACCTGCTCAAGGGGAATTTCACCAAGTCTTTGCTCTAAGCTGACATTGTTCTTACGAAGATCATCCTCAGGAATAAACACAGAGTATGTTGAGTAATTCTTTGGAAGATGCCAAGTGTACTGTGTGTATGCAGAGCCAGGATGGAAGAATACGAGAATGCAACCTGCCAACATTGCATCAAAAGCATATCTCCTTGTGTATGAATCACCTTGAGGCTGTAGGCAGAAAACATAAATTTGAAACATCTGCATTATAGACGAGGTGCACCTACAAAACAGAACAGCCAATTCCGTTCCAACTTTCCCATCCGCTAGACTGTCTGGCGGACGGTCTTATAGATTTTTTATGCTACACCAGTTCGTCTGGCGGAAGGCGTGTTTTATTTTTAAATCTCAGCCCTTAATTTATATAATGTGCGGTTATGATGCTATTTGCCCAATTTTGATTCATAGCAAATATTTGCTATGTATCATTTCCCTATATATATATATATATATATATATATTAGTTAGTCGTACATGCCTCGGCCTTGGCCTTAAAACCCACAACTGCTCCCACTCCTGGTTCCGCACCGATCCCTATATACTCGGACTCATCTTCCACCGCCGCATTCTCGAATATCCATGTCTCACCTCCGATCCCCACTGCCGTCGACGTCGTCTTCCTCCTGTATTACGCCGAAATCAACTCTCTTCTATACCTCTATGGCTTTGATGTCAATTTCAGCTCCTAACAAGGCCTCGATTTGTTCCAATTTTTTCGCTATTTTGATTCTCCCTCCCTCTGAGAAAAAAATCACGGCCATCACCATTTTTTAGTCATGGCCCGTCTGACTTGGGATTTTAGTCAGCCGTTATCAAATGATCCGTTCATTTGGGGAACTTCTTTTCTTGAATTACCCGAATTTTTCAATGTCACTGCGTTAACTTTTGAATCCAGGACATACCCATTTCAATTTTATATGTATATATTTAACAAGGCAACAAAAGATATATGTTTATATTTATGAGTCAACCAACTTTATATCTCCAGTAGCTTCTCAAAATAAAGGGTCAAAATGGAGGTGGGTATGAAGATTCAGGCGGTGATGACGGTGGATATGAATACTGGATTATGATAACCAAACCTTAATACCAAAGTAACCAAACTGTCATATCAAAGTAACCAATCAACCTCCACAATTTAAATTTTTTCTTAGTACAGTTGGTTACCAAACTTTCAGATCAAGGTAAGCAAACTTTCGTACCAAGGTAACAAAACATTCATACCAAAGTAACTAATTCACATCCACACCTGCAGTTGGTAGCCAAACCTTCAGACCAAGATAACCAATTCAATTTTATTAAGTTACCAATTTCGTTTGAATGTGATGAAGTTGGTAGCCAACCATTAATACAAAGGTAACCATTTTATTATTTATGAGTAACAAAATAGTTATAAAAATATTTTAGAACATTAAAAGTTACATCTATTTATTTTTTAACTTTTTTTAGCGGACTATTATTTCAAAGTGTATATGAGGAGAAGGAAGATTTGAATTTGAATTATTATTTTAAATTTGAATTTATTTTTATTGTTAGATACAAATATTTGAATTTAAATTATTAATTATGACAGTTATTAGTCCTTGATTTTAGGTTTCCTTATTAATGTAAATTGTACTATTTTTGTAATATGTATAATTTTTTTATAATTATTTGGTTTATACACTTTTCTTGTAATTACTTTCTATTTATTGTATACTTATGTAAAGAATCAATGAAATTACACGCAGCCATCAAATTCTTCCTAGATAGATCTACTCGAGTCTCTTTCCCGTTGTAGTAATTTGTCTGCTGCCTGCGTCCTTTTCCCCTATTACTTTCATACAAGGAATGAAGTTAAATGCTCTTTTATCTCTCTCTCTCTCTATTTTCCATTGTTCCCTTTTGTTGATTTCAGTTCTGAAGAACAGAGAGGTACAAATTCTTCAACACCTTCTCTATTGTTGGCAAAGCTTCTTCAATGTCATTCTCTGTCTTCCCGAGGACCATCTTCTTCTTGGCGGACCTGAGAGAGATTACGCAAAACTGGTAAGGGTAGTAAACAGAATACACAACGTTTAAAATTGAGCAACCAAAACTATATCTTTTTTTGTCCATTCGACAAATTAGAAATACATTTTAAAACCTAGTGCCATTATTTATATTATGGGAAGATCGAGTACCATCACGTAATCACTACTTCATAGCTAGCTAATGTTAGGAATATACATATATGTATATATGTTTGAAAAAATAAAGTTAACGTTCTAAAAATGTATTTTTAATTTTGACACGGAAGAAGTCCACCCCTACAAAAGAATTTTTCTTAATGAGATCATTCATATGCTAACGTTCCTGCTGTGGTAACTATATCTAACAATTAATTCATAAAGTCGTCAATAAGCAATATTAAGGATACAAACTTGAGGAGATGAAATTGTCATGCATCAACTTACGGATGTACTTATTAAGTGCAAAATGAGCATTGAGAGAAAGAGGGACTTGCCTGAGGGCGCTTATCTGCACAGAAACTTACAGATCTAAGCTTCAATTCTCCTCTTCTAGTGGTCAACTCATCCAGTATCTCAGAATCATCATCTGTTTCCACTTCTAAACTTCCATCCATTGAAGGACTCTGCCACAAGCACATTTTCGCATATTGCACGTAGAAACCAAAAATGATGTACCATGAATGATTCAAAATTTGAGATTGAATTTCACTTAAACTATTGAATTTCAACAATTATAAAACCTAGCCCAGCTTTTCTCTCTCTCTCTCTCTCTCTCTCATTTGCATGTGACAGAGAAATGAATCAGATTTGAAATATTAGTTACAGACAAAGAGAAAGCAACTAGCATGCATGTCTTAACTTTGGAACAGTAGTCTCATTTCCTTCGCACAATGAACCAACTGATTACAGAGCAGTTGACAAGAGAACCCAAAAAAAGAAGTCCAAATTCATTGCGGATTATTATAGGATTTGAAAACATAAAAATGATAAGGTGGCGACTGAGAACATCAGTTAGCATATATATCACCAAAAAGGAATCGAGATTGAGCATCAAAGTCGAGCAATCACATTCTTCTTATGGATACTTATCCAACATATCGTTTAAATTTTAAGCTACAACAAAATCAGTAATTATCAATATTACCACCGAATTCATGTCTAACTAAGAACAAGATTAATTACTTGAAAGGAAGGCTTAGACATGGCGATATAATGTACCTGGAGTGGGAGGCCATGATAACGCCTAGTACTACCACAGCGTTCCTCATATTCAGCTGCATCCAACTCCTGTAGGTATTGCTGGGCAAATAGTTTGGGGAAAACACGCTGTCTGATAATTATGAGCAAAAAGAATGGTAAGGGGAACAAAATTCCACCTACTGGTATCCATGTTATCCCATAACATATAACAAAATATGCAAGCTGGAAGAGCGTGAACAAAACGATAGTTTTCTGGGGCACCGACTCAACGAAAGAAGCATGATCTCCTTCAAGGACTCTGCAAAACAGTTGCCCTGGTAATGACCCTTCAACAAAAGCTTCTCACTTGTGAAGTGTGTACTATATTTTTAAACAACTAAACCTCAAGACTACAGGCCACTGAGATGAACTCAATAACTTACTTGTGCCATCTTCCGGGAGAGATAAAAAGCAACAGAAGTCTTTCCCAGAACTGATTTCCAGGGAGGCTTTCAATGGACATATAGGCGAAATAACCCCACAGAACAGATGTAGGTATTTTCTTGGTTATTGGAATGGCAAATATTGATACTCCCACAAGGACAGATTGCAGTAAGTTGCTCCATCTTTGCTCATTAACCCGCACAGGCATGTGATCATCAAGGTTCTTTTCCAAATCAAGCTTACCTTTCGGTCGTCCTCCATCTTCATCTTTTAGGACTTCATCCTTCAAGTCTTTCAGTTCTTCTAAATACCTGAGGCTGCAAGAGAGCCCAAACTACCATAAACTTATGTAATTCTTTTTCCATAAGTTATTTCAGTAAAAGCAAAATTATTTGTATTACTTGCATATTTCCAAAGTACTTACAGCCGGAGTGTTGTCCATTTCAATAAACACTTCTTGCATCTTGCCATAAATTTCAGAGTTGCTAACCTGTTGTTCTATACACTCCTTGGCACTCCTTACCATTCTATTTTGAATCAACTACAGGTTTTGATGATAATTTCTTAAGAATAAAATCAATATATGGTTACCCGTTACTGCAAAAATATAGAAGTTTATAAACACTTGACAGTACCCGTTTTTTAAGAACAGCAAGGCTCTTAGTGTGCATGGGAGATTGTGGAAGTACACCATTTGAAGGAGGTAGTCCAGTCAATCCACATAACAAGGTCTCAAATGGTGTACTTTTGAAAACCATGAAAAAAAATAAGTATTGATTGAGAATTGTGGAATATAACTTTTAATAAGCCAAAAAATCTACAAAGGGATCGACTAATATACCATAATTCCAAGTAACAAGACGTCATAATGGTAAGCAGAAGGGTTCTTGAGATTAAATTTCTTTTGTTGTGCCATTTGTGCAGCGACACTGTGGTCAAAAAAGTAAAGACCTGCTATCATTATAGCTGGAATGATGGCAACAAAAATGTATAATGTAGGAACTGTCCCCATATCCTGCAGTGAATTGGACACAAGATTTAGCAAAGAATGATTACATCATCACGGGCTCAGAATTTTATGTCATCTACATAGAACTTCAGTTACACGTAAATATATAACTGCATATTCTGACCTGGATTACCGTCCAATGATGATGGTATGAAGACTCCAAAGGAACAGGAATAAGGAGTCTCCTGGGAACTCCTGAAGGAACCTTGTGAGGTACAAGTTCTGTAAATGCACTCCATTTTAGTACCATTAAAGGAACTCCATAATCCGTAGTGAGACTTCGTAACCATCCTGAAATCAGTTACAAACAATTTCAGTTTCCAGTTGAGAGAGAGGTTTGGCAGCCAAAACCTCAGAAACTTTACAAACCTGGGCCAAACATTGATGATCTACTTCTTCTACTCTTTAGGGAAGTAAACAGTACGCCAAATGAGAAGATGACTGCCAACAACCCATTTGTATACAGCCACTTGAAATTATACTCCTCTGCAGAAGGATTTTCACCTTTAGGAATCTGGAATTCACTCACTAAACCCTGTTATACAAATGCCATAAAATTTAAACTCTGCTTCCATGTTCAGGGACACAGTTGACAGTTTATCTCTAGCTATGACCAAGCAAATACCTTGATAGCCTGTTGCATGAATAGAACAGCAATCAACATGCCAAAGAGTTCTCCTGCAATTCTCGTAAATCTACCAATAACAGTGCAAGCATTGAATATTGCAAGGAGGACAAGCATGAGAGCAATCCAAACACAAACCCTGCAAGGGTTGGATGAAAAGTGAATAATCCCAACCACACTAGATTAAAGGTAGATTTGGAGTAAAACTATTAATGCAACTTACCATCCAGCCCAAGCCAAAAACTGTTCTTGCCCAAGATCTGGCTTGCCTTTACAGAAATCATATAAGTAAGTGTACATAATTACTGTAGGTTCTGCAACTCCTAATATCAATAAAGGTTGTCCACCAAAAATTGAATGTATGATGCCACATATAGCAGTTGAAGCCAGAGTTTCCACCGCGCTTAAGCTTCCATCTATATACAAAAAGTGACTTGTCAAAGCTCTCCATCACATCCGCATACTCAAATAAATAGGCCAGCCCAAGCTGCATCAGTATTGCAACTAGTAAATTGTATTATTATCTTGACCAAAAAAATATAATAAGAATAAATACATGACTAACCCGTGTCTCTACTAAATTGCTCTCCAAACGCAATGACTGGAAGAGCAGAGGCAAAGAATATATAGGTTGTTGGAGCCAAAATCCTGCTTAGAGGAAGGCAAGGTCAGATTCCAATAAAATTTCACTTTTATCAAAAGGTAAAAGAAGAAACAAAACCTGCCCCTTGAGCAAAGTGCATTAATCCAGTCTTGCTTGTAGCAAGTTTTTCTTCCTCTAAAATCATTAATAATTCCCGTGAATGGTGTTTTGAAAATTTCCATTGCCAAACGCAATGAAGTGTAAAATCAAATAGCATTCTAAGAATAGGAAAACCAATGAGAATGATAAGTCTCCACGCATTGCTTCTAGTGCATTTGGAAATTGGAATATAAAGTAAATGATCAGGCAAAACCGATTTGTAATCAAGTAAACTGGTCGAATTTTCAAACACAATACATGTCAACTTAAGTTTAAAAAATAAGATTTAAGGGAATATGTCACCATTATGATTGAGAAACAAGACCTAGGATGGAATATCAAATTATACTTTTGTTGAGATTTTGGAGCTAACAAAGGAAATCAATAGTATTAGTAAGGATGTTGATGAAAGTGTATATAAATCCTCTCGGTGGAAGTATAAAGTATGTTTAAGCTCCATTCTACATTGATAAAGCTAGCCATACCCAAAGAAATAAATACAAATCAAACATATTCTTCCATTTAATACATGTATGTGTTGATGTATATGAGTAAATTTTGAGGAAGCAAATTGTGGGTAAGAAATGCATATAAATTAATTAATTACATGCAAAAATAATTATTTTTAACCTGCAATCAAATTGTAATGCAACTATGCAAAACATAATGGGAGTAGTATTGTATTAATAAGAAACATAGCCAAAAAAAACGTGATTTCAACAAGAAAAAGCCCAATAAACAAAACCTGATTTATGTCCAGAGATTTTTCACCAACGCAGAAGTGAAAATTTTGGTGTGACCGGAGATACTTACAGAGGAGGAGGAGGAGGAGGAGGAGGAGTACATTTTTGGTCACCAAAGTTTTGGAGGGTTTGGATTTGAATTTGATTTTGATGGGTTTGGTTTAGTTTGGTGTTGTTTCAAGCCAGTAACACCCTATTCAAGCGGAAGACCGTACATGAAACATAAGCACAAGACACAAAAATTATTCCGCCTTTTCTATTTCAACAAACGCCGCCAAACCCAAACCCAAACGATTATCTATATAACTACATTATGCTCCAATTCTTACCAACGCGTTCGAGGTTAAATTTTAGGAAGTTGACATGAAAGTAGATGTATAGCGACACCTAAGCTCCATTGTTAAATTTTAGAACAAATTTATTTTACAGTAAAAGTAGAGGTCAATTCGTAAATGATAGTCTCCCCTGTCTAAAGATCAAAGTTTGATCCTATGTCATAATAATACGATCAAGTTTTATTCACAAGTAGTCAGAGTGAGTTTCAAGTTGTTGTATATTATAAATTATCTAAAAATTAATATTAATTATATAATTTATTTATTTATAATTTTGATAAATCATATAAATTTAAAGTTTAAAAATGTATTAAATTAATTTCTAAAGTCAATAATAACCTTGCACTTTGAAACACATGAACTAATTAATTTTTGGCTGAATTATTATAAAATATAATTACAACATATTTTAACTATTAAAAAAAATTTTGCTTTATTTTATTATATCTTAGTCCATATATATCATTTTGCTTTAATATACGCATGAATATGACTCGTTCTTTCATTTTTTTGTAGAAACCTTTGTAGCTCATTTAGTTGTGTATTTTCCCCGATTTATAATAATCCCTCCATTCAAAAATAAAATTGAAATTTTCTTTTCACTCCTATGACCTATCCTTTCCAAAATTAAAAATAGAATTCTATTTTACACTTACACAAATAATTCATAACATACCATTATTTCTATATTATTATTACGCCACTACTATTACATTCTACATTTCTAACAAATATTAGAGATATATTTGAAAAACTAAATCTTTTTTTTATTTTTTAAAAGTCTTCGTATTCAAAATGTATCTCTAAAATTTGAAACTATTTCCCATTGATACCTATACAAAATCCAACGACGGAGAAAAAAAGATGGAACTTGGAGCATTCAACAAATATACAAGCACATACAGAATAGCATGTATACTTATTTAACTCATTTTTATTTTTTTTCAGGATTCGGTCGGGTCGGGTCGGGTCTGCTCTTCTTGATAAGGTTCATACTCATGGTGGTTCTTCTCATTCTATACTGGACTATCATCACAAAATAAATACAGCAGTATAGCTTTTAGATCTTGGTTAAACCAAACTTGAAGGCAGCTTACAACATCAGCAATTCCCTCACTATAGAAGCTTCAGCATTTTCAAACGCTCTTCATGTTCTGGATCCAGCTTTGGGGGAGTGTAACAGCCATGAAGATCCTCCACTACGTACTCCTGGAACATTGTAAAACAATAACCTTACTGATTATTGATATGAGTAGAAAAATAAAAATAAACCACTAAGGTAATGATACATGCACTAACCGACCAGGTCCTCTTTCCTTGGCAAAATACAATCAAAGAATAGTAAAGCAGATGCCAGATAGCAGAAAATGAAAACTACTTTGTTTAAAGCACAACATAGCATCAAATAACCAGTTCAATTAGTGCCTGTTTGGCAGTGCAGTGCTATGCAGACCAATGCTGTGAGGTGAAGCACTTCTACTAACTATCAGAGAAAGTGCTTTCTTCATGTGATAGTTCTCAATAGTGCTTGGTAAATAATTTTCAAATCTACTTTACTGAGGGATATTTTTATGTTTAAATGAAAAACACACTTTCAAAAACACTAAAATTTTAGCACCTCCTACCCAAAATTTCTACAGCTAAAAGCACTTGGGTTATGCTACCAACCAATTTCAAACGTAATTTGTTGAATGAAACGTGCTTTTAGCTTACCTTACCACTCACCCAAAGGGGCAATAACTCCAACAAGGCAACAACAATAAACAGCCAAACTGATACCAATTTATGATGAGATGGAGAGGCTTTATTGCTTGTTTATGTTAATATATCACTAAGAAAGATATATTTCTTCTGAGAAGATGATTTGTCACCTGTGTTAGTTCCCTCTTGGTGAGGATGTGGTAGTGCCTCTGCCAGATCCTTTGAATGGCCATCGTGGCAGCAAGGAAACCATATGCAATACCAAGAATAGCAAATATAACAACAAAAACAATAACCAGTGCGAAGCATGCTTCCATTGATGCAGGAAAACAATCTAAGATGCCCCATCCGTAACAACAGTTCTGACAGCCAGCCATGCGGGGGTCACTGCTATTAAGGGAGGAGCAATGCAGTATGAGCCCGAAAAATCCAAGCAGCACAAAGAAGCCCAGCACTCCTGGAAGTATTTATACTCATGTCAGGGCCATAAAATATTTATCCTGCTTCAATTTTTCAATAGGAAATAAATAAATAAAATAAAATAAACAAAGACACAGTGTGCTGCAAGTCCACAAGTATTGAAACTATGCCAACATCCTTCAGCTTGCAGAGATAGTTGGAGGAGGGGGAGTTAAAGCTCCCTATACAGCTCAGGCCTCAGAATAGAAAATTAATAATGTTGCCAAATGCCAACACAAGTGATTGGTCACATGACAAAAAATTACAGGTTAAATGAGCTTTTGCCAACTCTATTGGGGTCCCGTGTACGATGTACAATATACGTTTTTCTTCCATACACTTGCATAGCTGCAGTGCACTACAAAACTTTATTCATTCTATTAAATTGAAGACTACAGTTAAGAAAATTCCGACTTGGGGAGTTGCTCATGCGAAATCCAAGGTGGATAAATTATGCGGAACTTGGTTGGGCTAAACAAAACCCCCCATAAGATATGCTTGGATTTCAAGATCAGATCACACAGGTTTTAAGGATATCAAAAAATTAAAAAAAAATCATAAGGGTCTCAAGCTTTCATATGGAAAACAGTGTTGGACTGACGGTTGACAAGAGAAAACCCCAAAAAACTTACTAAAAGGCCTCTTAGGAGGACAACTATGTACTTCAGCATTTCACACATCCCATTCATATTTTCCTTCTACAATTCTTGGGAGTAAAAGAATGATTTCAAAGTTAAAAAATGCACCCTAAATATGAATCACATTCTCATTATTACTGGGCTGTTGAATTTGATCAAATGCTAAACCAAAAGGTCACTCTATCTCTCTGCCTCCCACCCCCCAGGTGAGATTTTTACCTATACAGTAGTAGAAAGGTATAGGATGTTTTGACAGTATACGATCCCAACTATCATTGAATGAATTCCTGAAAGTTCCATCTTTATCCAAGAGATATGCAAAGCCAGCTATCACTGCAATCACCTGTAAAAAAAATGACACATTTTATAAGGGAATTTTGATTCCTAGGAAATTGTAACAAAAACTAGAGTTCCTCTTGGATTTCCATATTGATCAATGACAATTGCAGTATTGTCATCATAGCGTATTATCATATCGTGGCAACATTTGAATTCTTTACATGCAAGTCACATTAAGTTTCTTATCACTTCTGATCTTTCTAAAGACATTGGGTAGTGCTTCAATGATTACATCAAGATTAATGTCACCTATATGAATAACAAAGGCATTGGATTATACAATGTAGGAAAAGAAAAAGTTGGTCTAAATTTACAAATGCAAAAGCTAGAGGATATCATGCCTAAAAAAAGAAGAATCAAATTTATGACATAAAATATTGTTTTCAAATTGGGGAAACCTTATGCATAAAATGAAAAACTAGTAAATTCAGATTACGACCTTGGAATCGCTCTTTGAATATTTCAAATAATTAAATCAAATAAAAATTTGTAGACTAATTGCCGTGGATGATGAAATATATCTGATATAGTGAACGGTCATCCTCGACTCTACAAGTGATGGGACAGAGGACAGAGAGAAGGGGGATGAACCATTCTTCCATATTTCTTTCTTTATTAAATTATTGACTTGCACTGTAAAGACGAATCTTTTTATTTGAACCTTTCAGCAATTAAATTATTGACATGCATTTTAAAGACCTATCTTTTTATTTGAACCTTTCAGCAATTGCTGCAATATGTTATTGATCAAAATGAAAATGTTCAATAAAGTTGTTGACTACAGATGAAGGTTGATTTGAAGTCATACTAGAGACTTGGGATTATAGCTTGACTTCATTTAGGTTTGAGGGTAGGTTTCTGTTGGTTGGTTAAGACCAAGCCGTCAAGTAGCCCACCAACTTAGAACACCCATTCATTCCTCTCTCCAAACAGGACAGATAAAACAATAATTAACTGTATATTGGTCCTTCCCCCTAACTAAAGCAGGAGCTACAAAAGGTCTACCACATAACCTCCAATTTGTCATAGGATTGAAGAAAATGTAAGACTACAGACCAAGAGTAGGTAAAATTCAACAACCCACTGAAAAGGAAGTGTACCTACATGCAATAATCCGCTAAAATCAAAGTGCCAACCGGTTCATAAGATTAATTAGTTTAATAACTTATCCATAGATTTTCAACTCCAAAAGCACTTGATTTGGGAAACTAAAAATGATATACTTTTTAAAAAAATGAACATAAAAATTTAGACATAGAAAACCATGTTTTTCCAATAAATATAAAGATAATTAAAAAAACATTATCCAAAGAATTTTAACACTGGGAAAAACGGAAATACAGTGCACTCACAGTTTGTACTGCTAAAAATACAAGGAATACATCTCTGGCCACAAACAGTCGAAATTTTATTTTGCGCCAAGAGTTATCCTCCAACTCTGCTACTCGAAAATGAAACTGAGCTTTGCAAGTTGTACAGTGAGAGAAAGCAAATCCTTCCTATTTTAAGATAACAAATATACAAACAATTATTCTTTACGAGGATTTTTAGAGTTAGTATTCATTTATAGAATTAAGTGCAAGTAATCAAACACACCTTAACTGAACGCCAATGATCAAGACAAATGCGGTGCACAAACTGCTGGGTGCCTTTGCACATGCAGGGAGAGATCAATTCATCATCTATGAAAAAAAAGGAACAAAATGTTAGTCCAAATCAATCAGATATTATGCACAAGTAACACCACAAAGAACAAAAATCCACACTACGAGCCCCCAATAGAGTTTCTTTCCCAGTAATAAGTGTACGTACAGATGGTCCATTATAGTTCAACTAGAATAAATCCCAGCAGCATTATTTACTTTGAGTTGGAAGGAGAGGAACATGATACCCCTACTCAACATTCACTGCGTAAAAATTTGATATTCATTCCTATAACTCCAGCAATACCAAATCCTAAAAAGAAATCTGGTGAATACTCTCCCAATAGTGAATAAGGATCCAATCTAGTTCCAAATCCCGAATTTTATATATAGCAATCAATTAATTCACACCATGTGGGTGAATTGGACAACAACCATAAATAGATAGTATTAAAACCCTTATAATTATTAGCGCATCCTGCCTGTTTGTTAACTAGACTCCTCACTCTACCAAGGGGCAACAAAGGTTGGTATATGCATAATATCCTAACAAAATTCAAATTTGGAGTGGCACACATTGAGCCTGTCTAATGTAATAAGAAGCAAGCAAATATAATTCAATCAGAATTAATAAACACAAAAAAGGAATTCACCATCTTCACCGTCACATTCGAGGCAAATTCGACAACAAGCGACGGAACCAGCTTCAACATCAGCATCATCATTCATTATTATCTCACTAGAACTGGCTGGTCCATGGTGATTGTCAAGCAGAGGATCAGAGTCGCTAGGGTTTCGATCGCCTGATGGCTCCAGCTGTAATTCACCAGTCATCTTGTGTATTTCTGAGAAATAAATACAAAGAATCTTCTAATCTGAATCTGATACTTCTCAATTACGACTCGATGAGTAAATAAATCATGTAATCAATACCCTAGAGATACAATAAAAAACACATATAATTTCATCACTAAAATATAATTTAATTCTACTTAAACTTTAAGTATCAACTACAGAACATGAATACAGAATACATATGTACCTGGAATTTGTAAATAGAGGAAATTGATGAACCGATCTATGGCGTCAACGAAGAAGATTGTTTTGTCAAAATGGTATGATAAAAAACAAAGGGGGAGTTGTTTGATTGGCACGTAGCGCGTATGACGTACTCGCTGTAGGTTGACAGAGTGCAGAAAACTAAATTTTAACTTTCTTTTTTTTTTTATCGACCGAAAATATGGGCTTCGACTATATTATTGCGTGGGTTTAAAAGGATAATTCAAATTTAAATTCATATGTACTTGTGTTGGAGATAATGGTGACTTAATTTTATTTATTTTATGTGTATAATTCATATTCTTGTTTTGATTTTATATTTAAAGTAAATGCCCATGATTTTATGTAAAATTCTTCAAGAAATATATGTACAAAGACTTGGTGATAGATTAAATCTGTTAAGTTGATCTAAGCTTTTAATATTTATCATTCTGTAAATAAATGTTTTTATGAGGAGATCAAAGATGTTAGGTTGATTTGTGTCTTGATATGTAATAGATAGGCTTCAACAAAATTGTAGTTTATTGAGCTGATTGAGATTTTACAGAAGCCAAGGAAGAATCGTAGAGTATCGAAGATCGTAGTGTGTCTGCCTTGAAGGACCTCTCCGAAAATCGTAGAATGGTCCAAACGTTTGCAGAGCCAACTCAAAGATCGTAGTGTGCCAAGTTCTTAAGAGAAATCCTAGTGCTCTTAATTGATAAGTATCAAATCAAGTGTCAAGGTGGCAAGACACCACGATCAGAATCGTAGAGCATCATCTGTCTGTGTCAGAAGCATCGAGCCTTGTCCATTTGTTTAAGAATAAATCCCAATAAATATGAAATGAATTATAAACGTTGAAGTCCTCGGGAATTCCAATGACACAACAGTCATCCTTAGTTTGTAACAAAGAAACGTATTGAAGAAGCTAAAGAAAGTACTATGGGTCAACAGAAAATACCTTTTCAGGTGTAAGGTGAGATGGCAGTCTGCTGTGTCAGTTGTAAGACCCCGAATTTTATGAAATAAAAGTATTCAATTTTCTTATAATTATTATTTTATTTCGTAAATGGTTAAATTCATAAAAGGTTAAAAAGTTAAGATATGTGAAATTTTTTGCAAAGTATGCAAGTTGTTATAAAATATTCGATTGATCGGGGAATATTCGTTTTAACAAGGAATATTCGTACGACAACACAATCATTGGTGGACCCCACAACGGAAGTATTGTCGTAGTAAGAAAATAACAGAATTATTTTTTTATAAAAATAACGGCGAAAATGTTACCGTTAAAACTGTTGAACTACCCGGTAGTAAAAGTACAGTAATACGCGTGGTTGCGTAGTAGCACACGGTATTAATTATTGATGCTTACGTAAGAAGTTACTCAGTTATACTCAATTATTGCTACAGTAGTTGATGCATCATATCTCTCATATTATTGATTCAATTATTGTCACAGTATCATCTGCATAATATTTTATATTATTAAATCAATAATTGAGACGACAAAGATATTCATATTATTATTTGCAATATTGACAGTGTTTAGAAGTTCTGTCAAGGAGAGGTTTGGTCACCTAATTGCGCGCCAATAAGGAGAAATTCTTATTGGAAAACCCCCTCTTTCTTGGAAACGATCTGGTTGTTAAATATTAAGAGTTATAATATTAATGATGAATAAGTTCGTGTTGATTAAAGATGAAATTGATAGTTCAATTGTGTTAGAATTATTAGTGTTAGTGAAAATCGATATTTATTTCGATAATAATTGATATTTGGAGGTTATATTGACAAATTGAGTAATTAATCGGATAAATGAGTAATTAATTGATATTAATTCACATGCTTGTAACTATGTGTTCACATGTATGTACTATTGATTCGCATGATTTACTATTAGGGGAGTTGGTGCAAGTTTGATAATACTTGCAGGACTACATTAAAAATAGATAAAAAGAGGAATGTATATACTGTAATATTTCGAGCCCCAAAACGTGCAATTATCGAAATTATATTTTTCTATAAATAGAAGCTCATTCTTCCTTCATTCTCACCAATTCACTAAGTCTCACAAGAGCAATTATTATAGAGAAATTATAGAGAGAAAGAAGAAGAGAAGTCTGCTACCTCACTATTCCAGTATCCTATTTTCTTCTAAGGTAAGGGGTATTATTTCTTTCGTATTCATGAAGAGAGTTATTTTCTTTCAATACTCGAAAGGGTTGTTATTCCATTCTTTATTATTCTGTTGGAATAACATGTGACGCCCCCAAAATAGGTATACATCACCCATCTTGAGTCGCCAAATACATGGTACAAAATACAATTAAAAACTTAATTATACAACTGTCGTGTAAAATACGACAAAACATAATATTGTTATCTAGACAATATCCACACTCAATGGAGTCCTCATTATATTTATTGTCATACTATTTAACAGAATAGTGAAGACTACTGATGCTATCATCTAGACCGTTACTCCGTTCCCCGACTAGTCCCGGCTACGTTCTCATTTCCTGAAGAGAACAATGAAAGCAAAAGGGTGAGCTCAACTAGCCTAGTAAGAAATATTATGTGACGCCGCCAAAATAGGTATACAACACCCATTCTGAGTCTCCAAATACATGGTATAGAAAGTAAACTACAACTTCAATAATATAATTATCGTGCAAAATACGACAACACATACTGTGAGTTTAAATACTAATATTGTCTTCTAGACAATATCCACACCCAAATAAGTCCTCATTACAATTATTCATACACTATTTTACAGAAATAGTGAGGACAGCTAAAACATCTTTCTAGAACCATCACTCCATACCCCGACTCGATCCTGCTATGTTCTTACCTCTTGAGAAGAAAAATGGATCAAAAAGAAAAGAGTGAGCTCAACTAGCCCTGTAAAGAATATTATGACTAAGATAATATACAACAAATTATCATTAGTCTTCAACAGGGAAAAATCTGTTAGAATATAATAGACAACAAGTTTTAGATCAACAAACACAGCGAAAATAGCAATCTATTAGAAGAGTCATGTAGAGAATGAATTCTACTATCTTCTAAGATTTAAGAGTCCATCATCAATATTTTATTCATGTGACATCAATCAATATACATCTTCTAATCAAATATTCATCTTTGAACTACATGCCAAATATATTCATTTATTTTACCAGTTGGTCATGTTCATTTTAACACCTATTCATCTTTGCACTACGGGCCAAAGATATTCATCAGTTAATCATTCATCTTTGAACTACAGGCCAAAGATATTCAATTATATCATCATTTAGGACTGAGGATGATGAAAAATATTTAAAAAAAATGAATCCAGTGAGACAGAAGAACAAATATTAGGGATTCGTATAACAGTTTATCTAAGATCAATAATACTTCATAATAACCAATTGTGAAACAGAATTCAAAATAAAGATCAAAACATGGATACAATCAAAGATAGTAACCATAATAGACATCTTAGACAAAAAAAAAGAAAATTTTAATTTTCGGTGAATAGTGTCATATTCATGAATAGTGTCGTATACGTGAATAGTGTCGTATACGTGAATAGTAACCCCGACATAAAAAGTTTCAAATTTGATTAAAAAGTTCACCAATATTTTGGTATAATGATATTGAAGAAAATAATATCATTTAAGAAGAAAATAACATCCCTTAACTCAAATTAACGGTACTTCTGATCGGAATATCGGATAGAAAGCCGAAGGAAACTTGTATTGAACAACAACTCTCAAAGTATCAAAATACTTACAAAAATACTCTTAAAATAGTCTTTTCACATAAAATTCATAACTCCTAATCTATACATCCAAAAATCGCTATTTTTGGACACAATCTAAAAAATTCATCAAATCATTATTTCAAAATTTTCCAAAATTTTTTAAGGTTCAGAAAAATTATAAAACTGAAAAACATAATGACCCTTAAAATTCCTTACCTCAAAATAGCAGTATTTCTGACTAGAATATCGGATGTAATGTTGAAAGAAACTTGCACTGAATAACAACTCTCAAAGTATCTAAATACTCACAAAAATACGCTCGATAATATAGAGAGAGAAAACTTATGTTTCTGGTGTGATTTTCAATTCTAACTTAAGCGCCTATTTATAGAAAAATGCTAGAACGCCAAAGGAGACTAAATTAATAAAATAATAATATTAATTTTCTTACCTTCCACGCACCATTTTGGAAAGCCATCAACCTATCAACTTTGAAAATTAATTCCAGCACATTTTTGTACACACATAAATTAATAAAAATATTTTATTTTCCGAAACTTCAGTAATTCATAATAAATATCCCTTTTAACAGAAAAATATGAATTTTATGTCCATTCTGCACGAAATCGAATTCTCTACAACTTTCAGTACGTTTTAAAATTCATAACAAATCATACATTAATTTTAAACGGTTTAAAATTTGTGGACATATACTCAACTTATATATGTATAATATATCCAAAAATCATAATGATCCAACGGTCGGATTAATATTATAACTCACGTAATAGAGCTTTAAGAACACCGATTTGATTTTTTAATACCTCCAATCCGACAAAATACTGATAAAACACCTCAACATTAATTCTTTCATTTATAACCACATAAAATAAATAAATTCATCATTTATGTGACGCTCCCAAAATAGGTATACATCACCCATCTTGAGTCTCCAAATACATGGTACAAAATTTAAATACAACTTAATTATACAACAGTCGTGTAAAATATAACAAAATATATGTTGTGAGTTTTAATACAAATATTGTCATCTAAACAATATCCACACTCAATTGAGTCCTCATTACATTTATTATCACACTATTTAACAGAACATTGAAGACAACTAATGCTATTATCTGAACCATCACTCCGTTCCCCGACTAGTCCCTGTTACGTTTTTATTTCCTGAAGAGAACAATGAAAGTAAAAGGGTGAGCTCAACTAGCCCGGTAATAAATATTATGACTAAGATAATACAGAATAAATTATCATTAGTCTTCAACAGTGTTAAACTGACACAATATAACAATCATCAAGTTTAACTGCAGCGGAACAAATAATCCATTAAAAGAGTCAAGTAGAGAATAAAATCTACTATCTTTTATGATTTAAAAGGTTTTTTTATCACTTTTATCGCTGGGACTCAGTTTAATAAATAATCCACATCATCCCTGCACTACGGCCAATGATATTCATTAGTATCATAACCACAAATTATCCATGCACTACGGGCCAAGAATATTCGTGTATTCATCAATGGTTATGATCATGCCAACAACTGTTCATCAATGCACTATGGGCCAATAAGGATTTTTACCACATCATTTGTAACATTACGGTCATGATTATACCGATTAATCCCTGGTCATAATCATACCAAGTCCATCTATGCACTACAGGCCACATATGACTTTCAACATAATATAAACATGAGGATGATGACAATGATATAAGAATTCAATAAAACAAGTTCAAGAATTAATTTATCCAGGAACTAATAACGTCCAAATTGTCAACATGATACTTCTTTGTAGAGTAAAATTCAAGAATGCTCAGAAGAATATTTTCATGAAAAGATACTGGATGAAGCGCAAATATCAAGGATATTCCACTAATTTCATGAAGTATAGAAGTCAAAAATTTAACCAACTGAGTATAATAAAGAATGGAATAACAAAAGAAATCACCAGGCATGCGATAGACCGTACAGACAGGTTATTCCAACAGAATAACAAATAACGGAACCAGGTCATGCGTAAATGTACAGACAGGATATTCCAACAAAATAATAAATAACGGAACCAGGTCAGGCAAAATTCGCATCGACAAGATGCTCCAACAGAATAATAAATAACGGAACCAGGTCATGCGTAAACGCACAGACAGGATGTTCCAACAGAATAATAAAGAATGGAATAACAGAAGAATTTCACCATGTATGCGGCACTTAGCATAGACAGGTTATTCCAACATAATGATAAAGAATGAAATAACAGAAGAATTTCACCAAATATAGGGTAGATCGCGTATACAGGTTATTCCAACAGAATAAAAAAATGGAATAACAGAAGTTCTCTTCATGAATACGAAAGAAATAATACCCCTTACCTTAAAACAACTGGATATATGAGTAGTGAAGTAGCAAAATATTTTTCTTCTTTCTCTCTATAGTTTCTCTCTCTAGAGTTTCAGTGAATTCGTAAGAAATAATGAAGTAATGAGCTTCTATTTATAGGAGAATAGACTGAATATTAACTAATTCCTGAACGGTCCAGATTGATTTACTTTTAAACGAACGATCCAGATTGGTTTACTATAAAATATTCTAAGAAAACAAAATCTTTAAAATAAAATATAATATATTTTATTTATAATCTAATAAAACGAATAACTTTATAAAAGTATTCTGTTTTATATAAAAAGATTTTACTATGCAAACACTATACAGATACTATGCAAATACTATGCATAATAAAATATAATATATTCTATTTATAGTCTAATAAAACGAATAACTTTATAAAAATATTCTGTTTTATATAAAAATATTTTACTATGCAAAATACTATGCATAATAGAATATAATATATTCTATTTATAGTCTAATAAAACGAATAACTTTATAAAAGTATTCTGTTTTATATAAAAAGTTTTTCTGTTTTATTACATTAATAATACTAATAAAATAAAACTTCATCGTCATTATTATAATTCACACTATTAATTGACCAGATCGTTCTCAGGAAAGAGGGGGCTTTCCAATAAGAATTTCTCCCTATTGGCTCGCAATTAGGTGACCAAACCTCTCCTTGGCAGAACTTCTAGACATCGTTAATATTATAAATAATAATATTAATAACTTCGTCGTCTCAATTATTTATTTAATAATATATAAAATATCGACAATAATTGAATCAATTAACGTGAGATACTATGCAACAATTACTAAAGTAATAATTGAACAAAATTGAGTGACTTCTCACGTAAGAATCAATAATCAATACCGTGTGCTACTATGCAACCACACATATTCCTGTACTTTTAGCACCAGGTGTTTCAACAGTTAACGATAAAACTTCCGCTGTTATTTTCATAAAACATTTTTGTCATTTTCTTAATCCGATAATAATTCCGTTATGGGGTCCACCAATGATTGTGCCGTCGTACGAATATTCTCTGTTAAAACGAATATTTCCCGACCAATCGAATATTATATAACAAATTGCGTACTTTACAAAATTTATAACTATTACTCACAGCTATAACATTATATCAAATTCATTTTATAATATTCAAAAATGATAATTATAGAAAATTCATCTTTATTCATAAAAGTTGGGGTCTTACAATTTATATCATCATCGAATAAATATTTCCTTATTAATAATTAATTATTCACAAATAATCACATAGTACAGAAAACAACTACAACTTTATTACTACAATTGTCGTGTAAAATATAACAACACATATTTTGTGAGTTTTGATACAAATATAAACCAACTTTGACTCTGGACACCAACTTGGATAGCACGTTACAATGGCACCTTACATAAATGTACAGTCAATAATTGTTTTAGAAATTAAAATATTTGGGAAATGCTCAAGAACACCTTTGTACATGGGAGGCCATGCGTCTAGGTTATGATAGATATCATATGTCCATAGAATTATCCTTGGTTAACCCAATAGACCCCAAAGAAAAATGAGAAAATTACTATCATGTACTTTCCAATGGTGAGTCTTCTCTTGACATATAACTATCTCCATTGTCTACAATTGAAAATTATATTTCAACCAAACTCTAAGATCATATAGGTAGTGCTTGTAGATATATTCAGTAAATTGATGTGCACAGCCTTGTCTTATGATAACACGAAGTTGTATGTCATTAGACATTTTGTATGATAGTGGCAAAACACCCTTCTAAATTTGGTTTCACCTCACCCTATTCGGTTCACCAAAATTAAATATCAAATGACGTATACAATACGACACACTTATCTAAAGTTCTCAATAAAATTATTTTTGTACACCAACCAAAAGTGGGTCTCACCCATAAATTAATAAAAATATTTTATTTTTTGAAACTTCAGTAATTCATAATAAATAGCTTTTTTATCAAAAAATACAAATTTTATGTCCATTCCACATGAAATCGAATTCTCTACAACTTTGTAGCTTTAAGTTTTTCAAAATTCCAGACAGAAAATATCCAAAATCCACAAACGGACGATTTTTAATACCTTTTAAAATCTATAACAAATCATACATATTTGTAACGGTTCAAAATTTGTGGACATATACTCAACTTATATATGTATAACATATCCAAAAATCACAACGATCCAACGGTCGAATTAAAATTATAACTCACGCAATAGAGTTTTAAGAACACCGATTTAATTTTTTAATTCCTCCAATCCGATAAAATACTGATAAAACACCTCAACATTAATTCCTTCATTTATAACCGCATAAAATAAATAAATTTATTATTTATATCCTCATCGAATAAATATTTTCTTATCAATAATTAATTATTCACAAATTGTAAGACCCCAACTTTTATGAATAAAAATGAATTTTTTATAAATATCATTTTTGAATATTATGAAATAAATTTGATATAATGTTATAGTTGTGGGTAATATTTATAAATTTTGCAAAGTACGCAAGTTGTTATATAATATTCGATTGGTCAGGGAATATTCGTACGACGACACAATCATTGGTGGACCCCACAACAGAATTATTATCGGATTGAGAAAATGACAAAAATATTTTTATGAAAATAACAGCGGAAGTTTTACCGTTGATACTGTTGAACTGCTCGATAGAAAATGTACAGTAATACGCGTGGTTGCATAGTAGCACGCGGTATTGATTATTAATGCTTATGTGAGATGTCACTTTGTTTGATTCAATTATTGTCGATATTTTATATGTTATTAAATCAATAATTGAGATGACAATGTTGTTAATATTATTATTTACATTATTAACGATGTCTAGGAGTTCTGCCAAGGAGAGGTTTGGTCACCTAATTGCGCGCCAATAGGGAGAAATCCTTATTGGAAAGCCCCCTCTTTTTTCGCAACGACCTGGTCGATTAATAGTGTGAATAATAATAATAATGACGACGTTTTGTTTTATTCGTATTATTAACGTAATAAAACAGAAAAACTTTTTTTATAAAACAGAATATTTTTATAAAGTTATTCGTTTTTTAGGCTAATAGTAAAATCTTTTTATATAAAACAGAATACTTTTATAAAATTATCTGTTTTATTAGACGATAATTAGAATATATTATATTTTATTATGCATAGTATTTGCATAGTGCTTGCATAGTGTTTGCATAGTAAAATCTTTTTAAAAGTTATTCGTTTTATTAGATTATAAATAGAATATATTATATTTTATTTAAAAGATTTTGCTTTAAATATGGACCGTCTGATTAAAGTAAATCAATCTGGACAGTTCATGGATTGGTTACTATTCATTCCATTCTTCTATAAATAGAAGCTCATTCCTTCATTATTTCTTACGAATTCATTGAAACCCTAGAGAGAGAAACTATAGAGAGAAAGAAGAAAAGTATTCTGCTACTTCACTACTCCGATATCAAGTTTCTTTTACGGTAAGGGGTATTATTTCTTTTGTATTCATGAAGAGAACTTCTATTATTCCATCTTTATTATTCTGTTGAAATAACCTGTATACGCGGGCTACCCTTGGTGAAATTCTTCTGTATTCCATTCTTTATTATTCTGTTGGAATATTCTGTCTGTGCTTTACGCCGGACCTGGTTCCGTCTTTATTATTCTGTTGGAACATCCTGTTGGTGTGAATTTTACCTGACCTGGTTTCGTTATTTAGTATTCTGTTGGAATAACCTGTCTATGTGAAGTATCGCATGCATGGTGATTTCTGTTGTATTCCATTCTTTATTATTTTGTTGGAATATTCTGTCGATGCGTATTACGCCTGACCTGGTTCCGTTATTTATTATTCTGATGGAATAACCTGTCTATGCAAAGTAGCGCATGCATGGTGATTTCTTTTGTTATTCCATTCTTTATTATACTCAGTTGGTTAAAGTTTTGACTTCTACACTCCATAAAATTAGTGGAATATTCTTGATATTTGCGCTTCATCCAGTATCTTTTTATGGAAATATTCTTCTGAGCATTCTTGAATTTTACTTTATAAAGAAGTATCATGTTGACAATTTGGACGTTATTAGTTCCTGAATAAATTAATTCTTGAACTTTTTTATTGAATTCTTATATCATTGTCATCATCCTCATGTTTATATTATTTTTGAAAGTCATCTGTGGCCTGTAGTGCATAGATGTACTTGGTATGATTATAACCAGGGATTATTCGGTGTAATCATGACCGTAATATTACAAATGATGTGGTAAAAGTCATCATTGGCCAGAAGTACATTGATGGACAGTTGTTGGCATGATCATGACCATTGATGAATACACAAATATCATTGGCCCGTAGTGCATGGATAATTTGTGGTCGTGACCCTAATGAATATCCTTGGCCGTAGTGCAGGGATGATGTGGATTATTTATTAAGCTGAGTCTCAGCGATAAAAGTGATGAAAAACCTTTTTAAATCATAAAAGATAGTAGATTTTATTCTCTACTTGACTCTTTTAATGGATTGCATGTTCCGCTGCAGTTAAACTTGATGTCTATTGTATTTTATCAGTTTAACATTGTTGAGGTGTGACTCCCCCAAAACAGGTATACAACACCCATTCTGAGTCGCCAAATACATGGTACATAAAGCAAACTACAACTTCAATAATACAAATGTCGTGTGAAATACGACAATACATACTGTGAGTTTAAATACAAATATTATCTTTTAGACAATATCCACACGCAAATAAGTCCTCATTACAATTATTCAAACACTATTTTACAGAAATAGTGAGGACTGTTAAAACATCTTTTTAGAAACCTCACTCCATACCCCGACTCGATCCTGCGATGTTCTCACCTCCTGAGAAGAAAAATGGAACAAAAAGGAAAAGAGTGAGCTCAACTAGCCCATTAAAGAATATTATGACTAAGATAATATACAACAAATTATCGTTAGTCTTCAACAGGGAAAAATATGATAGAATACAATAGACAACAAGTTTTAAATCAACAACTACAACGGAAACAGCAATCCATTAAAAGAGTCACGTAGAGAATGAATTCTACTATCTTCTAATATTTAAGAGTCCATCATCAATATTTTATTCATGTAACAACAATTAATATACATCTTTAATCATCTTTGCACTACAGGCCAAAGATATTCATTTATATCACCGGTTGGTCATGTTCATCTCAACACCTGTTCATCTTTGCACTACGGGCCAAAGATATTCATCAGTAATCATTTATATTTACACTACAGGCCAAAGATATTCAATAATATCATCATTAAGAACTGAGGATGATGAAAAATATTTTTAAAAACGAATCCAGTGAGATAGAAGAATAAATATTAGGGATTCGTATAACAGTTTTATCCAAGATCAATAATACTCCATAATAACCAATTTTGAAGCAGAATTCAAAAATAACGATCAAAACATGGATACAATCAAAGATAGTAGCCAAAATAGATATCTTGGACAAAAAGGAAAATTTTCATTTTTCGACGAATAGTGTCGTATTCGTGAATAGTGCCGTATACGTGAATAGTAACCCCGACACAACAAGTTCCAAATTTGAAAAAGAGTTTAACCAATATTTTGGCATAATGATATTGAAGAAAATAATATCATTTAAGAAGAAAATAACATCCCTTACCTCAAAATAACCGTATTTCTGACTGAATTTCGGGTATAGTGCTGACATAAATTCGCACCGTATAGCAATACTCAAAGTATACTCACAAGAATACGCTCGATAATATAGAGAGAGAAAGGGAAAAAACTTATTTCTGGTGTGATTTTCAATTCTAATTTAGTCTTCTATTTATAGAAAAATGCTAGAACGCCAAAGGAGACTAAATTAATAAAATATTAATTTTTAAAACCCATTCTCTACGCATGCTTGCCTAACACCAACCATATTTGACCCATTTTTAGAAGCCCACATGTTCAAACAAGAGTGGGTCTCACCCATTAATAAAAATCATTTTATTTTAGAACTCCGGAACTTCAATAATTCACAATAAATAGCCCATTTGTCAGAAAATTCGAATCTCGCGACTTTTTATAGGAATTTCAATTCGCTACAACTTTACAGAAGAAAATTTTTTCAAATTCTAAACAGAAATTATCTGAAATCCACAAACGGATGATTTTTAATTCTTCCAGTCCGATAAAATACCGATAAAACACCTCAGCATTAATTCCTTCAATTATATTCACATAAAATAATATATTCATCAATTATATTCACAACAAATAAATATTTCCTTATCATATGAATCAATAATTAATTATTCATAAATAATATTACAGAATCACAATTATGACAACCAGGCCGTTCCCAGGAAAGAGGGGACTTTCCAATAAGGATTTCTCTTTACTGGCGCGCAATTAAATGACCAAACCTCTCCTTGACAGAACTTTCTAGATATTACCAATAATGTTATCTAATAATATTATTCAAATAATATAAATTATTGATCTGATAATGAGAAATATTGTACAGTGACAATTATTGAAACAATAATAATATAAACTAACAATGCAACAATTATTGAATCAATATAATAAAATAATGAACAGTAACTACTGTAACAATTATTGAGTAATGTCTTCTTACATACGAATCAATAATTCAACCATACTGTGCATTAACGTGTGCTACTGTACAACCACGCGTATTACTGTATTTTAACCACCAGATAATCCAACAGTGTTAACGGTAACAATTTATGCCGTTATTTATAAAACACAATCTTTGTCGTTTTCTTTAATCCAACCGTTTTCCGTTATGGGGCCCACAAATGACTGCGTCATCGTACGGAGATTCCCGACAATAAGAATATTCCATGACTAAACGAATATTCCCCGAAAAAAAGAATATTTTGTAACCACTTGCTTATTTTGTAAAATTTTCATATTTCACCCATAATCAAGGCATTATATCAAATTAACCCTTATTAATTTAGAATAATGAATAAAGAAAAATTCAATTTTATTTATAATAAGTTGGGGTCTTACATGAGGACTAATGATAATTTATTCTGCATTATCTTAGTCATAATATTTCTTACTGGGCTAGTTGAGCTCGCCCTTTTTTTCACTGTTCTCTTCAGGAAATGAGAACGTAGCCGGAACTAGTCGAAGAACGAAGTGATGGTCCGAGATGGTGTCTTAGTAGTTCTCACTATTCTGTTAAATAGTGTGATAATAAATATAATGAGGACTAAATTGAGTGTGGATATTGTCTAGATGATAATATTTGTATTAAAACTCACAGCATGTATTTTGTCGTATTTTACACGACTGTTGTATAATCAAGTTGTAGTTGAATTTAGTACCATAGTATTTGGAGACTCAAGATGGGTGATGTATACCTATTTTGGGGGCGTCACACAAATAATATTACAGAATCACAATAATGACAACCAGGCAGTTTCCAGAAAAGAGGGAGCTTTCCGATAAGGATTTATCCTTATTGGTGCGCAATTAGGTGACCAAACCTCTCCTTGACAGAACTTTTTAGACATTGCCAATAATATTATCTAATAATATTATTCAAATTATATGAATTATTGATCTGATAATGGGAAATACCGTGCAATGACAATTATGGAAACAACAATAATATAAAATATCAACGCAGCAATTATTGAACCAATAAAATATTGAACAATAATTACTGTAACAATTATTGAGCAGTGCCTTCTTACGTAAGAATCAATAATTCAAAAATACTGTGCAATATCGTGTGCTACTGTGCAACCACGCGTATTATTGTATTTTAACCACCAAGTATTCCAACAGTGTTAACGGTAACAACTACATCGTTATTTATAAAAACTCAAACTTGTCATTTTCTTTATCCGACGGTTATTCCGTTTTGAGGCCCACAAATGTCTGCTCTGTCGTACGAATATTCCCCGACAACAAGAATATTTCACGACCAAACGAATATTTCTCGACAACAATGAATATTTTATAACCACTTGCTTATTTTGAAAAATAAATTCATATCTCACCTTTAACTTTAATTTTTTATCAATTTAACCATTTACTAAATAATAATTATAAGAAAAATTGAATACTTTTATTTTATAAAATTCGGGGTCTTACATTCTCTCTCTGATCTTAATGGTCACGACAATTTGTCGACCGAGAACACACAAGTGCTCATACACCTCTGTCGAGGTATGTACAAACATATCATTTCCAGATCCACCCGATAGAGCATAGAACAGAAAAGAACGCCCAAGCTAGATACAATCCTACATATGTTTATGCGAGTTGATCAAAACGAGGATTTAAGCTTAAGTTCTCAAATAGATCGCAAGTGGCACACAGTTATATATCTATTTTACGCACAACTTATGCAATCGAAACCCACAATCACATGCCAATATATTCAGGTGTAAATCTAGAATCCTTCTATCGATATCATGTAAATTACCAAAATCATCACTAATGTCTTAGCGAGAATCATTAAGCATAAATATATCGAACCAAATCATATGGTGCCAACCAAAGAGATAAGACAGTCAATTTAAATAACAAATTGTTCCATTATAACCTTAGAGCAAATATTCAGTTCATAGCTATTGAACAAAATACAAGTAGCGATAAAGACAACATTTATGGATTACAAAATCAGAGACAATAAATAGATAAGAAGAAACTCTGTCAAAGCCCTTCAATCTCTAAGCATTTCGCTCCAATCAAGCTTTCCAATCTGTGTCGCTCACTGCTCGTGTCGCTCCAAAGAAACCCATATTTCTCCCTAATCTATATTTACAAACATTTATCTAAGAGAAAGAAAGAGAAATTACAGAATATAACTAACATAAGCTATTTTCTAGTCTCCGATCTACTTGGTGTGTCTCTTGAATGCAGAGCCATCCCTTTCTTATATATCAGTTATCGCTTTTTTGCTAGGTCAAGCCAAGCACTCTCTATGCCTAGGCATCGGAGGTAGCGCCGCGGCGCGGGCCACTTAGCTGTAGTTGGCGCTGTAGCGCCACATTAATATCAAGGACACGGAGCTCGCACTGCAGCGCGAGTCCATAAAGGAATAGTGGCGCCGTGGCGCGGTGATGATGTCAGCATGGACAAGGAGGTGGTGTTGCGGCGTGAGCCCAAAGCTTGGTTTTGGCTCCGCGACACGGGTATGTAAAATTTGATCGTTTTGCCCCTTTAAAGCTGGAAAAGTACTGTAAAGCTCTGCAATACATCAGTTAAGCGCAATAACACTATATTTATATAAAACTATATAAAAAACTACGAATTCAGGCAATTATTTAAGTCATAAAGTATCCGATTCGCGGGTATAAATTTCACTCATCTGTGAAAAAAGTTGGAAGGTGAGAGAAAGATGAGAGAGACGAAGAGGGTTGTTGGGTAAAACAATTGGAGGCGCCATTACGAGGAATAGATCGAGGAAGGATGGCCTGAGAAATAGTTAGAGATGAAGAAGTTGCCATGGCAGAGTCTAGAGAGAGAACGTAGTCCCAGTAAAAAAGCTGAGATGAGAAGAAGGTGAGATGTACTATGTAACAAGAGGAGAGAGAAACTTTGTTATATGGATTACTTATTAATTACTTAATTTAATAAGTAAAAGAATACTAATCCTCTAAATTAAGGAATCTTAACTACATATTAATTTCCTAAATTAAAGAATTTTAATTGTACTAATATTGTAAATAAATATGGAAAATATATTATTTTTATAATTATTTTATGGATATAATATTATTATAATTATTTTTAAAAATATATTAAAATATGTAATTAACCCTTATCGGCATTAGTCGTCTCAATTTTTTTTCATTAATTATAAGTCGCTCGAATACAAGTGAGTCTTTTAATGGTCAAGTCGTTTCTGTCTCCGTCAGTCACCACCATATGGAATAATGGAAGACCATTTGCCAAGCTTTCACACACATTTTTTGCTAAACGCAGGCAAGGCAGGGCAGGGCCCCTATTGATGTGATTGGTGTTTGTTTCCCGAGTCGGTCCATGCAGTGACGAGGACGGGACCTGATTTATTTTTAAGGGGGCTTGTAAATTATTACACGACGTTATGTTTGTTTATTTTGGTCCTAAAAATTAAGTTAAACTTAAGGAAAATTCGACCACCTTTTAGGTTGGAGGTGTTCGTGTGGATTTGAGAATACTTCTTTTTATATTTATAAAATAAATAAATAATTAAGTTGCTGTTTTGCATTTTTTTACTTATCCATGTAATAAATAATTGTCACGCATACGAAGAACACAAAAATCATACCAAATTTTTTATATATATAATATAGAGTATCCATTTCGCAGTCTGATTAATCTCTTCAATCCGAATCAAAATTTTCATACAAGCTTGTGCCAGCGTACCCGTGGTCATGAGCATTTTATTGACTTCACAAATTTATCTCTCCTACTTGGCCAATTTTCAGACATCATCAAACATAAAGCCGAAATAGTGATAGGTTGGAAGCCAGTAGTACGAAGCAAGAACGAAAATTCGTTTGTTTTAATATTAAATAGAAGATATCTGGACGTATTTTCGTGCATTGATTGAGAACTGAATTTTCATATATAAATACAACCAATCAAAAACACACCAACTAGCCAACCACTTATACTTTGAAATTTCCACAAATTATCTAGAAGCAGAATATAATAATACAATTATAATTAAGTCGTGCATATACCAATCCTCCTCCTCCTCCTCCTCCTTTGTTTGCAGAAGAAAACAAAGGCAAGTCAATCAGGAAATCCTCTATCAATCCTACTAATTTCCTATATTATACCCTGCATAAACCAACATCTCTTAGTACCAGAAACAATCTATTTAATCTCTCTTATAATTCTTGTGCATACACCTATAACAAAGTTATTAGAGTATGTCTATTTACCATGACCATATAATTGTGGACAATAATATGTTTTTTTTCCTTGTTTCTCATGTACAAAAAAATATATTATAGTGCGTGTGCGTCTTACCATTTTGATTCATGATCAAATTTATCAACTTTTTTTTATTATATATTTTTACTATTTATCGCATGAACAATATTATTTCTGCACAAGAAATTACGCTCTAAGTTTGTACTACTGATCTAATATAGTACTTATATATATACTATGTTCATGTTTATTTGCAATGATTATAATTTTGGGACTACATTCTCATGAAGTATAAAATTTTAAGGTTATTAATTCTAGGATTAAATAGTTCTACTCATATGTTTGTTTTTATGAGATTATTTATGCATGAGGTAACTTAAAATAATCTCATGTTATGTTTGTTTTGTTCAGGATTATTTAAATGATTGGATAAAAATTTACCGTTTGGACTATCATACCCTTACTATTAATAACAAATATATAATATTCTCATTAGTTTAAATATAGATAGACAGGATAAGATACATAGGTCTTTTAAAACAAAGTTAAAGGTTAATTTTGTCCATAAATTTTTAGCCAAATAATAGGGATTATAATACATAGTTAGATATGGTATTAAATAGTCCATTCTTTGAAGTCATTTTATTATTCCGGAACTAATAATTCTAAATTCATTTTTAAAAATAAACAAAGTAATTTAAATTAATAGTTGAATTCCAAATATAATCCTACAATCAAACATATCGTATGGGTATTAATAATTAAAGTCAAAGATTGGGGCATTGAAATAGGTACAATCACCTAACGGCTAACAAAGGCATGTAAATGAGAGAGAGAGAATAACTTACTGTTGAAATTCAATGTTGATGGAATCGGCCGTAGGGTCAGCAATAGTCCCGAGAGCCGTCTGGGACAAAACCATGGTGGTACCGCTAACGGATGGCTGAGAAGTGGCATTGGGGGCGTAATCCACTATTATAATCTGAATGGTTTCGTCTACCACACATGTCCCGGGTGTTGTGGCACTTATACACCTTACAAAATATTGCCTACCACATGACGCTCCATTGTCCCATATCCCATCCCCTGCCGCTGCAAACAGGTTGTTCGACGGAAACTGCGTCGGATCGCTCCCGTAACATATTGTCGCTATATATATCCAATCCCAAAAACAAAAATAGTAGCTCTACTAATTAGACGCTGAGGCTTAGATCAAGTATCTGAATTACCAAGGTAATTAACTGAAATCTTATAAATGGAATTAATATAAACGTATACTTACGTGTATATGGGGGACTATATTGAGCAGCAGTACCGACATCTGCACGAGATAGATGACAAAGCTCGGACGCGAGGAAGAAGAAGAAGAAGAAGAAGAAGGGCGTCAGCCGTTGGAGAAATGATTCAGACTCTTTAGTCCTGGACATGTTGAGGAGGTATGGAAGCGTTTGATAAGAATTGTTTTTTATGTACAAAAGATTGTGTGTATTATATAATCATTCCAATTTCCAAGTCAATGGGAGACTTATATATACTACTACCCGGTGTCACGCCTTGTATATGTAAATCAAAATGATATATATTTTGAATGTTTTAAGTTGATTTTTGACCGGCAATGATATAGATAAATATTATTGATAATTTTTTATAGGATTATGTGTGATTACTTAGATCTTTCTATAATTTTTATCAATAAATTTTGCAATTATAATTCAGACGAAAATTTATCGCAATCCATAAGATAACTCGTATGTAAATTATATAGGATAAAATAAAAATTTTATAAAATTGGGAAGACCGGATAAATTTGAGATATTATAATATATAGATAAATTTTGCACATAAATTAATAAAGCTAAAGTATATAAAAAAAGAGTAGAAAAATTTTAAATTTATTCCTAGTGACCTCACAAAATTACATAAAATGCTGATATATATATATAGAGTCCGGATCCAGTCCGGGATCCCGGACTCTATTAAAATACGGACTTTTTTTTTTGCTTTGCTTTTTTTTTTGAAACAACTAAAAAAAAAATAAAAATATTATGGAATTGGAATTGGAATTTTTACATAATACAGTGTTTTGGGCGTGATTTGGATGCCTATACCAAAACATTTCTGTACAGTCTGGGTAGACTGTACATACATTGGTTGGTGTAGGTATTAAAAACACACCCAAAACAATGTATTATGAAAAAATTTCAGTTCCATAATTTTTATTTTTTTTAGTTGTTCTACCAAAAAAAAAAAATAAATTTGGGTCCGGATTTTCTCCCGTCCGGGAGGTCCGGACCTGATCCTATTTCTATATATATATATACTAGCGGATATTTATTTTATGTACTTTTTATTTATTTATTTAAAATAAAAAAGTTATACCTTAAACTATCTTTTTAAGAACGAAATAAGTAATACTTATAGTTATGAGACGCTAAACATGATGGTTATGTTGAAGCAATTAAATTGAATGGTCAAAATGTCAACTCGTCACATTGATTAAAGAGAAATATGGTTATACACAATTGTGTGTGTTTTATTTGTGTACAGTTTATCAAAATTACGTTGTTTTGACATATTTACTTAAAAAATAACAATCTCTCCTTTAAATCAGAAATCAAAAATAAATCTGTCAAAACGACTGTTCACAAATAAAATATACACATATATGTATGGTCGCCCTAACAAAGTACTCCGTACCAAATACTTTGAGGACATACCAAAATACCAAATGCTTTCAGGACTTTCACCTACCCATTACACGACCATTATTCCTTAGATTAAATTATCATGATTGGAGTTTTGGCTCAATTAAACTTCGCCCTCCTTAAGTATTACTCCAAACTGTTTCACAAAAAATATCTTATATTTATAAAATTTTACTATGGCTAAATATAATAAGAGTTTTAGTTTCATGATACTCCAATTTTACTATGGCTAAATATAATAAATCGTAGTCCAATACTGCAATCGCAATGCTAGGGACCAAGGGGAACAATAGCAACCAATGCGTTTTGACATTCAGCATAGTTTGGAAGATACCACATTCAAAACTCAACTAATTTCATAGCAAGCTGGATCCTCGGTTTAAGTGACTGACCATGTCAGATTTCCAATCAATAATATATATATATACTAGCTGGGTCCCGTGCCTCCGGCACTGTATGGACAATATGATTTATCTCAAACTTTGAACGACCAAAATAATTTATTGAGTGAGCGAGAAATTTAAAATCATTTGTATTTTATTAAATTATTATTAGATTATTAGATATATAGATAGATGTATTTTATTAGATAGATGTATGAACGGTAGGATTTATCTCAAACTTTGGACGGAACAGATGATTTATTGAGTGAGCGGAAAATTCAAAATCATTTGTATTTTATTAGATAGATTAGATAGATGTATGAACGATGGAATTTATCTCAAATTTTAGACGGCCCAGATGATTTATTGAGTGAGCGGGAAATTCAAAATCATTTGTATTTTATTAGATAGATATATTAAACCGTCTGATTGGTAAAAATATATTGAAATTATAAATTGTTACAAATTATGAAAAAATTACGATACAATCAAACATAATAACTGATAATCAAGAAAAATGTTAATCGTAACTAGTGAATATCAATATATTCTTGAAAAATAGTCATAATCCCACTGTAATATTTCCTCTGTCATTAGATAAAAATTCTAGTCGACTTTTTATGTATATTAAGAAATATGATAAAATAACAAAATTATAGTTGACTTTTCTACATATGACTAATGATGCTGCATAAGTATGCATAGAAATTAAAAATATGATAATTAATACTAAGGTCATATTTGTTTACAATGATTATAATATCCGGATTATATTTTCATGGATTATAAACTCAAGACTATTAATCATATATTCATATGATTAAATAGTACTAGTCATATGTTTATTTTTATTTTTTTATGAGATTATCTATGAGATAACTTTAAAATAATAACATGTCATGATTATTTAAAAAATTGGATAAAAATTTACTGTTTAGACTATCCAAATCCCAGTTGAGCCTAGTTAGAGCATCTCCAAGAGCAGTACAAAAAAACTATTCAAATTAATGTTTTATGACTTATCTGACAATTTCAAGAGCATTATTTGATACTTTCATATTTTGTAATAAGGATGTTGAAGAATTGAAGAGTGAGAATAATATTTGATGACCTACGTGAAAATTTAAAGAGGCTATTGAAGAGCATTTTTTTTAACGTGGCTTACCTATTTAAGTATTTTAAAGTGGTTGAAGATGTTATTACTACTTCTACGTCCCCATGAAAATTGGCTGACATTTCTTTTTAAGTTGTCCCAAAAAATTGATTTTGTTTCCTATTTAATAATTGTGTTCCTAGTTTAGTTGTGAGACCCCAAATTTTATGAAATGAAAGTATTCAATTTTCTTATAATTATTCTATTTAGTAAATGGTTGAATTGATAAAAGGTTAAAGTTAAGGGTGATATTTGAAAAAAAAAATTCAAAGTAAGAAAGCTTTCATAAAATAATTGGTGATAAAATTACAGTAATACGCTTGGTTGCATAGTAGTACACGATATTGATTATTGATGCTTACGTAAGAAGTCACTCAGTTATGCTTAATTATTGCTACAGTAATTACTGCATCATATCTCTCATATTATTGATTCAATTGTTGTCACAGTATCATCTGCATTATATGTTATATTATTAAATCAATAATTGAGACGACACAGTTATTCATATTATTATTTATAATATTAACAATGTCTAGAAGTTCTGTCAATGAGAGGTTAGATAATCTAATTGCGCGCCAATAAGGAGAAATTCTTATCGGAAAGCCCCCTCTTTCTTGGGAACGACCTGGTTGTTAAATATTTTGAGTTATAATATTAATGGTGAATAAGTTCGTGTTGATTAAAGATAAAATTGATAGTTCTATTGTGTTGGGATTATTGGTGTTAATGAAAAGCGACATTTATTTCGATGATAATTGATGTCTGGAAGTTATATTGACCAATCAGGTAATTAACCGGATAAATGAGCAATTAATTGCTATTAATTCACATACTTATAACTATGTGTTCACATGCGTGTACTATTGATTCACATGATTTACTATTAGGGGAGTTGGTGCAAAATTGATAATACTTGCATGACTAAATTAAAAAAGGAGGTATAGATGAAGGTACTATATTATAATTAATTTTTTCACATGTTTAGAACTATTGAGTCACATAATTTACTATTGATTCGCATGATTTACTATTAGGGGAGGTGGTGCAAGTTTGATAATACTTGCAGGACTAAATTAAAAATGAAGAAAAAGATGAAGGTATTATACTGTAATATTTTGAGCCCCAAAATATGTAATTATCGAAACTATATTTTTTTATAAATAGAAGCTCATTCTTCCTTCATTTCTCACCAATTCACTAAAGCTATAAAATAATTATTATAGAGAGAAATTATAGAGAGAAAGAGAAAGAGAAGTCTGCTACCTCACTATTTCAGTATCCAATTTTCTTCTAAAGTAAGGAGTATTATTTCTTTCGTATTCATGAAGAGAGTTATTTTCTTTCAATACTCGTAAGGGTTGTTATTCCATTCTTTATTATTATGTTGGAATAACCTGTCTATGCGAAGTACCGCCGCATACATGGTGAAAATTTTCTGTTATTTCATTCTTTATTATTCTGTTAGAATAATCTATCTGTGCGGTCTATCGCATGCCTGATAAATTTTGTTGTTATTCCATTCTTTATTATTCTGTTGGAATATCCTGTCTGTGCGGATTATGCATGACCTGGTTCCATTCTTTATTATTCTGTTGGAATATCTTATCTGTGCGAATTACGCATGACCTGGTTCCATTCTTTATTATTCTGTTGGAAATAACCTATCTGTGCGGTCTATCACATACATGGTGAATTCTTCTGTTATTTCATTCTTTATTATACTGTTGGAATAACCTGTCTATGTGGATTACCACATGCACGGTGAATGATTTTTCGTATTCATTCTTTATTAAATTGTGAAAATGATCTGTCTACGTAGATTACCGCATAGTGGGTTAAAATTCATTTGCAGTTTCGTATATTTTATTATACTCGTATGAGATATCATTTCTTTTGTACTCGTCATGGAACATCATTTTCTTTGGTATTTTTTTTACGAGTTAGTATTCACGGGTTACTATTCACCCGTTAGTATTCACTCTATTATTATTCACTCGGGTTTTCGGGGCACTCTTCATGCCGGAGTACTATTCACTCTAGTATCATTCACTCAAGTATTCGGGACACTTTTTGTGTCGGGGTACTATTCCCGAATTACTATTCACGGGGTACTATTCACCCGAAAAATATATTTTTTTCCTGTCCAAATTATTTTTAGTACATGAATATTATTCTTAAATTTTACTCCATAAAGCAATATCATGTTGACAATTTGAATATTTTTAAAACTCTGGATAAATTTAAAGTATTTAATATTTATCCTTGATTTCGTTTGATTAATGCTTATATCATTGTCATCATCCTCATGCTTATATTGTGATGAAAGTCATCTTTGGCTTACGTGTATAGATGGACTGTTGATTATTAGTTTTACAGCTGTATATTTTTGGCTTACGTGCATAGATGGACTGTTGACTATTGGTTTTACATTTTATATTTTTGGCTTACGTGCATAGATGGACTGTTAATTATTGGTTTTACAGTTGTATATCTTTGACTTACGTGCAAATATGAACAGTTGATTATTGGTTTTATAGTTGTATATTTTTGGCTTACGTGCAAAGATAGACAGGTGTATGACATGATCATAACCACTGGTGATAATAACGAATATCATTGGCCCGTAGTGCATGGATAATTCGATGATATGATTGGCAGGATCATGACCATTAGTTAACAGTTGAATGTCTTTGGCCGTAGTGCACTGACAGACAATTGATTGGTATGATCATGACTATTGGTTTTATAGTTGAATATCTTTGGCCCGTAGTGCAAAGGTAGACAACTAATTGGTATGATCATTGTTATTACATTTGAATATCTTTAGCCTTTGGGGTAAAGATATTGAGTAAACGTTTTATTAAGCCTTTGTGGCAAGGAGGAATTGTTGATTCACATTATTATAAACATGAATTGTGAATTTAACTAAAATCTTTGGTGGTTCAGGTGAAGACAGGTGATGTTATTTCTCTTTGTCTTGGGTATAATAAAGAACTGTTAATGGGTATTATAGGGATAAAATTGATGATAAATTTTTAAATTATAGAAGATAGTAGATATCATTCTCTACTTGACTCTTCTAATGGATTGCTTATTTCGCTGCAGTTGTTGAACTAAAACTTATTGTCTATTGTATTCTATTAGTTGTTATACTGTTGAAGGCTAAGGATAATTTATTCTGCATTATCGTAGTCATAATATTTCTTACTGGGATAGTTGCCATTTCTTTCACTGTTCTCTTCAGGAAATGAGAATATAGCTGGGACGAGTTGGGGAACGGATTGACGGTCCAGATGGTTGTTTTAGTAATCCTCACTATTCTATAAAATAGTGTGACAATAAATATAATGAGGACTCCATCGAGTGTGGATATTGTCTAGATGACAATATTCTTATTAAAACTCTTAGATTATGTCATGTCGTATTTTACACGACTGTTGTATAATTAAGTTGTATTTGAATTTTGTACCATGTATTTGGCGACTCAAGATGGGTGATGTATACCTATTTTGGGGGCGTCACATTAGTAGTCATTGACTCATTGGTACTTCCTCTATCCCTTAATATAAGACTTTTTAGAGTTGTGCACAAGTATTAAGGAAATGATTGTATAGTATTAAATATAATATCAAATGTTTATATTGTCGTTTATTGAAAAAAGAGATTGTTATTTATTGGATAAAAAATGGTAAGAGAACCAAAATTATATGTATTACTTAGGGTAATATTAGAAACTAAGCAATTAATGCTTACTTGGAATTTTAAAACATCATAAACTAAGGGACAATTTTCTCTCTCTAAAATATCTTATATTAAGGGACGGAGAGAGTAGTATTTAGTACTCTCTCCGTTCCTTAATATAAGTCGTTTTAGAGAAATATTTTTGTTCCTTAATATAAGTCGTTTGAGAATTTCAAGTAAGTATTAATTGCTTATTTTCCAATATTACCCCAAGTATTAAATATAACTTTAGTTCTCTCACTATTTTTTGTACAATAAATAACAATCTCTTCTTCCAATACAAGGGTAATATAGACAATTGATATTATAGTTAATGCTATACAATCATTTTCTTAATATTTGTGCACAACTCTAAAACAACCTATATTAAGGAACGAAGAGATTTCCGGCGTTAAAAGGTGATAACTAAAATGTGATACGCTAGATTACCTTTATATAAATTTTTAAAAATTCCGAACTATTTTACTGGCCTCCGGCGTGAAATGAAGTATTTATATTGATTTTTTTTTAAATATTAAGGTTTTCAAGATACATTTAGATGTAAATTTTTTTTTGTAGATTTTTTTTATATTCAACTTTGCTTTTTTCCATTAATATTTATGATATGTTTTATTTTATTTTATTGGGCCTGGCAAGTAAGAAACTATGTACCATTAAAAAGAAAAGAAGAAAGGGAAAAAGAATGTACTGCTCTTATTTTAGTATTCACGTGCTTTAAATCCGAGAGCTTGTATCTCCTGGGCTTTGGTCCAATATGGATTTAGATCCAAAATAGAATACAATTGGAGCCCAAGTGACGATTTAAGAAAAGGAGTTCGAAAGGGAGGGTATTAGTGTCATTGGGTCTCTGTATAAATGCGGACCTGAATCGCCTTCCTCTTTACTTTGGTCTCCTGTTCTGTTCTGTTCTGTTGTGTTGCGTTGAGTTGTGTCTCTAGATTGTTCTTCTATTCTGTTCTTCTGATTCCTCGACTCAAATTTTGATCTCTCTCTCCTCACTGTCAAAGCCCTCTCTTCGCCCTCTTCTGTCTTTCGATTTTATTCTCTCCTTGGTACAGAAAAAAAGGAAGGAGGAGGAGAGAAGATGTCGGGCAAAGGCGCCAAGGGACTGATAATGGGGAAAAACTCCTCAGCTCTTAACAAAGACAAAGAGAAAGACAGCAAGAAGAAACCCACCTCTCGCTCTTCTCGTGCTGGTCTCCAGGTTCCCCCCTCTCTATCTAATTACATTGATCTCTTCATTTTTAATCACACATTCTCACCCGTTACACCTGAAGGATTTTGCAAGAATTTGGGCTTCTTTGGTATATCTATCTTATTATTTATTTCACTTCTCATTTTGTTTTTATGTTTGTAATTTTTACGGCAAAATAAATGTTTTTCCCTTGGAATCATCCATGATTTGGGCTAGTTTTAGCTGCGTGAAAATCAGAATTCTATTTTGTTCTCTTATTTTGATTGGTAGATTGTGATTTCTCTCTTTCTTTGTTTAATATTTGGAAACTGGGGTGTTCTTTTTTATTTTTTGATAGAGTGATTTGGCTAAATCAGGTGTTTCTCTGACTAGATATACAATGGTGCATATCTTTAGTTGATGTAGTTTACAATTTTGCTCGACTAGTAAAGCAAAATCTTAATTTGGAGACTTAAATGCTAAATGATTAAAATAATAATGTGCTTTGATTTTTTAGTAAAAAAGGGAACGGTATTGGTGATGCCGTTGGTGCCGAAACACCCTAGATTTACCATTTTTATTCAATCTATGATTAAAATCAGTGAGCTGCCACCAGGGCGGAGACAGGAATTTTTTCCACTGATTTTAACTAATTTTTTAATTGGTTGAAATTAAATAAAGAAAACTTGAACTAATCATAATAATATTTAAAAATTGTAATAAATATTCATAATCCAAACTAAAAAAGGAATTTCAAATAAAAAAACATTTAGACACAATTTAGAAACTTATTTCGATTACTTTGTCATTGTTGAATTTGAATTTTTCCACAAATACTCAAAGCCTTAAACCAAATTTGTTTTCTATATTCAAACAAAACAATGAATTAATTTCAAAACATAAGCTAGTTTTGTACTTCTAAGATTTCACCGAGATTTAAAACTAAGAAGATTTTTGTACTTGTATTTAGAATTATATTATGAAATTTATTTTGTCCCCTCCAAGTTTAACTTTACCATTAATCTGTCCCCTTAAATTTATTAATTTACATATTTGCCCTACCACTATACCTATTAAAAACAAATTTCAGCAGGGGACAACTGCCTATGCTGACCCTACATAGATCAACCATGAGTGCCACTAGAGTATATATTGTTAAAACTTGATTAAATTATAACATAGCAAAAAAGAACTGTAAAGAATCTGAGAGTAGTGTTGAAAAAATAAGCTGTGATTCTGGAAGAGTGGGATTGCTAAGAAGTTGGCGTTAATAATGACGTGGGAACTATATGTAGAGAGTTGGTTATCGTGGTTGGTTATGTGGATCGACTACTGCTTACAACTTAAAGGAGTTTAAGGTTGCTGGTGCTATATAGAGAAGGGAAAGCAAAAGAACTGAGTTGGTTATATTTGATGAAAATCTACCACTCTAGACAGGATGTAGTGGTAAGAATAACATTTCCGAAAAAGACTATTATGTGCATTTGTTCAAAGATGCATCCTCAAAATCCTAAATTCATTGATGAGACAATATTTTTGTTCTTTTAGGGGATTAAGGTACTGTTTGTTTACCTCTTAAGAGGTCTTAATAGACCACCTCTTATTCGCTAAGAGGATAAATGTTTTTTTTGTTACATCTGAAAATGGTTGAGATAGAAAATCAAATCTAAATTATTTAGACATGCCTCTTAATGACTTTGTTATTTTTTAGACACAAATATCCTCTTCAATATTATCAATTTACAATATTACCAACATACCAAATCCACAGGCCAAAAAAATCTCTTTTCCGACGATGGTTCCTAAAATAATAGAGCAGAAGAAGGAAAAGTTAAAGCAGCAGCGATCGAAGGAGTCTCTGATTAAAGCAACAGCAACAGGGGAAGGAGGGGTGGGGCGGGGATGGAGGGGAGGGGAGGGGAGGGGAGGGGAGGGGAGAGGGAGGGCCCGGATGGGGGAGGGAGAAGAAAAAAGAAGAAGGGTTAAAATAGTAAAAACATGTTATTCAAATATTTTGAAAAAATAATTATCAAACAACATGTTTTTCATTCAGATAAAATTCTATTTAGATACTCTATATTATTCAGATGTTTAAACTATTCAGCTCTTAACAACTAATTTTCTTAAACACAACCTAATACAGTTGTTAGCGGTGGCGGAACCAAAACGTTTTTAGAGGGGGATCAAAATACATCAGTAAAAAAAATTTATTTATTGACGTTTGGAGTGCTTCTTTCGGTTGTACGACTGAGAGGAGACAACTGTATCTCTAATCACAATATCAAAGTCTTCAATTGATTTACGTAACCTCGGATCACTAACAATATCATTCTGATTAAACTCCATGTGAATTTTTTATACAACCACTTGCTTCGGAACTTGATAATTGATTATTAGAAGAATCAACAGTTCTTGGTCACTTAATCAAGTATTCATCCATAATCTAAATAAATAAAAACATCAATTGCTAGTCAATAAATATACCATCATTATATCATCAATATACTGTATACTATAGATATACCATTTCTCAATTTAAACATTTCATAATAATTTCATCATTCATCAATTCAAACATTTCATCATAATTTCATCAACTAACTTAATTCAATAATTTCACAAACAATATATCATAAATATACAATATCAATTCAAATATTTAATGAAAATAATACATAACCTCTAATTCATGGCATAACAGTTTAAGAATCTGTAAAGATTATTTTTGCCTTGCAGTTGGAAACTATGGTCAAGCAAAAACTATTTTTGTTTACTTCTTTATACAAGTATAATTCGTTGCTGTAAATATATCTAGTGTCCTCTATCAAGCCTTCCTTTTTCTTCTGGTGTCCTTTTTGGGTGGGATTGGGTGGTGGGAAGAGGAAATCTTATTGGGTTGTTTTACTTGTCAAAAAACAAAAAGAAATTTTATTGGGTTGTTTTACTTGTGAAAAAATAAAAAGAAATCTTATTGGTTTGTTTTACCTTTTCATCAAGTATAATGAACAAACTTCTATAAATGTTTAGTATGTGTTGAAAATGGGAGAAAGGAAAGATAGTACAGATGAAAAGCAGATGTCCTCCATCTCCTTCTAGGCTCCTATTTTTTGAGGTAATTTTAAGGTGGATCTAGAGGGAAAGAAACCTCTTTTCTCTTCCCTCCTACCAAAGAAGGGAAAGTTTCTCTGTGCTGTTTGCATTCTCTCCTTCCATTTTTACCTTCACTCTTAAGGACCGTTTGACCCAAGCCACTGAAGTCTGAAGGCACATTATCTATGATAGCAATCATCATGAATCAATTTGTTGGTACATTAATTATTGGTATAAATTCTAATCTGCAGTTTCCTGTTGGCCGTATCCATCGTTTGCTGAAGCAAAGGACCACTGCAAATGGGAGAGTAGGAGCCACGGCAGCCGTCTATTCTGCAGCTATCTTGGAGTACTTGACTGCTGAGGTGTTGGAGCTAGCAGGCAATGCAAGCAAGGATCTCAAGGTGAAACGTATCACGCCAAGACATTTGCAGCTTGCCATTCGAGGTGATGAAGAACTTGATACCCTGATCAAAGGAACCATAGCTGGTGGAGGTGTGATTCCTCACATCCACAAGTCCCTCATCAACAAGTCATCAAAGGAGTAGCGTGAGCTCGGAATCCCCATTGGATTTAGTTGCTTTGTTTAATACGAGAATATTTTCTTATTACCTGTGACTAAAGCAACTGATTTAGTTCCATTTATCCTATAAAATGCCTAGACATGCATGTTTGGTGTATTTGCATTGTAGGAACATTTAATATAGGTTATTGGTATTGATTGGGATTTGGTAATGTGATCAGCCTATTACTTCTTCGATTTCCGTTCTATATCTGTGTATCTTCTCCCAGACTTATTCTGAATAGTGTTAGTGCAATACAATACCTGCTCAAAATATGCCAGAAAAGATGTTAATTCATATAAACTATAAATTTTGAGTGATTTCATCCCTAGTTCTTGTCATGTTAACTAGATCTTGTATTTTTCTATCAAAGTAGCAATTTGGACCAGAAAAAAGACCCCCCCTCTTCTACCGTATCTTTGAGGCGTGGAAGTATTATGCAGTTGCAGTTTGCTGACTTGCGTCAACTACTTCTTTTGGAGAATTATTCTGCTGTTTGTGAGAATAACTTCTTCCTTTGATCAAGTAGGGCTAATACAAGTATGGAGCCTGATACTAAAGTATCAACACTACTCTCATTAGAGTCGAGCAGAAGCTGACATTCATTCAGTAAATGGACAGCAGTTGGGCAACATCATATAGCTTATTCTTGGAATGGTATTTTCACAGAGATCTACTTGCTAAAACTGGGTAGTGCTAATAAAATTAATTCATACACTTAACTTTCCAATTGATTATAACAATATTCTCAAGTCAAAAGTGCAGAATTTAAGTGTAAAATTTTAATTCAAGGAAACAATGAGCTAGCTGTTGTTTCACGAACACAGAATAACAGAGCCCTGAACAATTTGACGAAAGGATTCCAATATCAATCTAATCGGTTTTAGTACATAACCAAAACCCCAAATCATAGCCATGGTTTCCAGATGGACTAAAGATGTCCTATGTGAGAGATCATTTACATCTCTTTAAACCACGAGCATATTGAGAATTCAGAATTGTGATAACTTTGGCACATCCACTGGGAACTTGTGAATCACAGCCATCCACGGGTTCTTCTCCTTTACTGGGTTTATGGTTCTTAAGGCCTTCACACAGCGCTGTTACACTTGAACCCTGATCCAAATGCTGTATGCAACAACCTATCTCCCTTCTGAATTCTCCCCTTGGCTTCTGCATAAGCCAATTCATAATACAACGAACTACTTGATGTGTTGCAAAACCGATAATGTGTCATTCTCGATGGTTCCATTTGCCATTCTGAAAGCTGCAAGTTTCTTTCCAACGCATCCAGAACCGCTCTTCCCGACCCCCAGCATGAATGCAGAAATGCTCGAATGTTAGTTTTAAATCAGGAATACACGGCTTGATCATCATCTTGAACAGCTTCTTCCCAACTAATGTAGCTAGGAACAACAATTGTTCAGACATTGGCAATACAAGAGGGGCTAACGTAGTTCTGTTGGTTTTTAAAAGCATCACCAGCAACTGTCATGATCTCCTTGGACAAAGAAACACCAACATTTCCATCAGAGTCCTCTTCCTGGTAAACGCAGCGAAAACACTTATCATCAGCACCCTTGTGTGTCCTTACAGTGTGCACTAACTGATATTTTGATCGTATTCTGTCAAAAAACTTGTTACAAAGCACAACGACAGCACCTCTCATTCGAAATATGCAATTTGGGACAAGCTTCGAAGTTCGAACGATCATTCCCACAATACCAGTTCAAAGTGATGTTCTCCATGCTGAAAACCAATGCATATGAGTTGGGGATGAACCTGAAGAAGTTTCTTAGCCAGATCAATTGCTATTAAACCTGCACTACATCCCATTCCTCCTAAATTGTAGCTATTTATATTCCCTCGGAGCTTGTAATGGTTAATAACCATGGAAGATAAAGATGGGGTTGGATTAAACAAGCTACAATTCACAATCAGGATGCCAATAACTTTAGTTTTTACAGAGGTTTTAGCTAAAAGACCATCAACAGCACTATACATGACAATCTGGGCTTCCTTTGTAGCTTCTTTTAGCGATATATTTGAGGGTGTATTCAAGACAGAATCGGGCAGCTACGTTGATTCACCAAGGCCAGATCTTTCAAGTACTTCCCTCTGCTTCTCCTCTTTGAAAGAACCAATTAAACTAGATTTCTCCATAAATGTCTTCTTTGAGCATATCTGGGAGTCCTCGAGCTTATAGCAAGAAGATATACGGGGCTAGGACAAGTGAGGAAATTATAAATGGTGGATATGAAAACTAGAAGGGTAGAACAGAGGATTACAGAGATGAGATTGTACTGAAGGCTATCCCAGATATCGTAGAGGTCTTGAAGATTAAATGTTGCAAGTTGTGCTGCAAGAAGTACCACTAGATGCGAAAGAATGAGGTATATTCCATGGGTAACCGAGCTTAACATGCTTTAACTTGATTGATTTCTTAAAATCCGGTAGCTTATCCGATGAGGAAGGATTCAAGGGTATGTTTTCTTTTGATTCTGCAATTCTTCTCCTGTTGGAAAATCTATAGGACTACGTAAAAGATTAATTGCAAGTTACAAATAGAATTAAAACAGATGACTGAACAGAAAAATGAAGAGCCAAAAGCATATTAAGATATAAGATGTAGTTGCAAACCATTGAATGAATGCAGGTTAGGAATCGAACCCAGTACCACCAAATTTTATTAAAAACGAAAAAGTTAAATCTCCAAAGACAATATAGTTGTGGTATAATTAACAGTGTGGTTCAGTGATACATGTGAATCAAATACATCAATCAATCATAATTGTAAAACTTGGTACTACTAAATTCATATAGCAGAATCTCACAGCTAAATTACTCTTCACTGAAAATTAGCTGAATGTCCCAAATCAGATTTAATTATATAGATATAATTGATACGAAACTACAACTTTCCAACATGCAATGATCAATGCAGTACTTTTTTTTCTTCCCTTTTTCAATCAAGCTAAACTAATCAGATGATTTGGGTTGCAACTGTTTGATAATATCTTCATCCACTTGTAAGCTCTTAGCAAGAAAATCCACAGGGAGCTGAGGATCCGAAGAGAACATGGCATCCGGCATGCGCATGGATCCCGGGTTGTCGTTATTAAAAAATATGAGTGTATCGGCCTCGACATCTCCAATGTTATGTTGGAAATGGATCATACCAAATGGGATAACAAATACATCACCCTTTTTGAGGATCTTGCTAAAGAAACGGTTTTCGGGGCCTGAACTCACAAAACCAGCTTCAATGGTGCCTTCAAGAACTAGAACCAATTCGATGGAGCGCGGGTGGGTGTGAGGAGGATTGAACCCGGATGCTGGAATTTTGAACCGGAATATTTGGAGCCCCAGAGTGTTGATGCCTGGTATTTCTCCTACTGAGGCTCGAGGGAGTGGTCCGCCATAGTAGAAATCGTTATCCACAACTTTTGCAGGGTCCTTGCATGGCCTCCCGTTAATGATCACTGCATGTTTCAAATTATAAAGTAGTTAGTTAAGATTATGTATGTATAAACATGCACGATCGATCCATATGGTACTGTCTTTTTTGGTGCTTTTAAAAGGGGGCGGATTTTTGCATTAATTCCACTATTTCAGTGCAAATAGTGCAGTACTTGTACACTTTCAAAAATAAATAAATATACCGCAAGTCTTGAACATTTATTCCCTTGAAAGATAAAGAGTAGTGCAACGTATGCATATATTAAGATATGAGTATTTGAAATTCGAAATACTAAGAGAACTATAGAAAAAAATGATTTGAGTAAAAATAAATAAATTAAGGAATAACTAGACGCACGCTAATTCTCTACATTAATTTTTCATTTAATTAGTTGACTAGAAATTTGTGTGTATTCAAAACACATACTCGATCCTTTTTACTTACATGTGCTGTTAAGGTCAGCAACACAAAAGTCTTGTAGAGGAGGTGGTTGAAAAGACATAGTAATGGTGCATATTGCCAGAACCTGCATGAAGGCTAGCAAGATACTACTGTTGTGGCTGCCCATAATAACTTAATTAATTAATCTCAGATATCTAAATTACAAGCTACTATATATCCTCTTATATATGAAGTGAAGCCTATATTTAAGTAGTGGTGAATCATTCATCATCCTATCCTTCAGTTGAAGTGTTTATAGAGAGAGAGATCGAGGGAGATCAGTGGCTGGCTCCTCGTGTACGTCTTATGTGCTTGATTGATCCTAATTAACTGATGCTTTGGGGACTATATATAATTAATAAACCAACAATATTGGTACGTATGTACAACACATGAATAAATAATCTAATGGGCGTCTATATATAATACTACATAGAAGCTGCCATATAAAACTATGAGTCCGGATCTTAAGCTCACCTCTTATTCAACTCACCCGAGCTCACCCCCTTTAGCGATGGATTTGACGACGGTTCGGTCATATAACCGTCGTTTATATTTTTAGCGACGCTATATGTTGTCCGTCGCTAAAAGTATAGACGACGGTTGTATGATCAAACCGTCGCCGGGTCCGACGCTAAAGAGGGGGTGAGCTCGAGTGAGTTGGAATAAGGGGTGAGCTTAAGATCCGGACCGATAAAACTATATATATATATATATATATATATATATATATATATATAGGGAGCCCTTCCATAGCAACCGGTTGCTGTGAGTACTGTGCAACACCCCCTTTTTGTACCGTTGATAAACTTATTGGAAGGCTGAGATGAAACATAAATTTACCAAGCCGTAAGAACTTGTACCGGCTTTTATTTTAATATGAGGACCCCACCATAGTCAACATGTTGTCAGTTTATTGAAATAAAATGAATTTTTAATATTAAATAATGCCCGACCGGCACAGCTTGTACCGGCTGTGCCTTTTTTATAAAATACTCACAGCCGCTACAAGCTCTTACGGCTGTTAAAAAAAAAAAAAAAAAAAAAAAAAAAATCCGACCGGGACAACCTCTCCCGGCTTGCACAACTTCTTTATTTGCTATTCTTTATAAAATATTTGTTATTTTTTATAACTCTTTCATTTAATAACAAATAAAGAATTATAATTCAAATAAAAAATAATATCCTGTTTTATAAAAATATATTTTTATAATTTTTTATTTGCTATTTTTATAAAAATATTTTTACAATTAATTTAAAACTTATACCAAATTAATTGTAAAAAATGTAATAATTTAGTATAAGTTTTAATAACTTATTTCAAAAGTTTAAACATATTAAATTAATTTTAAAAATTGTAATAATTTTAAAAACTTTAAATTTTTTACAATTAATTTGATATCATTAATTAGTACCTTCTTCAATAATTTACAAAATATTTGATTTAATAAAAAAAATTGTACAGAATATTAATTGAAGTTAAAATAAATGCACATTACAAAACTCATTTTAAAAGTTAAAATAATTAGCTATTTATTTTAATTGAACAAAAGCCGGTACAACTTCAACCGGTTGGTATTTTAAATTGAAAATTCTTTATTAACTTTATATGTGACAAAGTGGGTGGGAACAATAGAAGAAAAAAAATTGATCAAGCCGCAACAACTTCAACCGGTTGGTGTATTAAAAAAAAGCCTACATGTATGGGGGAAATGATTTAAAAAAGAAAGAAAAAAAAAAAAACCAAGCCGCTACAACTTGTAGCGGTTGGTGTATTATATTAAAAAAATCTTTTTATTTAACCAAACTGACAACTTGTAACTTTATATTTTTGATATATTTTATACATTTTTGATACATTTGATATATTTTTGATATATTTAATACATTTTTGATATATTTTTATATATTTTTGATACATTTTATACATTTTTGATATATTTGATACATTTGATATATTTTGATATATTTGATACATTTGATACATTTTTGATATATTTTTGATACATTTGATACAATTTTGATATATTTGATACATTTTTGATATATTTTTGATACATTTGATACATTTTTGATATATTTTTGATATATTTTTGATAATTGATATATTTTTGATATTTTTGATACATTTGATATATTTTTGATATTTTTGATACATTTGATATATTTTTGATATATTTGATACATTTGATATATTTTTGATACATTTGATACAATTTTAATATATTTTTGATATATTTTTGATACATTTGATACATTTTTGATATATTTTTGATAATTGATATATTTTTGATATTTTTGATACATTTGATATATTTTTGATAATTGATATATTTTTGATAATTTTGATACATTTGATATATTTTTGATACATTTGATACAATTTTGATATATTTAATATATTTTTGATATATTTTTGATACATTTGATACATTTTTGATATATTTTTGATAAATTTTTAATAATTGATATATTTTTGATATTTTTGATACATTTGATACATTTTTATATATTTTTGATACATTTTATACATTTTTGATATATTTGATACATTTGATACATTTTTGATATATTTGATACATTTGATACATTTTTGATATATTTTGATACATTTTTGATATTTGATATATTTTTGATATTTTTGATACATTTGATACATTTTTATATATTTTTGATACATTTGATACATTTTTTATATATTGTTGATACATTTTATATATTTTTGATATATTTGATACATTTGATATATTTTTGATAATTTTGATACATTTGATATATTTTGATACATTTGATACATTTTTATATATTTTTGATACATTTTATATATTTTTGATATATTTGATACATTTGATACATTTTTGAAATATTTGATACATTTGATACATTTTTGATATATTTTTGATACATTTGATACATTTTTGATATATTTTTGATACATTTTTGATATTTGATATATTTTTGATATTTTTGATACATTTGATACATTTTTTATATATTTTTGATACATTTGATACATTTTTTATATATTTTTTATACATTTGATATATTTTTGATATATTTGATACATTTGATATATTTTTGATAATTTTGATACATTTGATATATTTTGATATATTTGATACATTTGATATATTTTTGATAATTTTGATACATTTGATATATTTTTGATACATTTGATACATTTTTATATATTTTTGATACATTTTATACATTTTTGATATTTTTGATACATTTGATATATTTTTGATATATTTGATACATTTGATATATTTTTGATAATTTTGATACATTTGATATATTTTTGATACATTTGATACAATTTTGATATATTTGATACATTTTTGATATATTTTTGATACATTTTTGATATATTTTTGATACATTTTTGATAATTGATATATTTTTGATATTTTTGATACATTTGATATATTTTTGATAATTGATATATTTTTGATATTTTTGATATATTTTTATATATTTTTGATACATTTTATACATTTTTGATATATTTGATACATTTGATATATTTTTGATATATTTGATACATTTGATACATTTTTGATATATTTTTGATACATTTGATACAATTTTGATATAATTTTGATACATTTTTGATATATCAAAAATATATCAAATGAAGATCTAAATATTATTAATATAAAAATAAAGATGTAATAAAGATGTAAATATTATTAATATAAAAATAAATATAATTATATTATACCAAGCCGTGACAAGCTCTACCGGCTTCTATTTAAATAAGAGGGGTCCACATTTCAACATATTGTCAGTATAGTTAAACAAAATGAATATTTAATATTAAAATATTACCGACCGGTACAACTTGTACCGGCTTACCCTTTTTTTTACGCATTTCTCCATTATATATCATGACTCAACAAATTAAAATAGAATAAAAAAATAAAATTAATATTAAAATATTTCGGCCGGTACAACTTGTACCGGCTTACTCTTTTTTGTTTTTAACACATTTATATTCTTAAGGTTATACACTTGATATAAAGTTTGATATAAACCTTAATATTAATATATTTTGAAAATGATATAAAGTTTATATTAATATACACTTTATATTTTATTAAAGATTGATATAAAGTTTATATTATTGTTATTATAAATAAACTTTATAATAACAAATATAAATATTTTTTATTTTTTATTTGTTATTGTTTATATTGTTATTTATTGTTATATTATTTTGTTATTATTGTTATTTAATATTTTATTTATATTTATTGTTATTATTGGTAATATTATTTTTATTATTGTTAATATAAATAAACTTTATATTTATATTTATAACTTAAATTAAAATATTACCGGCCAGTTTTTTTAAAAAGAGTAACTATTTAAATATTATTGTTATTATTGTTAATACTTAATATAGAAGCTAACAACAATTTTTTAAAAAAGAGTAAGCCGGTACAAGTTGTACCGGCCGAAATATTTTAATATTAATTTTATTTTTTTATTCTATTTTAATTTGTTGAGTCATGATATATAATAGAGAAGTACGTAAAAAAAAGAAAAATCGGGACAAGTTCTAACGGCTGTAAAAAAAAAAAAAAAAAAATAATAATGTGATTAGCAATATTATAAGTTCTAACGATTATACCAATACTAGTACTGCATAAATATATCAAAAGAAATAGTACATATTACATGTTCATTTTCATAAAAAAGAAAAAAAAAACATAGAATGATTAATACAACCGACGCCTATTTTTTTGGCTCAGGAATCCCTAGCACTCGATAGTGGTTTCGCTTATCGTGGTCGGTTTCAAAGCCACAAATTGCACATTTTCGATGAGTTTTAGATGGAATGATTTTCTCGAGTGCACTCTTGAATCTAGATTGTTTTTTGCGGCCCTTTGTTTGAGAAATATTAGGCGGCAAAAACTCTTCTTCTTCTTCCACCTCTGCATCTTCATCGTCATTATCGTATCCCATATCATGATTTGGATCTCCAACTGTGCAATCAATGTCGTCATCTGCCAGTTCAGTAATATTCTCATCCGGATCATACTGGTCAACCAACTCTTTTCCTCGTGCATTCAGCTTAAGAACAGTTTTGTAACATGAGTAATATTTCTGTGAGTCTCGATCAAATCTACTTTAGTGGGGGTCACTAAGTGATGATTGTGCTCTAATTCTACAGTAGATATACGCCAATTGTCTTCTTTCTTATTGTGGACAACATATATTCTAGCTTTGCACATTGTTCGTCCTATAGAGTCTCTTTGTCTAGTTATTTTATTACTACTATCTTCATCATCAGGTAAACTCTTCCCAACAATTGGTGTACCGGCTTTCTTACATACATACTGCCTAGATCTGATATCATTCGTATTAGCATGTTTATGACTAGTTGCAATTCTAATCTCGAATCCATTTTTGCGAGCATATGATCTATAAAAATATTCAACCTCTTCCAACGTACAAAATAATTGACCAACGTATGGAACGATATCAGATTTATTACTTTCAACTTCACTAACAAATTCAGATGTATTATATGACATTTTTAAAAACTTACTTGTGAATAATAGTGATGAATTTTGCTCGATCAGAACTTCAACAATTTTCTGAAGTGAAAGTGGGCAACTAGATGAAACAAATTATGAGTAGAGGAGAAAAGAGAAAATAATATCAGAGAAAAAATTCTATGGAAGGATAAGAAGACTTCCCAGACAATATTTAAAGGTAAAAAGACCAGCCTGTACATCTTGTCGCGGTTAATGCTCAAGAAGTCAACCTAATGTACTACTCCCAACAAATCAATGTCAGCTTTTTTCTATTCTCATAGTGTTGTATTATTATGTTTGACTACTCATTCACCAGACAGTGTTTATAATAATAATAATAATGATAATAAAATAATTAAAAGTACATAAGCCGATAGAATATGGAACGGCTTTATACTCACTTCGTAATAATAATAGAATAATAATAATAATCGAATAATAATAATAAAATATTGAGAAATTTAATTTGGGGGGAGATGGAATGTTTTAAGATATATTCTAGTTCAAGGTAAGTTATGACAGCTAGGCCCGTGGTGCTCGGGTGGTCATATGACGAATGTTTGGAGCTTGAGGTTGCGTGTTCGAGTCTGTTTAGCAGCGAGTTGCTTGAAAAACATAATTTTTTTAATTTTTTGTGCAAGCCGTAAGAGGCTCTACCGGCTTTGATATATATTTTTTTTTTTTTTTTTTTTTACAGCCGTAAGAGGCTCTACCGGTTTGAACACTCACCTCGGGAAATTAAAATGCCATATTTATTTTTATATCATGCATGGTCAAGCCTGTACCGGCCGAACACTCACATCAGCACCTCGGGAAATGCACATTGTATTTTTTTGACCACTTTTCTGCCACATCGCCTCGGGAAAGAAAACCTGCAAGCTCGGTAAGCTAAAAAGCTGAGACCATTTTTTTGAATATGGTCCAAAATTAATTCATGTACCGGACAGACATCATGAGCTTATTTAAACGTCTATTGAGAACACATATTGTTAAACTAAAGTTCACTTGCCAAGCTAGATAAAATAAAAATAACAGAGAGTAGAAAGGGAGTATTTGTTCAGTAGAAAGGGAGTACTTGCCAAGTAAGTTTTTATTTATTGTTATTTGTTCAGTTTTTTATAATTTCTGTTGATGATTTTTATCACTGCATGTTATTACTGAATTAAAGGGTATATAATACCATGCATGTATTTATTTCGTATAATAACAACAAAATAATGCAAGATTTATACTGATCACTTTATATTTTATTAAAAAGTAATTTTATTTTTAATATATTAATTAGACTAATTGGACATATTTTTACAAAAATAAGAATATATTTTTATATGCAAAAATATTATGTATGTGCACGAACAAATTGGGGTTTAAAATTGTTGATATGATGAGTTATCAATTTGATCTATATTTGCTTATGTGAATCAATAAAAATCAAGGGGCTTTCAAATAATATTATACTAGTTAAAGTTTCAACAGAAACCTGCCGGCCGGTAGAGGCTATACCGGCTTATAAGAAAAAAAAAATTATATTTTTAAAAAAAAATTTCGGCCGGTACAGGTTATAACGGCTAAGTGATGAAATATTTTTGCACTGCTAACCAGACTCGAACCCCTGACCTCAAGCATCAATCCCTCGTCATATGACCACCCGAGCACCACGGGCCTAGCTGTTTTAATTTGCCTTGAATTTGTATATATCTTAAAACAGTTCACTTCCCCCCAAATTAAAATTCTCAATATTGTACCGGCTTATGTACTTTTTTATTAATTTATTACCATTATTATTATTATTACATGCATGTTGTTCAATTTTTAGTGCATGTTAGTGTGTATTGTTATTACTGTCATTTTGCTTAATACTAATTAGTGTGTTGATGTATTTTTTAGGTAAAAGATGGATAGTTGGGAATATGGGCCAATTGATCCAAGTGTTCTGCATGATCAACAAGATCATGTATCAGATGACATATATCATGGGAGAGATAGGGGAAAACTAAGCTCCAGTCAATATACTGATCAGAAATATAATCAGTGGGCTTTGACAAAAGAACAAAAAATCCTTTTAGATAAATGTGGATTTGGAGTATTTAGTTATCAAGGTGTTGTACACCAAACTGATCTTGGTCTGATATCTGCCTTAGTCGAGAGATGGCGCCCGGAGACCAATACTTTTCATTTAAACTGTGGAGAAATAACAATCACGTTAGAGGATGTTCACTTTATTTTTGGGTTACCGGTGGTGGGAAAGCCCTTAACGGGTCCCCTTGCTGTCACCAATTTGAATTATTTTAGGGATTGTTTTGGAGATAAATTAGCTGGTGAATATTTTAGTTCAAAAAAACGCAGTGCAATTTCATTAGTGTGGTTGCACGAACATTTTAATAATTGTCCCGAGAATGCAAGTAAAGATGTTGTAGGGCGACACACAAAGGCATACATGTTGTGGTTGTGCGGGGCAATATTATTCCCTAATAGGAATAGAAATAGTGTGCACCCACGATATATGTCTTTTATTGCCAACGCTGAAGATTGTGTAACTTACTCTTGGGGCGCGGCAGTGTTAGCATATTTGTACAGATCTTTATATACTGCTACTAGGAAAGGAGTTAAATACATTAATGGTTGTGTTACGTTGTTATAAATTTGGGCTTATGAGCGTGTAAGTATTGGAAAGCCAAACCCTTGGCCACAATCATCCTTATGGTTACCTAGGGCTTTAGCATGGTCCTATTTTGGAACCCACAGTTACCCTGGTAGACGTGAGAATCCCCATCACCATTTGTCATTTTACCGAGGGGAGTTAGATATTAAGTCTATGTGGGATGTGGTTTGGCGGCCTTACATAGTGTGGGATGATGATATCAGTGGATTTAATTTTGAAGGCAGATTGTTGGGGTCTGGTGGGGTCCCCTTGATCCACTTTGATATTGTGGAATTTCAGATGCCGGATCGTGTGATGAGACAGTTCGGGTTCATGCAAGGCATACCATCACCAGCCAAAAACCACGGTGACCTCAGGAAGGAGAAAAAGTTTAAATTTATTGATGTCGAGGATTGCATGGACTTGAGAGGGGAATATATTTCGATGTGGGAGGCATACATGGATCATCTCGAAGGACAACAAACTGAAGTTGCTGATTATGTCCCAATAGATGATTACATGGTCTGGTATAGGAAAATTACACGTTGGAAAATCCACCGACCTCGACAGACAAGCGACCACGACAGTTGTTATCAGCCTCGGGCCATTTACAACCAACAACACCTTATTCAAATGGTATAAAATTATATTCTTCTTTAATAAATCATGTATTAGAGTAAATACTTAATATTACATTTATTCATATTTATTGTTAATAATATTTGTTTGTGTTTATCTTACATGACAGGTTGAGAGTGCAAAGTCGTTACTGGATAAATTTTCAGCACTTACTCAGCTGCCTCCCGAGTTGGTTCTACAAAAAAATAATTGGGATTTCCAATACGCTCTATACGACTTCGAAGCAAGAGGTAAACAAATACCTCGACAAGGGGATACCACAAATTTTGGACCACAGTCGCAATACACACAACTCAGTGAAGGGCTTGGGAAACAAACTGATTATGTTGTACAAGAGAGCTACATACCCACCCCACAAGTAATCGAGGAGAGCTCTATTCCCACCACCCAAGCCTACGAGGAGTGTTACATTCCAACCTTCCAAGCCTACGAGGAGGTATATATAGTTATGTTAATAGTGACGTTGTTAACTATTATTGCTATATAATAATAATGTACATTTGGGTCTCATTCAGGTACAAGATGCGGGAGACGACATCTCTTATGGACCAAAAGGGTCCCTATCCAAAAGACTTAGAGATTGGAAGGAGACATTTGTAAATAAACATATTTTTGGAAACGTCGTGGCACCAGAAGGGGATTTATATCCTTTATCACATCCGCGCCATTTATATGAATTAGAACACAATGCAGTGCAATCCTTAGGGCCTGGGAGTTGGATATTCGAGCATGTCATAGACGCGTATATGCTTTTGCTACGAGATAGAGAGGAATACTACAGGTCGCGGGGAATACAAAGGTGGTCCCAATTTGGTTTCATGAATTCATTCTTCATGCATCTTGGGCAGGGCTATGTGCCATGCACTAACGTGAATACTGCATGGAGTTTTTGCGATCCGTATGTTAACCAAGATGTGGGTCCACCTTTACACGAATGCAAATACATATTCATGCCGGTGTGTAGTACCAATCAACACCATTTTGTCTTGTTCCTATTCTCAGTTGAAGATTGGATGGTTACCATAATTGACCCGCACTACAATGACACCAAGTATATTAAGTTACATGAAATGTACTCAGAATTCGTTAAAGTTGCGGTATGTTTAGTCTTAAAATATTTTAATTTTATAATGTACTATTATATTAAAAAATTATTAACCAACTACTTTGTACATGCAGGTACATTTGATACCATTTTGTTTGCGAAATGGTAATCCGATGCGTGAGTGGCCCAGCGGTAATCCTACTGTGCAGACATTAAAGATTCGACCGAAACAACACAACAACGCAGACTGTGGCATTTTTGTCTGCAAATATGTTGACTGTTTCGTTAGGGTCAACGGTAATATTTCTGAAGAGAAGTGGTCCTTGGAAGATGTCACAGTCTTTCGTTACCGCGTCGCATGGGAGCTCTACAAGAAATCCGCAAGATTACTTCCGGCATCTGAGATATAGGCGTCGGTTGTATTAATCATTCTATGTTTTTTTTTTCTTTTTTATGAAAATGAACATGTAATTATTGTATAAAATCATTTCTTAATAATAAAATCATTGCTTAATATATAAAATCATTTGTAATAATCATTTATTTTAAAATATAGATATTAACTTATTTCTAAATATCAAACCCCCATATGTATTATATAGACTTGTTAATAATAATAAATCGTACTATAATAATAATAATGCAACAATTTAGATTTTTGGGGGATGGTGAAGTTTTAATGTAAAGAGATTTCCTTGGCTGATATTGACAGCTAGGCCCGTGGTGCTCGGGTGGTCATATGACGTGTGTTTGGAGTTTGAGGTTGCGTGTTCGAGTCTGTTTAGCAGCGAGTTGCTTGAATAACATAATTTTTTTAATTTTTTGTGCAAGCCGTAAGAGGCTCTACCGGCTTTGATATATATATATTTTTTTTTTTTTTTTACAGCCGTAAGAGGCTCTACCGGTTTGATTTTTTTTTTTTTTTTTTTTTTTTTTTTTTACAGCCGTTAGAACTTGTCCCGGTTTTGATTTTTTTTTTTTTTTTTTTTTTTTTACAGCCGTAAGAGGCTTTTTTTTTTTTTTTTTTTTTTTTTTTTTTTTTTTTTTTACAGCCGTTAGAACTTGTCCCGGTTTTAATTTTTTTTTTTTTTTTTTTTTTACAGCCGTTAGAGCTTGTCCCGGTTGGTAGTATTTTATAAAAAAAGGCAGAGCCGGTACAAGCTGTGTCGGTCGAGCATTATTTAATATTAAAAATTCATTTTATTTCAATAAACTGACAACATGTTGACTGTGGTGGGGTCCTCATTTTAAAATAAAAGCCGGTACAAGTTGTGCCGGCTGGGATATATTTATGTTTCATCTCAGCCTTCCAATAAGTTTATCAACGGTACAAAAAGGGGATGTTGCACAGTACTCACAGCAACCGGTTGCTATGGAAGGGCTCCCATATATATATATATATATATATATATATATATATATATATATATATATATACGGTCCGGATCAAGTGCATACCCCTTATCTTACTCACCCGTGCTCACCTCCCTTTAGGCGACGGTTTCGGTCATACAATCGTCGCCTATACTTTTAGCGACGCTATATGTTGTCCGTCGCTAAAAGTATAGGCGACGGTTGTCCACAGCAACCGGTTGTTGGGAAGCAACCCCTTTTATCCAGCCGGTACAAGCTGTACCGGCTTATTAAAAAAAAAATATTCTAAAGCCGGTACAGCTTGTACCGGCTGGATAAAAGGGGTTGCTCCCCAACAACCGGTTGCTGTGGATGGAGACCCTATATATATATATATATATATATATATATATAGAACGGATCAGGTAAGGGCTCCCTTACTTTGTTAAAATGCGGACTTTTTTTTTGTTTTTTTTTTTGGTTTTTTTTAAACAACTAAAAAAAAATATTTAATATTTTATGGAACTAAAATTTTTTCATAATATAATGTTTTGGGCGTGTTTTGAATACCTATACCAAAAAGTGGTGGTACAGTCTGCCCAGACTGTACATACATATTTTGTTATACGTACCCAAATCAAATCCAAAACACTGTATTATGAAAAAATTTCAGTTCCATAAAATATTAAATTTTTTTAGTTGTTTAAAAAAAAACCAAAAAAAAAAAACCCAAAAAAAAAGTCCGCATTTTAACAAAGTAAGGGAGCTCTCACCTGATCCTGACCCTATATATATATATACTAGCTATAACCCGTGCCTGAAGGCACGGTGTAACAAAAAATTAAATTAAAATTTGAAAAATATTACATTATCTAAAGACACATATCACCACAACAATTAATACATACTCAATCATCAATACATATCCAACCACCAAAACATCGAGCTAGTTAACATCAAGAAATTTCGGCAAATTTTTTTTTAAAAATAAATATCCAGAAAATTCTAAACCTGTCTACAAAACTTACAATCATCATTACATATCCAAACCACAAAAAAAAATTATCATTTCATACCCAAAATCATCATAACCATGTATAATTAGTTAACTTTACAAAATACGGAACACACAATCATCAACACATATCTAACCACCAAAACATCAAGCTAGCCGCTACTAATTTCAAAAAATTCGACAGAATTTCCTTTAAAAATAGATATCCAGACAAATATAAACATGTCTATAAAACTTACAATCATCCACACATATCCAAACCATCAAAAAAATCATCATTCCATACCCAAAATAATCATAACCATGCATAATTAGTTAAATTTATAAAATACGGAACACAAAAAAAATACATATATGAAGAAATTAATACATACTCAATCATCAACACATCCAACCACCAAAATATCAAGCTAGTCGCTACTAATTTCAAGAAATTTCGGCAGAGTTTCCTTTAAAAATAGATATCCAAAAAAATTTAAACATGTTTACAAAACTACAATCATCCATATATATCCAAACCACCATAAAAATCATCATTCCATACCCAAAATCATCATAACCATGTATAATTAGCTAACTTTACAAAAGACGAAACACAATGAATACATACATGCAGAAAATAGAGAAACAACATGTTGAGTATAAAACCCTTTACTTTACAGCTTACACCATGTATCCTTAAATATATACCTGAAAATATTTGAAATTTAAAAATTATCGAAATATGTGAGTCAAAATTAAACAATTATAAATGTGAAACATAATGAGAACACATATTTGTATGTAGGGGGAATGAGAGAGAGAGCTCTGTGTGTGTGGTAGAATAGATAGAGGGTTTGAAATTTGAATAAACTGGAATTAGAGAGAGAGCAGCTGACGTAAACTTGATGTGACATTTGTCTATTTTCTCTCTCCGCTCTGTTTTATATTATAGATATATTATACTCCCTCCGTCCCAAATTAATTGCTCAGTTTTGATTTTTTAAAGTCAAATTGACCATTTTTAAAAATAATCTTTTTACTATTTTTGTTAAAATATAAGTGAAGAGATTATAACCAAAAGAAAGTATATACAATTTATTACTAATCTCAATTTTTATAATATTAGAAATATATTTATATATGCTTAATTATTAATTCTAAAAAAAGTCAATTTGACTTAAAAAGGTCAAAATTGAGCAGTTAATTTGGGACAGAGGGAGTATATATATTGGGCGACAGTCAAATTAACAAGTGTTTCCATTTCAATAAGTACAATAACAAAGCCCAAAAAGCAATACAATTAACGTTAATGATAAATTGATAATGAATGGATAATGCTATATATGGGAATAAAGATAGTCTACCGAATCGCCGGCAATGGAATAGCAACTACAGACGGGCAAAAGAGGAGATAATCTAAGTGACGACTACTCGATCAAATTAGCACCATATGTTCATGTTTTTTAGTGTTAATAATTAAGGGAGTATACCTAATACTAGTAGTATTATCTTGCAAGTGTTGGAATATTTTATTCATTATGTAGCCTATACTATTTATGGAGTCATTGAGCTTACATATTGTATTAATTTAATCATGTTATTTATGGGTTTTGGTAATTATGTTACTCATAAATATTATTACTATTATTAATTTGGCATAATGGGCCCTAGGGTTTCATAATCTTGATGAACGATTTTGACCCTTACCTATTCTATAAATAAAACAATTAGGGTTTGGTTGTAAGCCTCCAACTTTTATGAATAAAGAATAATTTTTTCGAAATATATTTTTTGAATATTATGATGTGGATTTGATATAATGTTATAGTTGTGGGTAATATCTACAAAATTTGCAAAGTAAGCAAGTGATTATATAATATTTGATTGGTCGGAGAATATTTGTTTTAACAGAAAATATTCGTACGACGACATAATCATTGGTGGACCCCACAACGGAAATATTGTCGTAGTTAGAAAACGACATAATTATCTTTTTATAAAAATAACGGCGGAAGTTTTACCGTTAAACTGTTGAACTACCCGGTAATAAAAATACAGTAATACGCGTGGTTGCATAGTAGCACACGGTATTGATTATTGATGCTTACGTGAGAAGTCACTCAGTTATACTCAATTATTGCTACAATAATTGCTGCATCATATCTCTCATATTATTGATTCGATTATTGTCACAGTATCATATGCATTATATGATATATTATTAAATAAATAATTGAGACGACAAAGTTATTTATATTATTAAATTACAATATTTACAATGTCTAGAAGTTCTGTCAAGGAGAGGTTTAGTCATCTAATTGCGCGCCAATAAGGAGAAATCCTTATCGAAAAGCCCCCTCTTTCACGGGAATGACCTGATTGTTAAATATTGTGAGTTATAATATTAATGATGAATAAGTTCGTGTTGATTAAAGATGAAATTGATAGTTTCATTGTATTAGAATTATTAGTGTTAGTGAAAATCGATATTTATTTCGATATTAATTGATGTCTGGAAGTTATACTGACCAGTCGGGTAATTAACCGGATAAATGAGCAATTAATTGCTATTAATTCACATGATTATAACTCCTTGTTCACATGTGTGTACTATTGATTCGCATTTTTGTATTAGGGGAGTTGGTGCAAGATTGATAATACTTGCATGACTAAGTTAAAAATAGAGGTATAGATGGAGGTACTAAACTGTAATTCATATTTTCACATGATTATAACTATTGATTCACATGATTGAACTATTGATTCACATTATTTACTATTAGGGGAGGTGGTGCAAGTTTGATAATACTTGCAGGACTAAATTAAAAATGAAAGAAAAGTTGAAGGTATTGTACTATAATATTTTGAGCCCCATAACGTGCAATTATCGAAACTATATTATCTATAAATAGAAGCTCATTTTTCCTTCATTTCTCACCAATTCACTAAAGCTATAGAGCAATTATTATAGAGAGAAATTATAGAGAGAAAGAAGAAGAGAAGTCTGTTACCTCTCTACTCTAGTATCCAGTTTCTTTCTAAGGTAAGGGGTATTATTTCTTTAGTATTCATGAAGAGAGCTATTGTTATTCCATTCCTTATTATTCTGTTGGAATAACCTGTCTATGCGAAGTACCGCATACATGGTGAAATTCTTCTGTTGTTATTCCATTCCTTATTATTATGTTGGAATAACCTGTCTATGTGAAGTACCGCATACATGGTGAAATTCTTCTGTTATTCCATTCTTTATTATTCTGTTAGAATATCCTGTCTGTGCGTATTACGGATGACCTAGTTCCATTATTTATTATTCTGTTGAAATAACCTGTCTGTGTGGTCTATCGCATGCATGGTGAATTCTTCTATTATTCCATTCTTTATTATTCTGTTTGAATATCCTATATGTGCGGATTACGCATGACCTGGTTCCATTCTTTATTATTCTGTTAAAATAACCTGTCTGTAGAACCCCAAATTATTAATAAATAAAATTTAATTTCCTCTATTTATTATTTTGAAATAGTAAGGGTTGATTTGATTAATGTGGTTAGTTATGGGTAAAATGCGCAAATATTTTAAATAAGCAGGTGGTTATAAAATATTCACTGTTATCGGGGAATATTCGTTTGGACGTGTAATATTCTTGCTGTCGGAGAATATTCGTACGACGACTCAGTCTTTTGTGGGTCACATAACGAAAAACGATTGGATGAAGAAAACGACAAGTATAAGTTGTTATAAATAACGACGCAGTTGTTATCATTAATACTGTTGAAATACCCGGTGGTTAAAACACAGTAATACGCGTTGTTGAACAGTAGCACACGGTATTGTACCAATTATTGATTCTTACGTAAGAATGTACTACTCAATAATTGTTACAGTAATTACTGTTCAGTATTTTATTTTATTGATTTAATAATTGCTGCGTTGATTTTTTATATTACTGTTATTTCAATAATTGTTACTACACAGTATTTTTCATTATCGGAGCAATAATTCATATTATCTAAATAATATTATTAGATAACATTATTGGCAATGTCTAGAAAGTTCTGTCTAAGGAGAGATTTGGTCATCAAATTGCGCGCCAGTAAGGAGAAATCTTTATTGGAAAGCCCCCTCTTTCCTGGGAACGGCCTAGTTGCCAGTACTGTGATTCTGTAATATTATTTGTGAATAATTATTTATTGATTTATATGATGATGAAAATATTAATTTTATGTGGATATAGATGTAGAAAATTTTTAAGATGACAATTGTTAAAAATTGATATTTTATCTTTTCTGATAAAATAATATTTTATTATATTATTATAATATAATAATGATGATATTTTTATAATGAATGTGGGATATATGAGTATATGAGGAGGAAGAATATTTTTATTGCAAAAGTTGTTTAACACATGTTTTGTGTGTCGGTGGACCCCATTTCTTGACTGAAATTTGATTTTAACATGTAAAATCGTCCGTTTATAGATTTTGGTCAATTTCTGTTTAGAATTTGGAAAAACTATCTTCTGCAAAGTAGTAGAGAATTGAATTTTCAATAAAAATTCGCAAGATTCGAATTTTCTGACAAAAGGGCTATTTATTATGAATTATTGAAGTTCCGAAGCTCCGAAATAATTAATTTTTAGAAGTTTAAAATAATTTAAATAAGAAAAACGTTTATTGTGTTTGGTGGGCATCTTTAACACATGCTAAGTTGTAGAATTCAGATGATTCTAAGTGGGCGTAGACAAATTAATATATATATTAATATTTTATTAAATTTTCTGCTTTGGTGTTCTAAGCATTTTCCTATAAATAGGTGTTTAGGTTAGAATTGAAAATCACACCAGAAATTAAAATTTTCTCTCTCTTTCTCTCTTTATAATATCGAGCGTATTTGTGAGTATTTAGTACTTTGAGTATTGCTATACAGTGCAAGTTCTTTCAGCACTATATCCAGTATTCCAGTCAGAAGTACTGCTCTTTTGAGGTAAGGGATGTTATTTTCTTCTCAAATGATATTATTTCTTCAATATCATTATACCGAAATATTGGTGGAAATTTTTATCAAATTTGAAACTTTTTCATGTCGGGGTTACTATTCATGAGTTATTATTCACGAGTTACTATTCATGAGTTACTATTCACAAGTACTATTCACGAAGCATGATGATGTTTTTGTGAAATTTCTATCTTTTGGTGTCGAAGTTACTATTCACGTATACGATACTATTCACGTATATTGCACTATTCACGTATACGACATTATTCACAGAAAAATTAAATTTTTTCTTTTCGTCCAAAATATATATTATGGATACTAGCTTTGATTGTATCCATGTTTTGATCATTCTTGAATTTTACTTCAGTATGATTATTTATGAAGTATTTTTGAACTCAGATTGTTTAAAGTACGAATCCATAATACTTGTGACACCCCAAAATCCGGGTTACCTGACTCCCGAGTTTGGTGTTCACGATCCACAATATAAATAACACTTAACTACCCATAATATATATAGATAGTATCTTACATAAATTTTTATCAGAGTTTCTCAATACATTACCCAGGTTCACTAACCTTAACTTCACAAACATACCCTTTGGATATACAAAAAGGGTTTACAAATACAACATAATAAATATGTTTACACATAACTAATTTATTACAACTTCTTTTCCCTGGTCCTGCTTCACAGCACCTTCTGCAACTTCGCCCCTAGCTGAAAAATTTTATTTAGCAAGGGTGAGCAACTAATTTGCCCTGCAAGTTAATACATACAATAAATGTATAAAGATTCAAAACAACAGACTATCTATTTTGATAGAATGAAACCAAAGTTCGGGGAACTTTGAAATAGCTGAACAAATCGTTATTCAATAACAAGACTTCTTTTCTTCTACGCAACACAATATTTCAATAATGAAAGAGTACAACACTTTCAAATTTCTACGGTATTCTAGTGAATAATCTAGAATCAATTCTACGAATGAAATATTTCTCCAGATTTATACTGAGTGATCACACTAGATCTTTGAACTTATTTTCTCGGGTAGATATCAAAGATTTACTTTGATAAATACTCAGGTGTATCAGATAACCATAAAGATTAAATCATACCCCTCTGCAAGTACTCAGAGCCGGCCAACTCTTTGTACCCTATATTATGCATAATACTCAAAACGTGCGCAAAGGTCGAATTTACGACCAACAAAATGTTCCCTTTATTTAAAAGGTTCTTCTTCTCAGTTTTGGAATCAAAAGTTTGATTTTACAACGAAATACTGGGATTTCAAATTCTATTTGCTTCTCTTCTCAAACCTAACAAGTATTTACAAATGTTTGTCTAACCAGAATAATTGGCTAAGATATTTCTCAACATAATTCGATAATAAACAGGAATTATCTGTACTGTCTATTCTAACTTCTACAGATATGAATATCCAACAACAGTAATTCTACGAATATATATTTTCTAATTCGAAAATTTAATTTCAACAATAAATCCCTGGACGTGGCATAATTAGCAATAATTATCCATCAATAATAATCGAATAAAATAACTCAAGGTTGAGTTAGGGAACTTGCCTCTTCCGCTGATTACAGCTACACAATATACTTATTTGATTTCGAAAAACCTATAACCAATAATGTAGGTCGCACAATTAGCACAAACATTTATATCACACAGCACTGTATTCACAGTCAAAATTCTCCTAAGCACATTACCACATAGTCACATTAGTGTTTATAACCTATATAAACACTTAACAAGTCAAACTAATTCAGTCTGGTTGGACTTCGGTCCATTCTCGGTGTTCTGTCATCCTATCCGACAATTAACATATTGATTGTTATTTAAACTTGGTTTCTAAGCTTCAATATTAATCTAGATAAGTCAATTATCAATAATAATATTTTTCGGAAGCTTTTAATAATTATCAAACAATTATTATAATTTATAATAATTTTTTAAATACTTAAACCATTTTTAAATGATTTAATTATCAAATAATCATATCATTATTAATATTTAATAATATCAAAATATTAATAACATACTTCTCAAAATATTAAAGTTATTATTAATAACTTAAAATATTTTTAAACCGACAATATTCCACTTAAATGATTTTTAAAGTAATTAAAATCATTTTTAAATCATCACCATTAATATATAAATATTAATGAAATTATTATCCAAATATTAAAAGTCATTAATTATAACTTAAAATATTTTAAAACCATTTTTCTCATTTTTAAATGATTTTTAAATCAATAAAATCATTTTTAATTTATTTATTTAATATAATAATTAAATAAATCAAATATCATTAATATTAATTTATTAATAAAAATTCTCCAAAAATATTGAAAATTATATTTTATAATTTAAAATATTTTTTAATACTTTATTCTCAATTAGAATGATTTTTAAATCATTTTCATCTTATTTATTTAATTTAATAATCAAATAAATATTATATCATTAATATTAAATTATTAATGAAAATTCTCCAAAAATATTAAAAGTTACATTTTATAACTCAAAACATTTTTAAATACATTATTCTTATTTAAAAATGATTTTTCATAATATTAAATCATTTTTCTCTAATTTATTTAATACACTAATTAAATAAATTAAATACCTTTAATATTTAAATAATTATACATATTAAAGAAAAATATTCCAATTGGTCAAAAATTATTTTTCATAATTTAAAATAATTTTTAAAATCATTTTTGGTAATTTTTTAGAATTTATTTCTATTTTTTTAATCAATTTCCGAAAATCAGAAAATTAAAATAAATTAATCCGTCGCTAAAGGCCTATAGCGACACTATCCGTCGCTATAGGTGTTCTTGAGCAACCCAGATTTCTTTTCCGGCAGGCGAGGGTGCATGGTTTGACCGGCGATAACTGACGATCGGAGCATAATCTAAGCTATCTAAAAGTTTGGACGTGTAGAAAATATGTCAGACTACAACATACAACCAACACTTTTGTTAAAAAACATCATAATAAGGAGATTTAAGCCTCCAAACTTTCTGACAAACCGTTTCTGGGCAGAAACAGATGCGAGTTGCCACTTTGAAGCTCGATTTAAGATATGTTCTGGTCATGTTTTACTTTATCTATCAAATCTAGGTTGTAGACAAAATGTATTACTACAACTAGAAATCATAATAACAGAAAAACATCAAACCATTAACTAGATATAATCGGTCAAACTTGAACACGGACACTGTCTCGAATTTTTCTGGGTTCGTGTTCTTGACAGATTCGGTCAACGGGGTTTTGACCGTGTATAACTTTTGATCTATAAACGATCTGGCTTTAATTCTTTTTGCAGCTTAAAGAACTCGTAACAGGCTACAATGTACAAGTCTTAAAAAGCAAAAACATGTAACACACACGGAGTTATAAGATCTGACATTTGACTGAAAATCACATATTTTCAAATTCCCAGATTTTGGAAAACTTAAAATTCGTGCACTTTGATGTTATGGGTTTGTGATTTATCAACCCAGATCATCAATTGACACCTTATTACACATATTTGAACAATCAATTGCAACAAATAACAAGTAATTGAAGGATTTCAAAATTAGGGTTTATACCTCTTTTTGATCCGATTTTTGATCTATGCTCTCTGATCTGTTATTGTTTGATCTAGGGCTGGTATTGTGACTGGTCTACTAAGAAAATTCGGAGCTTTTGATGAGAGAAAAAGTAGGGGAGAACTTTGGTAAAAATTAAGCAAAATAATGCACTTTCTCTCTCTAACTCTTATATATATATTGCTTTGTTGCTTGATCTGATGATATTTTCGGCTGGGAGCAGATGATTTGTGTCACAAGGTCAATGTAGTTGGTAAGGAGTTGGTTACCTAATAAAGCTTTGGACAATTTGGCAAGTTAACAATTAAAAATCCCATAAAGGGTATTATGGTCATTTCCAATTTTTATAGATCTTCTCATTTGATGAAACCCTTAGGGTTTAGGGTTTGGAAAATCTAGGGTTTAGGTTTTGTACCCTTTAGGTCTAAAAATTCTAATTTTCATAATTTGCAAATTTAGGGTTTAATTAGAAAAATAATTTTTTCTAAAATACAATTAGGGTTTCTTAAATAGAATTCTAACTTACAAAAATATAATTAGTGATTTCTAATCATATTTATGTTTAATAAATACTTTAGGCATGCTAATAAAAATTAGGGTTGCCTAATTAGGGTTTATAATTCCCAGTTTTAACATTAGGGTTTCTCGACGTACAATTAGGGTTTCTAACAGTACGTTAGGGTTTCTAATCCTGAGATTAGGGTTTCTAATCTCATATTTGTGTTTAATGAATCCATTAAGTCTATCAATTAGGATTAGTGTTCCTAATTTAAAGTTTACAATTCCCAATTTTTAAAATTAGGGTTTTCTACAACACATTAGGGTTTTCTACAACTGAGATTAGTGTTTCTAATCTCTTATCAGGGTTTAATAATATTAAAACCTATCCGATCAAATATTGATCATTAAGCTCATATAAAACAAACACATTCTTAGCAATATAATTATTTTAATTATATTTTTTACCGAATCCCTATCCGTAAATTAGGGTTAGGTTTTCTAAAGTTGTTAAGCATAACTCTACTCTATTTTTCTCAGTCAATACACAAATTGACAAATTTTCAAAATTTCGTATCACAGATACACGGTACTTTATTAACAGTCAATGTTAATAAAAAAAATTATTCCTAAATTTTGGATTATTCGAAATCCCGGGTTATCACAATACTTGTTCTTTTGTTTCACTAGATTCATTTTCTTTAAAATATTTTTCATCATCATCAGTCCTAAATGATGATATAACTGAATATCTTTGGCCTGTAGTGCAAAGATGAATAATTTTCTGATGAATATCTTTGGCCCGTAGTGCAAAGATGAACAGGTGTTGAGATGAACATGACCAACAGATGAATATCTTTGGTCTGTAGTGCAAAGATGACTATTTGATTTATGATGTATATCGATTGATGTTACAGGGATAAAATATCGATGATGGACTTTTAAATTCATAGATGATAGTAGATTTTATTCTCTACTTAACTCTTCTAATGAATTGTTATTTCCGCTGCGAAGATTGATTTAAAACTGGTTGTCTATTGTATTCTATTAGATTTTTCTCTGTTAAGGACTAACGATAATTTGTTCTATATTATCTTAGTCATAATATTCTTTACTGGGCTAGTTGAGCTTACCCTTTTCCTTGTTGTTCCATTTTTCTTCTCAGGATGCGAGAATGTAGCGAGTACTAGTCGGGGTGTGGAATGATGGTTCTAGAAGTGGTTCTAGTAGTCCTCACTATTTTATAAAATAGTGTATAAATAATTGTAATGATGACTTATTTGAGTGTGGATATTGTCTAGATGACAATATTTATATTTAAACTCACAGTTTTTATATTGTATTAATAAAGTTGTAGTTGTTTCTGTACCATGTATTTTGACGACTCAGAATGGGTGTTGTATACCTATTTTGGGGGTGTCACAGTTGGTATCAGAGCTTGGGGATATGATCTCTGGCGGTGAGCGGGGAATAGAACTAGGAGGGGAGAGACGAGTAAATCCTTCGCTAATGTGTCCTACCTAAGTTTATTTGTTAGTTGGTCAGTATATAGGGATATTATGTGATATATTGATTTCCTTAATTAACCCTTATTTTATGACAGTATTTGAGAATGTCGACTGAGAATATTAACAGTGGAGTAAATGAGACCGTGGAGACGCCTGTACTCACCAACGAGGAGAACGTTCAACAGGCTGTCAATGTTCCTCTTGTGAACAACACCACTGAGCAAATGATGAACGAGGGGATGTTTAGGAGCTTTTTGCAGTTCATGCAAAACCAGACGAGGGAGACTCGTGTACAGAATACGGGTGGAAATGATAACAATGCGCGGCTTGTCACGGCCAAGCAGTTCAAAGAGTTGGGACCACCAGAATTTAAGGGAAAGCCGGATCCGATCATGGAGGAAACATGGGTCATGCAAATTACCAAGATATTCGATGTCTTGGGATGCACGGAGGAACAGAAGGTTCCATTCGCCACCTTTATGTTCCGTGGCGAGGCGGATTACTGGTGGAAGTCTGTGAAACGTACCCAGCCTACCGCACTCCGCATGTCTTGGGAAACGTTTCAGAAACTTTTCAACGAAAAATACTTTCCTGAAAGTATTCGCCATATGAAAGAGGTAGAGTTTATTAGATTAGAACAAAACAACATGACGACGTCCCAATACGAGGCGAAGTTCGCAGAGTTATCCAGGTTTGCACCTCATTTGGTAGAGAATGAGGAACGAATGACGAGGATGTTTCTGAGAGGTTTAAAACACGAGATTCGGCAATATCTTATCTCTCATAAATTTTCTTTATATTCAGATGTTGTCAACAGGGCTCAATTATTAGAGCGAGATAGCGAGTACATTCAACCAAGAGACCGCAACCAGGATCATATCGGTGACAGCAGTCATAAGAACAACGATAACCAGCGGAGAAAGAAAAATACGGACAAGAGCGACAACCACTCTGGTGGTAATCGTGGCCATGAAAATAGAAGAGGCGAGTCGGGGGGAGATTTTAAAAAGAGGAGATTCAATAATGACACTGCGAAGACATCAGCACCAGCAGCAACTGGTTTTAAGGGAGGAGAACGACCACTGGTCGTATGCTATAAATGTAGAAAAGAGGGACACATCAGCCCAAACTGTCCATAACAGTTCAAGGTATGCTATAATTATGGAAAGGAAAGACATATCGCTCGAGATTGTACGGTAGCGAAACCAAACTCAGTGGGGATGGTGACTCAAAAGGTTGTCCCAGAAAAGTCAAAGTCAACGGTTCCTGAAAGAGCGTTTGTCGTGACTGGTCAACATGCGAGAAACCCAAACGAGGTGATCACGGGTAAGCTAATCATAAACTCTTGCGAAGTTTATACCATATTAGATACCAGTTCTACCCATTCATTTATCTCTCCTGCTTGTGCTCAACGTTTAAACTTGACTCCGGAGAAATTAGACTTTGACCTATCTGTGGAAACTCCGTTAGGAGAAACTTTCATCACATCCACTGTTTATAAATCTTGTTTGATCCATGTTGGCACCATCACATTACCTGTTGACCTTATTTCTTTAAAAATACTTGCTGTTGATGTGATTTTGGGAATTGATTGATTAATTACTCATCATGCCAAAATTGATTGCTTTCGTAAGGTTGTTAGTTTTCATATTCCTAAGCAACCTGCTATTCGAATTCAAGCAACCAAACCATTGAAGTCAAACACTTTCATATCAAGCCATAAAGTCATTCGTTTATTGAAAAATAGATGTCAAGTTTTCTTAGCCCATGTTATGGACTTGAACAAAAATATGTCAGATTTGAATGATATTTCTATTGTTAGTAAATTTTCTGACGTATTTTCTGAAAAATTTCTTGGCTTACTCCCAAGGTGTGATATTGAATTTTGTATCGACTTTGAACCCGGTACAAAACCAATTTCTAAAATCTCATGGCTTCTATTTAATTTCAGGAGTTAAAAATTCAACTATAGAATTTGGTACCTGAGCCTTTATCTGGTGACTTCCTTTGTGGAATGCACCGAAGCTAGACTCTCCGTAGGAGACGCCATATTCGTGCGGTAGTAAACTGATAGGTGTCATTGTGACGTGCTATCCAAGATTGGGATATGAGTCACAGTTGAGAGCAACCTAAGTCAGTAATCGAAATACGTAGCTTTCTATGCTTAGCTGGTTATTATTGAAGATTTTGTGGAAAGATTTTCTCGAATCGCTACTCCATTAACGCAGCTGACTCATAGAGATACAAAATTTGAATGTAGCAAGGAATGTGGAAAGAGCTTCGAAGAACTCAATAGGAGACTCATTTCGGCACATGTTCTGACCATACCATCCTGGAAAAGCGAACGTGGTAGCTGACGTGTTGAGTAAAAGATCGTATACGAGTACGAATGCGATATTGTCAAAGACCCATTTCATATAACTTACAAATGATAGATATAGAGTTAAAGACTCTAGGGACTCACGTGATGATATACAAGTAGAACCGACTTTAATCGATAAAGTTAAAAACGTTCAAGCTACACACCATAGCTGATGAATATGAAGAAGGAGGTACAAGAAGTTGTTATTCCAAAAGCGAGAATTGGCGATGTGAGGAAAGCTCAAACCTTCGATTTATTAGTCCATTTGAAATCCTAGATCGAGTAGGAACTGTGGCCTATAGACTCATTTTATCTCCAAGTATAACACGTGTTCATAACGTTTTTCACGTATCGAAGTTACGAAAATATGTGGACGACCCGAACCATGTTATTGAGTTAGAACCGGACGAGATAGCCGAAGACTTAAGATTTTGGATAGGAAGGAGCATGTCCTACGCACGAAGGTCATACATACCACAAGTTAAAGTTTTGTGCAGGAACCATGCTATTGAAGAAATGACCTGAGAGTTGGAAACGAAAATGAAAGCGAGGTATCCTCATCTTTTCGAAACACCAGGTATGTACGTCAATTTCGAGGATGAAATTTCAAAATGAGGGGAGGTTGTAAGACCCCAAATTATTAATAAATGAAATTTAATTTACTCTATTTATTATTTTGAAATAGTAAGAGTTGATTTGATTAATGTGGTTAGTTATGGGTAAAATGCGTAAATATTTTAAATAAGCAGGTGGTTATAAAATATTGATTGTTGCCGGAGAATATTCGTTTGGACGTGGAATATTCTTGCTGTCGGAGAATATTCGTACGACGGCGCCGTCTTTTGTGGGCCCCATAACGGAAAGCGATTGGATGAAGAAAATGACAAATATAAGTTGTTATAAATAACGACGCAGTTGTTACCGTTAATACTGTTGGAATACCCGACGGTTAAAACACAGTAATACGCGTTGTTGAACAGTAGCACACGGTATTGTACCAATTATTGATTCTTACGTAAGAAGGTACTACTCAATAATTGTTACAGTAATTACTGTTCAGTATTTTATTTTATTGATTTAATAATTGCTGCGTTGATTTTTTATATTACTGTTATTTCAATAATTGTTACTACACAGTATTTTTCATTATCGGAGCAATAATACATATTATTTGAATAATATTATTAGATAACATTATTGGCAATGTCTAGAAAGTTCTGTCTAAGGAGAGGTTTGGTCACCTAATTGCGCGCCAGTAAGGAGAAATCTTTATTGGAAAACCCCCTCTTTCCTGGGAATGGCCTGGTTGCCAGTACTGTGATTCTGTAATATTATTTATGAATAATTAATTATTGATTTATATGATGATGAAAATATTGATTTTATGTGGATATAGATGAAGAAAATTTTTAAGGTGACAATTATTAAAAATTGATATTTTATCTTTTCTGATAAAATAATATTTTATTATATTATTATAATATAATAATGATGATATTTTTATAATGAATGTGGGATATATGAGTATATGAGGAGGAAGAGTATTTTTATTGCAAAAGTTGTTTAACACATGTTTTGTGTGTCGGTGGACCCCATTTCTTGACTGAAATTTGATTTAACATGTAAAATCATCCGTTTATAGATTTTGGTCAATTTCTGTTTAGAATTTGGAAAAATTTTCTTCTGCAAAGTAGTAGAGAATTGAATTTTCTATAAAAATTCGCGAGATTTGAATTTTCTGACAAAAGGGCTATTTATTATGAATTATTGAAGTTCCGAAATAATTAATTTTTAGAAGTTTAAAATAATTTAAATAAGAAAAACGTTTATTGTGTTTGGTGAGCATCTTTAACACATGCTAAGTTGTAGAATTCAGATGATTCTAAGTGGGCGTAGACAAATTAATATATATATATATATATATATATATATATATATATATATATATATTAATATTTTATTAAATTTTCTGTTTTTGTGTTCTAAGCATTTTCCTATAAATAGGGTGCTTAGGTTAGAATTGAAAATCACACCAGAAATTGAAGTTTTCTCTCTCTTTATCTCTCTATAATATCGATCGTATTTGTGAGTATTTTAGTACTTTGAGTATTGCTATACGGTGCAAGTTCTTTCAGCACTATATCTAGTATTCCAGTCAGAAGTACTGCTCTTTTGAGGTAAGGGATGTTATTTTCTTCTCAAATGATATTATTTCTTCAATATCATTATGCCGAAATATTGGTGGAAATTTTTATCAAATTTGGAACTTTTTCATGTCGGAGTTACTATTCATGAGTTACTATTCACGAGTTACTATTTATGAGTTACTATTCACAAGTTACTATTCACGAGTACTATCCACGAAGCATGATGATGTTTTTGTGAAATTTCTATCTTTTAGTGTCGAAGTTACTATTCACGTATACGATACTATTCACGTATACGGCACTATTCACGAATACGACACTATTCACAGAAAAATTAAATTTTTCCTTTTCGTCCAAAATATATATTATGGATACTAGCTTTGATTGTATCCATGTTTTGATCATTTTTGAATTTTACTTCAGTATGATTATTTATGAAGTATTTTTGAACTCGGATTGTTTAAAGTACGAATCTATAATACTTGTTCTTTTGTTTCACTGGATTCGTTTTCTTTAAAATATTTTTCATCATCTTCAGTCCTAAATGATGATATAACTAAATATCTTTGGCCTGTAGTGCAAAGATGAATGATTTTCTGATGAATATCTTTGGCCCGTAGTGCAAAGATGAACAGGTGTTGAGATGAACATGACCAACAGATGAATATTTTTGGCCTGTAGTGCAAAGATGACTATTTGATTTATGATGTATATTGATTGATGTTACAGGGATAAAATATCGATGATGGACTTTTAAATTCATAGATGATAGTAGATTTTATTCTCTACTTAACTCTTCTAATGAATTGTTATTTCCGCTGCGAAGATTGATTTAAAACTGGTTGTCTATTGTATTCTATTAGATTTTTCCCTGTTAAGGACTAACGATAATTTGTTCTATATTATCTTAGTCATAATGTTCTTTACTGGGCTAGTTGAGCTTACCCTTTTCCTTGTTGTTCCATTTTTCTTCTCAGGATGCGAGAATGTAGCGAGTACTAGTCGGGGTGTAAAATGATGGTTCTAGAAGTGGTTCTAGTAGTCCTCACTATTTTATAAAATAGTGTATCAATAATATTAATACTAATATTACTATTATTCTTATTAATATAAATATTATTAATATTAATATTACTAACTAATATCTCATTGCAATTTAAGCTTTTAATTTTTTTCCACCTCAATTTGAAACTCGACCAAGATTCATATGAATAGATCGACTATGGAAAAAAACAAGTAGAGCAGAGCATAAATGAATCAAGGGGTGGATCCAGCTTGAAAGTTCAGTGGGGTCAAAGTCGAATTTTTTTTTTCGAATACTTTCGGGAAAGTATTTGTTATTGAACAGCTCCTGGAACTTCTCCCAAGATATCTTTAGTACAGCAGGTTGAGTACGTTTTACCGATTCCCACCAATAATCTGTCTCTCCGCGCAACATAAAGGTGGCAAAGGGAACCTTTTGCTCCTCGGAGCATCCCAAGACATTAAATATCTTGGTCATCTGCTTTATCCATGTTTCCGCCATAAGTGGTTTTGGCTCTCCCTTAAACTCTGGTGGTCCCAGCTCCTTGAATTATTTAGCGGTGACCGCCCGAGAGTTTCCCGTGTTTCTATCTACGTTTTGGACAGGAGTTGCTCTCGCCTGCTGTTGCATGAATTGCATAAAACCTCTGAACATTTGATCATTCGTCATTTGGTCAGTGTTGTTGTTTGCATGAGGATTTTCGCCTTTCTGATGCACATTATCCTGATTATTGATATGTGGTGAGTCAACGATCGCCTGTGCTCCATTGTCATTCACAACATTCTCAGATGTCATTTTCAGATACTGCCACAAAACAAAAGGTTAATTGACATGTAACATATTATCCCTATATTCTGACCGACCAATAAAATAGCACATAAACTTAGGTAGGTTATACTAGCGAAGGAATTCCCTGTCTCTCCCCTCCTAGTACTATTCTCACATCTTAGCCAGGGATCATATCCCTAAGCTCTGATACCAACTGTGACGCCCCCAAAATTAGGTATACATCACCCATCTTGAGTCGTCAGATACATGGTACAGAATTCAAATACAACTTACTAGTACCACTGTCGTGTATAATACGACAAAATACAACTGTGAGTTTGAATACAATAATTATCCACTAGAGATCATACAAACTCAAAAGGAGTCCTCAACACAATTATTGTCACACTATTTAACAGAATAGTGAGGACTACTAATACTATTCTCTGGTCCATCACTCCTTTCCCCGACTCGTCCCAGCTATATTCTCATTTCCTGAAGAGAACAGTGAAAGAAAGGGTGAGCTCAACTAGCCCAGTAAGAAATATTATGACTAAGATAATGCAGAATAAATTATCATTAGCCTTCAACAGTGTTAAACTGATAAAATACAATAAATATCAAGTTTAACTGCAGCGGAACCAGCAATCCATTAAAAGAGTCAAGTAGAAAATAAAAACTACTATCTTTTATGATTTAAAAGGTTTTTCATCATCGTTATGGCTGAGACTCAGCTTAATAAATATTCCACATCATCGAATCACCCCCGCACTACGGCCAAGGATATTCTTTAGTATCACGACCACAATTATTCATGCACTACGGCCAAGAATATTTGTGTATTCATTAGTGGTCATGATCATGCCAACAACTGTCCATCAATGCACCACGGGCCAATGAGGATTTTTAATTTTTACATCACTTGTAATATTACGGTCATGATTACACCGAATAATCCCTGGTCATAATCATACCAAGTCCATCTATGCACTACAGGCCACATATGACTTTCAACAAAATATAAACATGAGGATGATCACAATGATATAATAATTCAATAAAACAAGTTCAAGAATTATTTTATCCAGAAATTATTAACGTCCAAATTGTCAACACGATACTGTTTTGTGGTGTAAAATTCAAGAATAATCAGAAAAATATTTTCATGAAAGGATACTGGATGAAGCGCAAATATCAAGGATATTCTACTAATTTCATGGAGTATAGAAATTAAAGTTTTAACCGACTGAGTATAATAAAGAATGAAATAACAAAAGAAATCACCATGCATGCGATAGACCGCACAGGCAGGTTATTCCAACAGAATAATAAATAACGGAACCAGGTCAGGTGAAATTCACACCGACAGGATGTTCCAACAGAATAATAAATAAAGACGGAACCAGATCCGGTGTAAAACACACAGATAGGATATTCCAATAGAATAATAATAAAGATGGAACCAGATCCGGTGTAAAACACACAGATAGGATATTCCAACAGAATAATAAAGACGGAACCAGGTCTGGTGTAAAACACACAGACAGGATGTTCCAACAGAATAATAGAAGAATGTCACCAAGTATAGGGTAAACCACGTATACAGGTTATTTCGACAAAATAATAAGAAATGGAATAACATAAGGATTTCACCAAGTATAAGGTACACCGCGTATACATGTCATGTATAGGGTATGCCACTTTTACAGGTTATTCCAACAGAATAACAACGAATGGAATAACATAAGTTCTCTTCAAGAAGAAAGAGTAACACCCCTTACCGTATTAGGAGATTGAATACTGCAGTAGTGTAGTAACCGAATACTCTTCTTCTTTCTCTATTACTCTCTCTATACTTTCTCTCTCTATAGCTTGAACGAATTCTTGAAAAATAATGAAGCCCTAGGCCTCTATTTATAGAAGATTTATTACTATTTACGAAAGTATTTACTATTTACGAAGGTAATTACTATTGACGAAGGTAATTACTATTGACGAAGGTAATTACTATTTACGAAGGTAATTACTATTTACGAAAATAATTACTATTTACAAAGGTAATTACTATTTATGAAAGAGACTCTTAGATGATGACATATGGCCCCCCATAAATAATTAAACTTACCACAAACGTCTAATAATAGACTCTTTATATACATCAAGGATTGAATAAAAATTACCAGAAATCATTTTATTTTATTTTTAATCAACACATATTTAATCTTTCAACAATTATTAATCATTTATAACTTGTCGTCTCAATTATTGTTTAGATAATATAACATATTATACAGATGATACTGTAACAATAATTGAATCGATAATATAAGAGATATGATGCAACAATTACTGTAGCAATAATTGAGTATAGCTGAGTGACTTCTCACGTAAGCATCAATAATTAATACCGTGTGCTACTATGCAACAACGCGTATTACTGTACTTTTACTACCGAGTAGTTCAACAGTTTTAACGGTAACACCTCCGCCGTTATTTTATAGAAAGATAATTTTGTCATTTTCTAACTACAACAATACTTCCGTTGTGGGGTCCACCAACGATTGTGTCGTCGTACGAATATTCCCCGACAAAAAGAATATTCCCCGACCAAACGAATATTTTATAACAACTTGCGTACTTTGCAAAATTTATAAATATTACCCACAACTATATATTTTATCAAATTTATTCCATAATATTCAAATATAATAATTATGAAAATTCATCTTTATTTATAAAAACTGGGGTCTTACATAGCATATATCATCTTAACATTCCATTCCAAAAATAAAGAACTGAGATTGAAAAGTATATTACACCGTCTGCTAGTACTTCTAGCGGACGCGATAATAAATAATTTTTGACGAATTTGTCCCCACTCAAACGATTAAAAATATATTGAATGCTCCGCTAGAATTACTAGCGGACACATGAATAAGTGGTTAGTGCTGAGTCATAATGGACTAAAGCAAGAGGTGGCATCACTTTGAAGTATTAGATGGACACTAAGATAAAACAGGGGATAAATAACGTTTTGGTCACTGTACTGGGGTTCGATTTTCATTGTGGTTACCGAAATTTTTTTTGTTACAATCGAATAACTGTACTCTCAAAAACTTACTAAATAGTCATTCCGTTCGATTTTCGTCCAAAAAACGGACGGAAGTGCTGAGTTGGCGATTTGACTCCATTTTTTTTGCTGATATGTATATGATTTTGCCATGTGTATCATTATGTGTCAAGCACATGCTCATAGATATTAAGAATAATTGTATCTTAATAATAATTTTAAAATAATCATAATAAAAATAATAATAATAATAATAATATTAAGAATTATAATAATAATTTCAAAATAATAATAATAACAACAATAATAATAATTTTTAATTAATAAAAATAATAATTATTATAAAATAATAATAATAATTTCACAATAATAATTATCCTGTGCACAAACATATAAACACAAACATATAAACAAATGTAATATTCAGCTATAATAATATGTTATTTCAGCTATTCTATAATATTGTGACAACAGTAAAGAATTAAATAATGGCTTTTAAACCAGGAAGTAAAATCTTAATTTAAAAAATAGAAAAAAGAAAGAAAGAGGTTGGAAATGCAGTCCGCCGCCTCGGTTGCTCCATGGCAACCCGTCTGCTATTATCCAATCCCTAACTTTCAAATCCACAGTCTTCATCTCTCCCACTCTCGAAAAATCTGTTTCTGTCAAGCTCTCAATTACAAGATCAAAGTAAACCACCACTTCCTAAACAAGAAAGACTTTTTCTTTTCCCCTGCAACAACAAACAGTTGCAGCAAAGAGCAAGAAAACAAGAAAACCAACAATACCAATTCATACCCACATCAAAATCATGCCTTTGTTACTGAATTTCATTCTTAATATCTATGAGCATGTGCTTCACACAATACACATGGAAAAACCATATACATATTAGCATAAAAACAGAGTCAAATCGCCAACTCAGCACTTCCGTTCGCCAACTCAGCACTTCCGTTCGTTTTTTGGACGAAAATCGAACGGAATGACTATTTGGTAAGTTTTTTAGAGTACAATTATTCGATTGTAACAAAAAAAAAATTCAGTAACTACAATGAAAATCGAAACTCAGTACAGTGATCAAAACGTTATTTATCCCGATAAAGCAGGTATGAGTTGTTAATACATTATGAGCCTTAACACTCAGCTAGCTGGAAACTTAAAAGAAGAAAACAAAGAACTGGTTTCCCTGCCGACTCTTATTCTTTAGCCTACTCGTTCCACTTTTCCTCATCTCTCTATGTAGTAAATTTTATAAAACCTTAAAAGTTCACCAAACTCTCCTATTTCGGCAATGGCCAACTGTTGGGGCAAAAAATTAAAGTAGAAGATTGATTTGAGAAGAAGTCTAGAGCACCAATAACAAGAGAATGCTAAATTTCTAAAGCAAAAACATCATCAAATTCAAGTAAATTATGAGGTAAGCTGTGAGTTTTTGTTATGTTCATAACAAATTAGTTAATCTATGTTAAAATTTATATAATTGTTGTGTTGTTTGGTTGAGAATCAGTTGGGATTGAGCTGTATATCGCTAAGGAGGATTTGATGCAGGTTATATGGAGTTATAAGGAAGGAAATTCTGGACTTAACCATCTACAAGTGTTTGTGAATTCTGTTTTTAAAAATGGCACACAACATGTTCGATAAAATGCTTCTTAGGGGCTGTCAAGTCTAAAATGTTCGATAAAATTCCGTGTTTGTGATGTTCTGGATTTCGTTAGGGAAACGGCTATGTTTAAGGACTTGGACTATATGGACAAGGAGATGTCAGGGTTTTTCAAGAAGAGGGAGATTGAAAGTACAATATTTGGTAGTTAGAACAAGTTAAAAGCTTGAATAAATCATTCTCAGTTTTGCACAGAAAAGCAGTTTGGATTTGTAAGATTTTGGATTTGTGGATTTGTACTTTCTTTGTGTGACTTGGATTTACAAGTGACTTGGTTTTGTATTTGTACTTTTGGGTTTAAAGGTTTCCATATGGCGCAAGTCCGCTAGAATTACTAGCGAACATATTAAAAATATTTCAATTACGTGTTTTAATGGCTTGAGTGAGGACGAATTTGTTTAAAATTGTTTATTACCGCGTCCGCTAGAAATACTAGCGGACGGTGTAATATATTTTTTAATCCCAACCTTTTATTTTTGGAATGAAAGGTTAAGATGTTATATGCTATTTTTTGATCCATAACAAATAGATGATATAGATCATTCCCATATATATATATATGCATCCACCCACCTACCAATCAATCCCTCACACCCCATACAAACACAGATGTGTAATATACGCACAAGAATATCATATATTCTTAATTTCTCACGTTCAAATTATTAACATATATAAATATATGGGATATGACGACATGTTCCATATAAGTAAATATCCATACAAGCATAGAACTTTTGGGGCGGCTAATGACTTGTATGCATGAATAAAATTGAAGACAGATCACAGATGTATGGTCAGACGCTGACATTCGTTACAATCAACTCACAGGTCTCAATATGAATTTTGACTCTTCTTATATCATGTTATGTGCATAACGATTATTAAAGATAATTTTTTGTCTTTAAAAAATAAAACAAAGTATATAAAATGAAAAATAAATATGTTATTTAGTGAAATTCATTAATATAAAAAAAATAAAAATATTTATCATTTTATATAATATTGTAGAATTATTATGAATAAATTAAAAAAAATTCTCTTCTTTTACTAGTATTAATATATGTATGTAATTTGTATTTTGCCCATTCTTTTAATGACTGAGTAAGATTGACCGTCAATCGTCATACTAATCAAACCGTTTAGTGCAACTTAATTATATAGTAATATTTATCCAACAACATGAAGCAGATAATCATAAAATTCACAAGTAGAATCATGATGGCGCCTATTTTAGTTGACATCTAATAGGAAAAATTTGTATTAAACCAGAAGTGAACTAACTGCAGCATGCATCCAGTAAATATATATTGCAAAAGGCAGAAAAACAACACAACCCCAATCTTAATAGCAACTCCAGTACTTAATTGCTCAATCTTCTGGATTTTGGGTCTTCATCTCTCTTTATACTAACCAATTCTGTCTTGCCACGTTCCTCATGTACCATATATATAGAGAGAGATATGCTGATGGATTACTTTTATTGTCCCATCCAAACAATAAGTGCACCCGGTCCAATTGGCTAGTACACATTACTAAAATAACCACTTGTACCCATACCAGCTAAAGGCTTTCGAATTCTCCATACTTTTTGACTTTTCACAGAAGGATCATCAACACAGACCCAACCATGCACCAAAAAGATGCTTTATACCACTTAAAAGTTATAAAATCTCCTTCATATTTACCTATATTCTTGTATATTTATGCTGACCTGTTAATTTTAATTTCCTACGTGGCTGGAGCACATATTACCGCAGACATTCAACATCCGGTTATGCACACACTGCAGCCATCACTCCACACTCCTCTCGTGGCTGACTTGTGCCAAAACGAGACTATCGCCTTCTCATACCATTATATAACCATATAGCCTCACACTTCCATTCAAACTCAACCCAAACCAGAAAAACGTTACCTAGTTTTTTCATCTTCTAGCTAGTCTGAGTCCTGTCTGATCATCAGGCAAACAACAACCCGCTTATTCAAAAAAAAAAATCATTTTTCATACCAAGAATTTCATAAAAATGTCTCTCGTTTCAAAAACCATTGGCCCATGGTGCAAGAAGCATGCAGATGGAGATGATTATGGATATGACTATGCCCCGGCAGCACACATAGAACAAGATGGAGACGACGATGATGGAGATTACGATTATGCTCCAGCTGCATCCTTGGAAGGTGATGATGACGATGATGGTGGTTATGATTATGCTCCAGCTGCATGAATGAATTATACTACAGTAGTGTAAACTCATGACAGAATGCAAAAGAGCTCGACTATTACTCCTAGTTACAGAGTTCATAAACATCCTAAATTTTGTAGCTAACGATGAGATCAAGGGCATTATATTAGTCTATGGTCGATCTTGATGCTGATGGGGCCTAGCTTATTATGTATGGTGGGTTAGAGATTCACTTTTTCTAGTAGTTTTGATGACTAGAGATCAGCTTCTCATAACTATGTTATTCATCTATATATGAAATTGCCATTTCAATTAATAACATAAGGGTATTCATCTAAATCTAATGATTCATTACATACGTACGGGTATTCAATAAAAGATTATATTAGAACTATTTGGAGCTAGCTAGCTATATTTGTTGCCAAATAAATAAGCTGTCTCTAGAGCTGCTAGCGCGTTCTTTTTGTTACACGGACAACAAGATTTTGATTAGCTTTCCTGGTTGTCTGCTAGTGTTATTTAGTGGGATAATACGATAGTCTCATTAAGTGCATTGTGAGAACCAACTATCTTTACTCAATTACAAGAAATAATTTCTTATTCTAGGCTAGCATTAAGATATTCTTGGGGAGAATTAAGAGAAATAAGCCTTACAAAATTTGATTGTTTTAATTGCTGGAACCAATGAGTAGTTCAAAAAGATTATGTGCGGTCCAATCTTTGGTGCATGATCCACTACATTACATACTTGGACCCAGTTCCAACCAGCGTAACGATTTTGTGTGTTCAGATATTAATTTGGATAAATATAATTGCGCAAGTTTTGCTGTACAAATGATAAAAGTATTAAGAAATAATTGAGCTCTCTCTTTTGAAGTATACGAGACTAGCTAGCAAGAAAATCTTGCCTAGCCAATGATCTGATGTGAACAGCATAGGACTAAGCAGGTTGGCAACTATTAAGGTTCCATGTCTCATTTTCTCCTTCAAAAACTCATATATAAAAATCAGATCACATGTTCAGTGTATAACTCCTAGCATGACATGAACAAAAGAAGAGAAAACATTACATAATCTTCCAAGCTGCCAATGCCATGGAGAAGTTTCTTATTCACGTGAAGATAAAAGTGATCCACTAGACATTAAGAAAGGATTTTAACTTTCTTTCAAATGGCGTAGCTTGGGTCCACAGTTGCTGCTCTGTACATAAGTAAGAGGGTCAAGACTCTTATTGACGATTTACATTATAACATTAATGAGTTCAAGTACTTTCCATCAACAGAGGATTTAATGATCATTTTTGTGATGCAATGTTAGGTATAAATATATGAATCGACTTCAATACGAAATTAAACATGCATGATCTCAAATCCAAAAGATGTGGATTATCCCATACCAAAGTCGCATCATTTTAAGGGTAACTTACTTGCTAAATTAATCATACCATAAAAGGGATTATGAGAAAATTTCTAGGAGATCAGGGAATTTGAACAGAGTTCTTGTAGAAGCCCTAAGAATCAAATTGCAATTTACAAGAAAAAAACATATTTTTGAGTGACCTTTTCGTCAGAATTAGCTTGTTAATAGTTTAATTTCGACAGAAATTCTGTCGACAATTCTATCAAAAATCGACGGAAATCAGTATAATTCTGTCAAAAATAAATATGATGCTGGCGGAAATTTTGTCGCCAAGGGCCAACTCGATGGAATGAGTTTCGTCGGAAATGTACCTTTTTCTTGTAGCAATTGTTTACTCTATACTTTTCTTTTCTTTTTTAATATCAATATCAATGGGTATAGAGCTTCAACAGATTGCGGACTTGTGTTAAAATAATCATATCAAAGTGTATACAGCACAAGTTTACCAGGCACCTTGTTTAGTCAGGAAAGTGATCCATCTACTTTATGTTGGTTTACATAATCTTTCCATATCATCCATGGTTATTTTATATATGGTTATGATATCAAATTTACACGGTTATGTTGCTAACATCAAGAACTCTATCATCTATACAAGTCGGGGAAAAATTTCTAACAAATTCTTATTGTCTTATTCTTATATTTGTTCGTTCTTGCTAGATATCTATAGAGTTCAATTGTAATATCTTTTATTCTAATATTTCATATCTTGTAAAAGGGGTTTCGGAGTGAAGCAAGGAGAGGAAGTTTTCTCAATGGAGTTGTGTGCTCATTAAATTTTTTGAATTTTATTGTACGAAGAGTTGATATAATTAATTGTAATTGATTTATTAATATTAAAAGAAACCTGCTGAGTATCAATTGATACCTAACCTTGGATGTAGACTAACCAAATATAAATGTTGGCGAGTATAAACTAGCTTGGTGTGCATCATGTGTGATTTATTGTTATTTTACTTTTGAGTTTATGTAATTCCAAAATATCATTACTTACGTTAGTCTAAAGTAATACAAGAAGAATTAGACGAATAATTTAAAGTAGATAGCTGAAAGAAGACATTCTAAAACAGACAACTAAATTTAACTTGTCTCTGAAACAAGAAATAAATAAATTTGACATAGTTTGTTGATACACATGCACACACTTATTCATCCCTATTATCCATTGGCAATCATCATATATGCATTTCCTTGCACCCATCCTCATTTCCTCAGTATAAAACTTCTCGCATTGTAACATTTTCATTAATCAGCCAAGCAAGAAAAAAATGTTAGACCTCATCTTCCCAAGAAATTGCAGATTAAATAGCTTTCAAACACTTGCTCCCCACCATCGAACCCACTTTAAAATCATGCATGACAATATGACATGGTAAAATAAAATATCTAGTATTCCAAGAAACCGAATCTCTTACGGGCATTAATTTCATCAAACAAATTCTTACCCAACAAAACCAACACAGGATACATGCATGTCCATAAGTTAATTGCAGACATAACAATGGAAGTCAACCCCACAATTCACAACTAACCCAGGCCATGATTCTTTTCCCCTACCCAAATCTTCCTTAAGTACGTGCCCAATTGCCTTAAACACAGACAGACGGCTACGTGAAATTATCCGACTACAACCAATTAATCCTTGATTCACCGAATAAATAGTTTCTTTTTTTCCTGAAGCAACAACACTTCGTGCAAGTCGTCACACTAATGGGGTTTATTGATAAATAAATTATATCGGAACGTACTATTACATAGAATAAAAGAATGGAATTAATCATCACATTAGCTACTTAAATGAATTGAGAGAAGACATTCTTGTAGCTTTCGCTGCGCTTAAAGGTGAAAGTCTTTGATTGTTACGATGGATCATAAATATGTGTGTATAGAGTTCTTGAGACAATAATTAGAATCAAACTTTTATTTATAGAATAATTATGGGTCAAAATAGTCCATCAAGATTATACTCATTATGCCAAAATAATATTAGTAACAATATTTATGAGCCACATAATTACCAAACTCATAATTAAGATCAATATGTAAGCCTAATAATTTCATAAATTGTAGAGACCATATAAGAAATTATATTAAAATAAAATATTCTAACGTTTCTATGTAATCAAAGATTTTCTACGTTAATTTCAAGAGATGGGTATGAGCACGACCATGAGTTTTTTGAGAACGTGTATACTTATCCTGGGTTTGGATTGCACTTCTGTAGGTGTTGAATACATGTTTTGGGGGTGAGTCTTGCCAAAGTGAACCGTCACATATTATTTGAGTCAATTTAAGATTTTAAACTCAAAAGTGACATAAATTTTTTGTCATTTTAATTAATACAATAATAAATATTATAAATTATTTAAAAAATATTACTCACTATAAGTATTATTGTTTTATAATTTTTAATGAGACGTATTATTTAATTTTTAATGCGGCAATTATTTGTCATGTTATATATTACAAGAGTATTTTGTCGAATTACGACAGATGAAATTGGGTAGGATTATAAAATTAGTCAACAATATTAAATACGTCGTTAAAATTATCACGTAATTCGTAACTAAAAAGTCAACATATAAAATTACAAAATAATTAACATAATTTTATCATCATATATATATATATATATATATATATATATATATATATATATATATATATATGTCACCGCGTCTTATCAAAACTACGTCGTTTTGATAAAGTTCTATTATTTAAGAGAGTTCTACTATTTGAAAGGTCTATTCTTGATCATGTATATATATACAGAATGGATCCTGTCCGGGAGTCCGGACAGGACCCAAAATCCGGACCATTTTTTTTTTTTTTTGCTTTTTTTTTTTGAAACAACTAAAAAAAAAAAATTATGGAACTGAAATTTTTCCATAATACACTGTTTTGGGTGTGTTTTTAACACCCACACCAACCAATGTATGTACAGTCTGCCCAGACTGTACAAAAATGTTTTGGTATAGGCATCCAAATCACGCCCAAAACACTGTATTATGGAAAAATTTCAGTTCCATAATTTTTTTTTTTTTTAGTTGTTTCAAAAAAAAAGAGCAAAAAAAAAAAAAAAAAAGTCCGGATTTTGTTAAAATCCGGACTCCCGGACCTGATCCGGTCCCTATATATATATATATATGTAAACTTATCTAAATATGAAGGGAGTATTTGTTATGGAAATAAAAGTGTGGCTTATTTTCCCCTAAAGGAGAGAATATAACAATTCTCAACTATATCTGGCAACTGTTACTAAGTTTGATTATTTAATATTTAACTATTCTTATCCTTTTTTTAAAAAAAATATTAAGACTTTTTCCAAATACATAAAAGTAAAAGTAAAAAATCCAAATCTCCGTAAAAAATAAACACCGCGTCTTCGGATTCAGAAATCCATACGACAGCGTTCTGCGAGACGTTCATCCCCGTACTCTGAAACAAGCGCAGTAAACAAAGAGCTTAGCTTAGCTGTGGTCGGTTTTTCTATCTTCTTTACTCAGACCCGAAGTTTCGAAAGAGTTAAGCTCTACCACGTGCAGAGGTTATTTCGCTCTACATCTCTCCCCTCTATCTTAATTGTTATAATTTCAAATCTCTGTTTATTAAATCCCAAATTTCGATTATATAGATATATATATATATATATATATATATATATATATGGGTTCTGTCGGTGATGTATCCCACCACATTTCAATATTAGGGTTCCAATTTACACTTTCTTCATCTCTACATTACCAACAGCACGACATTTATCTCCATTTATTTGGTCTTCTCTTTTCGTAATTTTCTCCAAATTTAATCATCTCAGATCCCACACAGTATACCTGCACAAGTTCTTAAAAGTAGTTCACTCTCAGGTGAGAGACAAAGGAAGCCCTAGAAACCCAAAACATTTCAGTAAGCTTTAATCACGATCCCATTGGTTTCAGGATTTTCTTGATTTAAATGTGCTATAGCATCTAGACAGTGATCCCAAAATTTGAAGATATCACTGCTTAATTAGACTTCTTTTCCGTTTCAATCTAGCAGATCAACTCATTCTATTTGCAATGAAGTCATTTAGCGGCTTTGCTCTTTTAGAAATTGTCCCAATGTCAAATCTGAAAGTTTATGGGAGATAGTGAGAGAGAGAAGTGAATCCCTAGAAACCAATCACAAAACAATGGCTATTCGACTTGATGCAGCGAAACAACACTATGCAACAAGTAGTCTCGTAATTGGATATGCACTGTGTTCGAGCTTACTTGCAGTGATAAACAAGTTTGCCATTACCAAATTTAACTACCCGGGTCTTCTCACTGCATTACAGTACCTCACTTCTGCCCTAGGTGTTTGGATTTTAGGCAAAGTGGGGTTGTTGCATCATGATCCGTTCATACTTGAGACGGCAAAGAAGTTTATGCCTGCTGCAATTGTTTTCTACCTTGCTATATTTACAAATACAAATTTGCTTCGTCATGCCAATGTGGATACATTTATAGTGTTCAGATCATTGACTCCCCTTTTGGTTGCCATTGCTGATACTGCATTTAGAAAGCAACCTTGTCCTTCAAAGCTTACATTTCTGGCATTGCTCACCATTTTGGGTGGTGCTGTTGGGTATGTTGCCACAGATTATGTTTTTACACTCACCGCTTATTCATGGGCATTTGCTTATTTAGTCACAATCACCACTGAGATGGTTTACATCAAACACATGGTGACAAATCTTGGACTCAACACTTGGGGTTTTGTGTACTACAATAACTTTTTGTCATTGATGATGGCTCCGTTATTTTGGATTGCTACGGGGGAGTATGCTGATGTCTTCACTGCTGTCGGATCAAATTCTGGGAATTTGTTTGATCTTGTTGCATTTTCGGCAGTATCTTTGTCTTGTGTGTTTGGGTTGCTTATCAGTTTCTTTGGGTTTGCTGCCAGGAAGGCAATTTCTGCCACCGCATTCACTGTGACTGGTGTGGTTAATAAATTTCTCACAGTTGCAATTAATGTGATGATTTGGGATAAGCATGCTACTCCATTTGGTTTGGTTTGCCTCCTCGTTACAATTGCAGGAGGTGTTCTTTACCAGCAGTCAGTTACTGGAGCTAGTAATGCTCCGTCTCAGCGCGAGGCCACAACGTCTAAGCAGATGGAAGATAAAAATAATGGTGATGATTATGCAGATGAGGAGGAAGGAAATGGTGTATCTGGTAAAATTTCTGGTGTATGAAGATCTTATACTTTCTTTGGCCATCAATTAAAAGGCTACTTAATTTAAGTTTATGCCTATTATTAGTGACACGGACATCTATCTTTTATCAGACGCTCAGATGTACTTCATATATAAATTTTGATTTTCTCCTTTATTTTATTTTTAATTTTGCACTTTTCATGAATGGTATAAATATGCTGTTACATTATCTTCTTTTTTTTGGGAACTTACCAACCTTTCTGGTTAAAGAAAAATATTGATAAATAATTATTGGTTATCCAATGTTTTTATTCTGACCAAATATTTGATTCTCTAATATCTTTGTCCTTCTATACTCTTTCCTACTCTTAAAGAGTCTTAAGTGTTATTCATTTGGTTATAGAATTTTTTGAACCTTTTCCTCTGATTTAGGTGGAGAGAAAAAGAGGGGTGGGGTTTTATGCAGCCTAAGATGGGGGAACCTTAGTTGATAAGTGATATCCAATTTCATGTTCAATTTAACTAATGAGTGGTGCTAGAGACACAAACTATTTTACAAACATTTTACAAACTGATGATGTGGCATACTCCACGTTAGCCTATTGATCAACAAATTGTTTAATGTAGTCTTCGGTCCCACACAATATGCTGATGTGGAGTATGCCACATCAGCAGTTTGTAAAATGTTTGTAAAATAGTTTGTCTCTACCATTATTCTTAACTAAGAGTGGTGCTAGAGACAAACTAATATACAAACATTTTACAAACTGATGATGTAATGTTACCTAATATGTTACCTAGACTTTTTTAACAAGTGGTCTTTATCTAATGTTCTGGACCTCTTGGTTTCTTAGTAAGAGTTACAACTCTGATTCTCTAAAAGAAAATTTAATTCAATCTGAAAATCTTACACTTCATTATTGGCAGCTTGAAAGTAATGAAACCTACTTACCTGTATTATTTCAGTGAATGCATCTTGCATCACCTGCTTCCTTAGATTTGACTCTGCTACACTACTAGACAGTTGGACTGCCGTAGCCTCTTATGAACATACATGATCTTGTTACCCTTGATTTGCCAGAACTCTTCTCTTGAAACCTTTACTTTTTAAAGCTGAAATCCTAGAACTCAAAGAGAGAGATGAATTATGTTTTATGAACTTGTAGTTGTTGCTCCGAGATTAATTCAAGTCTTTCCACCTAGTAGGATTAAAAGACATCTTGAGTAGGCTTTTTTGTTTTGACTTTTATAAATGTATATATGTTTATATATTATAGTGTGTTTTTTATATGTTGTTGTGTTTGTATTTTTATTTATTTTCTTGCATTTTTTCCTTTTTTCCCGCATCAATTTATTATATTTTCTTCTACTACCCCTCCCTGTAATCCTACATTTTCACACAACAAACAAAAAGCAAGGAAAATCACACTGGCTGCCAAAAAATGATTGGGGAAGATAACAGTTCCTGTTTGATTTGTCTTTCTATCCTGCAAATGGCATTACTACAGAGGGGACAAGAGTATGTACCAGATAATGTTAACGCACGATAACCCTGCAATATTACACAAAAGCAAACCATACTCCCCACTTTTATGGGAAGTAGTTAGCATGAAGTTCATTTTTGATTAAGTTGGTTAATTGGTCAATAGAGTATTGACAGGCAGACGACTCTATGTGTGTCAGTATTCTATTGGTCAATTGATCAACTTACTCAAAAATAAACTTTATGTTAACCGGATCCACTTTTATGACTTCAAAACTCATCAGTGAGCAATACCGACTTCAAAGCTCATCAGTGAGCAATACCGACTTCAAAGCTCATCAGTGAGCAATACCGACTTCAAAGCTCATCAGTGAGCCATGCATATTAGGGATGGACATTCAATTTGGTATTTTTGGTTTTTTAGGCAACCAAACCGATTTAAACCGGCAGGTTTGATATAAAATGTTCGGTATCGGTACATATAAAAAACATATATATAATACTATAAAACATGGTAGAACCTTTTTCAACTCATAGGCAGCCGCCCTAAATACATACATGTAAAAAACATGCAGTGAATCAAACAAGATAAAAATTATGAGATAACCATTTAATCATAACAGTATAGTAAGTAATAAATTAATTTAAATATATTTGACCAAATGACCTCAAACACAGAATCACGGTTTAAAATTTACAGAATCAAAGTTTCAAATTTAGAATTTCACTTATGGAATAAGAAAATGAATAAGATATTGGATAGCATAACCATATATATAATATAATATAATATATGATGCGGGGAACAATGGATTTGCCTGTTTATTTTGCCCTGCTTTTTTAGTTGTTTACATAGGTAAAAACCTGTACCGTTTCAGGTTCAGGGATACCGGTACATAAATTCAGGCATTTTCAATAACCAATTCAGTACGGTTCAGACGATTATTTACAATGCACAGGCCTAATACATGTTTATCAACAAGCAGAATAGCACACAGCTGAGCACATGAAAAACTTAGAATGATGTATTACTTTTGGAATCAATCTGAACACATGCCTAATGGACAAGCTTACAAGGTTCAGATTACACTGCTTCAATATCAAGTCATTCACAATCCAAAAATTACAATTCACTACCAGTTTAGAACCATTACAAAAGAAAAAATCAAAATACAGAAGTTGACATTATACGGTTTTAAGGTTTTTAATATGAAAACCTATTTTAAGAATAACTTTTACAGCTTCGCAAATCGAGCAATCTTAGCTAGTGCTGTTCTTAGACATCTAATACCAGCTCCAGATTTTGAGCTCACCATCATCTGCAAATAATAATCAGAATCTAATTAACCAAGTTAACTTTCAAATTAGCACACAGATAATTTGCATTATCAATGTTTCTCTCCATACCACAGGTTGAACTGCAGACTTCTTTGCCTTGAGACTCTGCAAGATAGATAACATATGCAAGCTTTAGTTTCAGGAAAGAGCAAAGACATCAAAATAAGTAATGGATATGATACTTACCGCTTCAATTTGCATTGCACGTCGTGCAACATCAACTGGGAATACCAAATCCGTCTTGGTTAATACAATCTGGTATTTAGTTTGAGACCTGCAAATTGGAGTGCAAAATCATTAACTCAATTCCGTAATAAGACATAATTTTCTCATGTGAGGACAAAATAAGATATCCCCAGCATCCAAGGACCCACGCATTATCCTATCTGCCGTTGTATTTAAGTTTTGAAAATCAACAATGAAATTGCAAAGTTGAACTCAGCTGTGACAAAAACTAGTTCATTTGACATGCATGTTTGCCCATAATCAAGGAGAATTTGGCGGTAGAACTTGGATCCCTTTAACCTTGATGAAACTTGCTGAAACTGATGTTTTATTAATGAAGAAAACAAGAGTATCTTGTGTGCTACCTTTCCATCAAATCAATAAGCTCATGATCCCTGGGCTTCATACCCCATTTTGTGTCAATGAGAAGGCATACTCTCTTTAGACCAACTCGTGTGGAGACATACTCCTTCACCTAACAAATTGGTAAGGAAATGCGACGTTAAACCAATGTCTCAAAGCATGTTGGAAGAAAGTAGAGGGTCAATGGCAATGAGGAATTAACATAATCCTACTTTAATTATAAATGCTTCGTACATTTGATTCTCTTCCTTTTTTTAGGAGTTTTTATATTCCACGTGACGAGAAAAGTAACAAAAGGTCATCACCCAAGATTGAATATCCTTTAAACTAATTTAAGCCTACAAAGAGATATTCTTCTTAATTAATACTTCAGAAACTGTGTGAAAGCGTTATTTTATAAAGTAAAGTAACAATCAGTGCCACCACAATTTTTGTTCATATGTCTGAAGCCTTAAATAAATTAACAAAACTACAATTATTGAGATGCGCGTTTCACTTCAGATCTTTCTGGCTCATTAACCTTTTCAAGTTTAGAACCAAACAACCCTTTGACCAATTTAATATCAACCCCCTCCACTGGGTAAAGATTTTGCTAACAAGTTGCCCATGTAGTTCTATTAAATCTTACCATTTCACTAAGTAATTAATGCTGACCAATAATGACAGTTTAAAAGAGATTAATCAGTTGGTGTACTTAAAGTGAACCTTAGATATCAGACAAAATTAGGTCAGGAGAAACCAATTAAGAAATAGAAAGGCTAACACATAGTTGCATACTTACAAGGTCTTCCCAAGCTTCCTTCACTTCTTCTTTTGCATAGGCAAACCCATATCCAGGCAAATCAACTAAGCAAAGCTTTGGTCCAAGCTTAAAAAAATTGATAGTCTGCAGAAGAGCAATTCATATCATGTATTCATGTACATCTCATATATACTAATTTAAGCTATAGAATAAATTAGTACCTGAGTGAGGCCAGGCTTATCAGATGTCCGTACAACACCCCATTGGCGGGTAAGTGCATTTAGTACAGAAGATTTTCCTACATTTGACCTACCTGATAAGAAAAATCATATTCAACTACACACAATCAGTACCTCATCCACCAAACAGTCTAAAAGAAGAAGAATTGATATGAAAAGCGGAAGAAAATACTTTTCAATCAAATCCTATAGAATGCACCACACAAGAGCCAGCAAAAAAATTCCCCTCCCCCAAGCCCCGAAATAAGAGGGAGAGAGAGATGTCCTGATTGGATGACTAAATCTAGGCATTCAGTACAGTAAAACTGAAACCTGGAGTCATAGGGTCCAACATTTGTCACATGAATTATATAATAGCCTGAATACATCTGAGGAAACTGATTACTGGTGTAACAAAAGCACATAAATTTACAATAGAAGACAAAATGTGCTTTCACCATGTCATGGCAGCTATACCTCAAGAATCTCAACAATCAGCCCAATAATGAGAAATCTGATAAAAACATATCCTTTAACAAGCACAGGTATATATAACAACGGTATTCAGTTAAATGTTACCTGCAAATGCCATCTCTGGCAGTTCAGGCGGTGGTAGTGATGATGAAATCTTTGCAGCAGCAAAAAATGTTAACTTATTCCGAAATACCTGCAAAACAGTTTAGACCTATGTTGATTGCAAATATAACCATTGCATGCAACTTTGCTCAAGAATAATGTCCTGCTTGCATGCTCAAGATATATGCACCATTAGACTCCAAGGTAAATGCAATGACCTTCATAACAGATACAGAGTCAAGAGGAACTACTACTATTTAAAAGATGCTTGGATGTTCCTAAATCAACATAAATTTTTCGCTAACAGTTGATAGAACTGAAGATTCATTCTTTAAAAAAGCATCGAAACATACTGTTTCTTCAATTCGCTCTCTTTCTGAGCTTGTAGACAAGGGGATGTTGTCTAAAGGAACAGCAAGTTCAGTATTGTAGCCTGCCCTCCTTAACTCGATTTCACGCCTACGGCCCAATAACTGTAGACAGAGTAGCCGAGCATCAGAAAACAGAATTAAGAAAATACAAATAATAAAGATTTAACTTCAATACTACAAGACCTGGCAAAGTCAAATTACATTTTCTTCCACAAAAGAAAGAATAGAAGGGCTAGGCTGTATGGCACGGAACTGTGCATTCTTTGACAATTCAACATCTTTATTTTCCTCAGATTCTTCTTTCTTTTCTCTGGAGCTATCTGGAAAACAAGCAAGAAAGAGCCATTAGAAGGAGGTCACACTTTATTATATCCATAATCACAACCTGAAAAACAATTATAGAGAAGGCCCATGAAAACTTGTGTGCTTTTAACAATGAATTACAGACATAGACCAACAATAATCCATATTGTCCAACTACATCGAAGAATTTGACTCACAGAACAAAAGAAGAAGAATGATATGGGTTTGACGTATTGTTCAATCAACAAACACGTCACTGATTGAACAATTATTATTTATTCACCACAAGACAACCTGTATAGGATCATGAAAAATTAGGGGATGACCATCAGACTATAGTAATGTCCAAAGGAAGCCATACGAGCACATATATCATTCCCTTTCCATTATTATATCAATATATCCTATAGCCAATCTGAGCACAAGCTGGAGAACAAACAGTCTTGCTACACAAATCAGAAAGGATTTTTTTATACATATAGAAAAACACAAGGGAACTTACCCATATTCTCTAATTTTCAAACATAGTCCACTAGATAATTGTAAAAAGAACAAAGAGACATAAATATAAATACCGCCATAAGCTACTGGCTAAAGGTTTCTTGTGGCTTTGCAACCATGCCCAATTTAGAGATTACTGCTGAGCTGAACCATAAAACTAACACTTGGGTCACAAACACACCCCCACCCCCCCAAAAAAAAACTCCCCATCATATTGGTCCATTATGAGAAAAGCCCAACCTGACTGAGTAAACATTGACCTATATGAGCGGTCACGGTGGACTAACAAACAGAAGTGGCACCAAGACTCTGTACGAGTTCTATACAACGTTATGTTAGCCACAGGCAAAGCAAAGGCAAATGCCTTGGACCATATCCATTACATTTGAAACTGTACAATGTTGAAGTTTGGTTGAAGTTTGAGCAAAACTCACACACAATCTCAAAACGCCCACAAGATATCTCTGAAAACATAACATCTTAGATCACCCTTGTTCTCTAATGTTAGGCCTCCTAATGGTCATGTTTAGATGGCCTTTAATCCCTTATTATGAAATTAAACAAATATAAATTACAAGTTTTGAGGACTGGATTATAAGAAACGAAAAATAGCACAAGTCTGACATTATTATATATGAGCATTATAAGTATAGTTCACAAAATGATTCCAAATTATGAATGGGAAAAATGAGAAAGTTTATGATATCACTTTTTAGAAAGTAACAAAGCACTGGTTCTATGTTATTATCTACTTAAGTAACCAATCAGTAGAAGTTTAAGCTGCTAGAGAATAAACTCGAGCATTAAATATTGGAAACCAAATGTAAGTCAAACAAATTGAACCCAAAACCTTTTTAAACCCAAAAATATGATCCTATTTTAAGTTAAGAATTGTTCTAAGCTTAGCCCTAAAAGGATGGACCCAAGCCACCCAACAATGCGTATCGTGCTGTAAATATATTCATTCATCAGATACACAGAAAAAATTCAGATATATTTTAGGGCACCGAGAATGGAATGCAACTGCTAACAATTTTTTTTATTAAGTAACACGTTAAATAGAAACGATTGAAACAGAAATTGAGAAAGAGTAAACTAGATTACTGTCATACTGACCACTGGTAACTTTAGTGTCATCCATACGCTTATTTGTAAAATCATGTGGATCTATCCGAATTACTCGCTTCTTCTTTTTGAGTCGATCATCCGGCGTTGTTTTAGAATCATCAAGCAAGCTTTTCTTGTCCTGAAATCTTTTCCTGCCAGATTTCCCAACATATATGTTCTGATTCATATTCAATTGCTTCTTCTTAGGGTTGGTTCTGCTTTTGGAAACGTTCCCATTCCCGTCACCCTCATCCAGCTTAAAATCTTTTCCAGTATGTGCAGTTTTCATCTTTGCTCTCGAATTAGTGCCACGTTTCGAATCAACTAATACATTTTCTCTTACAATTTTTCTTCCAACCATTGAGGCTTTTACAGTTCACTCAATGGTGTACTCCTATTGTTCTTCGTTTATCTTAAACCCTCGTTCGGTTATCCTAGACCCGTCTGCTTACCTCAATCTTAAACCCTAGTACTATAATTAGAAATATATATTTCAAATAGTAGCATTAATTCAGGTTAACTAAAAACTATGCGAGGAATTGTATAATTTAAATATAGAATATATGTTTGAGCTGCAATCAAATTTTACTGCGGTAGTATATTTTACAGCATAGAATTAAGGAATTATTAGGCTATGATTTAATTACACGTACGAAAACGATTGTTATTATAATTTAATTGTCGATTCTTTGTCGTGATTTTTATTTATTTATGAAAGTATCGAATATTATTTTTTTTAAAAGCAAAATCAAACTATAAAGTTAGATACTCCCTCTGTTCCAAATTAACTGCTCAGTTTTGACTCTTTTAAGTCAAATTGACTATTTTTAAAATTAATAATTAAGCATATATAAATATATTTCTAAAATTATAAAAATTAGGATTAGTAATAAATTGTATATACTTTCTTTTGGTTATAATCTCTTCACCTATATTTTAGTAAAAATAGTAAAAAGATTAGTTTTAAAAATGGTCAATTTGACTTTAAAAAATCAAAATTGAGCAATTAATTTGGGACGGAGGGAGTATTAAATATAGAGAACTGTTAAATCCACACTGTTTTTTGTTATTTCCGCACGGTAGGGCCTATTAATTAAATACAATTGAGATAGCAGCAATAAGTTAACAATACTACAAAGTTCGTTTTACCAAATTGCCCTCATATGTCTGAACATCTATCTAATAAAATACAAATGATTTTGAATTTCCCGCTCATTCAATAAATCATCTGGGCCGTCCAAAGTTTGGGATAAATCTCACCATCCATCTATCTAATTCTATCTATCTATATATATATTCTATATATCTAATTATATCTAATAAAATAGAAATGAATTTGAATTTTCCGCTCACTTAATAAATCATCTGGGACGTCCAAAGTTTGGGATAAATCTCACCATCCATCTATTTAATAAAATACAAATGATTTTGAATTTCTCACTCACTCAATAAATCATCTGGGTTGTCCAAAATTTAGAATAAATTCCAACGTTCATAGTGCCGGAGGCACGGGACTGTTGCTAGTATTACAATAAGCATGTTGTACTCATACTTCAAAAAAATATTACAGTTACAAATATAGCATCTGCTACTGAACTTTAAATTCTATCACTGTTAGATCATCAAATTCCTTTTCTTCAAAAGTTTAAACTGGCTTCATGTAAATTTGTTGCAGGTAATCATCGGTCCAAATTTGACACCAAAACTGTAAACATAGATGAACAGAATTGGAAAATAAAAGAAATAAAAATATGTTATAGTAAGGATACATCAAAATAGGAAAAATTGGCACCAAACCTTTCTTTTTTTGAATGAATTACAGTAAGGATATATCACATAATCCATCAGGACCATCACCTTCATCAATACTGAAAGATCAAAATGAGTTAGAGAAAACTAAATAATATTATAGTAATACAACTGTATGTAAACTAATATTGGTATTACTTGATCATTCAAATTTATGAAGTTAGTAAAATTAAAACCTGAATTGAGTACAAAGTGAAGTGTTTGAGTTATCTTTGAATGGACAATATCTTTTGTTGTGGCTCGGATATTTGCATATATTACACTTCCTAACCTTTTCTACTAACTCAAAAGCAGAAGCATCACGTATTGTAGATGTAGTCTTCTTATTATTTGACCCCGTTGGATGACCTTTGTGGGGTTGTATACGAGGCTCATTTAAGAACAACTGCCCAAATTATCCCTACGGATTTTGACTTTTGCATTATACACTGTTCTAGAAACGGCCTTGAGATTCGGATTACATTGTCTTAGTGAAGAAAGAATTTGACGTGGAGCAATTCCAGACTTTGTCATTTCTTTAACACGTTCAAACTCTTCTTTTGAAAAGCGACGACAAGAAGGATGACCCGAAATATCTAATGTAGGATTATGGGTATGACATGCATTTATAATTTGAAGCCATCTCTATCTGTAGCCGAACAAAGAGGAATTACGAACAACCAAAATAAAACAAATCGAAGAAGAAAAAGAAAAAGAAATCAGAGTTACCAAAATAAATCAAAGAAGAAGAAGTCGGAGTTACCAAACCAGCAAGAACATATCCAAAACGAATTCGGAGTAGCCGAACAAAGAGAAAATCACGAACAATTTTTTTATATGAATATTTGGTTACCCACAAAAATTAAAATGGTTACTTTTGTATTAAGGTTTGGCTACCAACTGCACTATATGCAAAATAATTTTATTTTTAAAAGGTTATTAATAAGTAACTAACAGCTACATAAATGAAAACTTAGACAAGACATTTCGGATACCATCTGCACGAAACACTTGAAAACTGTTTTTAAATTTTTTTATAATTAATTGGTAACCCAATAAAACTAAATTGGTTACCTTTTTATGAAAGTTTGGCTACCAACGTATAAATAACATTTTAAAAATAAAATTACTATGAATATGGTGTAGTTGGTAGCCAAACTTTCGTACAAATATAACAATTTTATATTTTGTGGATAACCAAATATTCATAAAAAATAAACCAAAAAATGGGCAGCTGAAATAAGAGACCCCAAAAAAGGTGCTAGAGTTTGGCTAGGCACTTTTGAAACACCAGAGGCAACTGCTTTAGCTTATGATCAAGCAGCTCTCAAGTTCAGAGGCAATAAAACCAAGCTCAATTTTCCTGAAAATGTGAGACTCGGCTCGTCTTCCTCCGGTTTTTCGGCAACCCAGTGGATCACATCTAGCCCTCCGACTACATGAAGGTTTGGCAACCAACTGCATGAAGGTTTGGATACCAATTGCATTACATTCAAAATAAATTGGTAACTTAATAAAACAGAATTGGTTACCTTGGTATGAAGGTTTGACTACCAACTACACTATTAAAAAACTGCAGGTGTGGATGTGAATTGGTTACCTTGATATGAATGTTTTGTTACCTTGATACGAAGGTTTGATTACCTTGGTATGAATGTTTGCACAACCTTTTAACAAGTAATACCACTTTCAGAAACAGAGCTAACACACTTAATCATCCTCTTTCTTGTCCACTTCAACCTGATTCGTTCCTCTTTCTTGTCCACCATTATTTAATCCATTATTTAAATCCCACCATTATTTAATTCACCCTCCTCTTTCTTCTTCACCCTCTGTTTTATCAAAAAGTTTTCTTCTTCGATGAAGATATGAGATGAGAATGGAGAAAGAGAGGAGAGTGAAAGTAAAGAAGAATAAGAAAAAGAGTAACATGTGTGAGATGAGCCCTTGGTTTGGGACATGTGTGGCAATCTCAGGGACTCTGCAGATAATTCCTAGAACAGTACATGATGAAAGGCTTGGCAAGGCTTACCCATGGTTTTAAGGGGGAAACTACTTTTTCTGTATGTCCCAACTCCTAAATACTATATCAAAATGACCGTCTCTTTGCACAAAGAAATGGCAGTCGCCGCCATGAGAACAAATGAGGAGAGAAAAAATGAGACTAGTAGTAATGACAGTCACCGCCATGAGAACGCGTCATTTAACAGAGGATAATAAGGATAATAACGGGAAGATCGAGTTCATCTAATTGCATACTAATCCCCTAAATTAAGGAATCTTAATTGCATACTAATTTCCTAAATTAAGGAATCCTAATTGCACTAATATTGTAAATAAATATGAAAGTGCATTAATTGTGATAATATTTTATGAGTGCACTATTGTTGTAATTATTTTTAAAAATGTAATAGAATTATAGAATATGTAATTGTTCCAATATTTTATCTCTGAATATGTTTTTGAATACACATTTTGAACGTGTACATAGCTAGAGATATACTCATTTTTATATTTCCCCTACTCTTAATTAAGCATGCATATTCTTAAAAAAATAAAATTTTAAAAAATATATCCCTAATTGTGTAAGACAGAGAATGACAAAAGTAATGATTTGGTAACCGAAGTTGTCACGTTTTAATGAATACCTGATTGAAATTTTAATTTATCAAATTAATTAACTAAACTAATTAAAATTTTTAAATTGGATTATTTAGTTAAAAAAATAGACAGACATTAATTTTTTAACTACGTCGCGCTGAAAAAAAATATAATTAAAAATATTACATGTGACAAAAAAATAAATAAAAAACTTCAACCTAACTTTCTACAACAACAAAATAATAATATATAATCAATTAATATTTTAATTCATTAAATCAATCAGATTAGAAATGAAAGAACAGATCTAAAAAAATCTCCGTCTTCATCGTAACAGATTATGCGGATTTTTCTCATGATTTTGATGGATTCATCAGCAGAATATGGTTTGTTCCTCGATTTCTTGCTGAGGTTGTCTTGAATCGGTTGGTTTTGTCTGTGAGGCTCTGGCATTTTTTTCCCACTCAAAAGATACCCAGTACCCAAAAAATTGTGATTTGTAGAAAATAAAACCAAAAAAGGCGAGTAATGAACGGTAAGGGGGAAAACTAACACTATCTGATTCTCAAGTAAGAGGCCCTCTTAAAAACAAGAAAAGATAGAAAATTTCCATTATATGAAAACCCCCAAAACACTCTACTCCAGAACAAGTCCTGCAAACAAAAACCCATAACCAAAAACCATGACCCATTTCAGATCAGCACCAGAAAACCATAAAACAAGAAGGAACATTAATGATTTATACAAGAAAACACCAAATAACACCAGTGTTTAAGAAAGATTTGTACCTTTTGGGCCTCAAACGCATCGAAACCTTCGGGCAAAGGTGAAGGCAAAAGAGCTGCAGTTGAATGCAAATATTACAGAGAAAAACAGAAGCAAATGAAATCCAGTGCTTCAACTGAGACCCAATTGCAACCAATTCAGACCCTACCGACGGTGGAGGCGGTGGTGGTGGAAGAAGAGAGAGAAGAAGAGGAAGAAGTGCGCGTTGTTGGGGCAAATCACAAGAAGGCCATCGCCCTTCGCCACATCCACATCTTTCCACCCTCCTTTGGCCACCACCCTCTGCCGCCTAAAACCCCCTCTTCACCACCGTCGCCGCCTCCTTGCCATCTACATCCTTCCACCCTCCTCGAAGAACAGATCCTTATTTGGAGACCATACGCGAGAAGTCCAACACCTGCAAGAGGCGCCACAAGAAGAAGAAAGCGAAGAAGGCGGCCACAAAAACGTGGCGTATCAAAGGGGATGTTTAGGATATCGGTGTCGTCGGCGACGGAGTGTGAGTCTCCGGCTAGACTGTCGGCGTTCAAGAAGCTGATACCGTGGGCGGTGGAAGGCAAGGTGAAGGAGAGTTTGGAGGTGGTAAAAAGGTCTAATGATCTGTACGAGGATTTCAAGAGGTCGATGATGGACATGATATGTGAGTAGCAGATGTTTGAGAGAGAATTGGAGAAGTTTTTACAGTGCTTCCTGTCGTTAAAAAGGCCATGTCATTTTTTTTTCCTTTTCTTTTTTAAGTCTACATCAGTTAATAGTCTAAAAAATATAACATTCGTGAGCCATTTGATAGAATAATTCAATTTATCAATTTTAATTAATTTAATTAGTTAATTAAAAAAATTAAAAATTTAATCGTGTATTCTATAAAACGTGTCAATTTTGATGGTAATGATTTTTGCGAGAATATATATGTTACATGTATCCTTGAATTCATCCGTATATAACTTTTTTCTTAGATTGTCAATTTTAGAATTATCACTCTAACACCGATCGACATAAACCAAGACTGTTTGATAAATTAATACTCTAAACCCACCCCACCCCACACCACTCCACCCCACCCCACCTCACCCCACCTAACCTATATAAGCTTGACTCGTCCCTTTTTCATAAATATATTGATTTGGGATGGCATGCTTCGCAATACTTTATGCTAATTAACCAAGACGGCCAAACCATGTACATTGTGATTGACTTTGATAAGACATGCATCATTGTACACACACTAATCACTACAATCCAATTAAATAAGTCAAACCTCCTTCCAACATAGAATCTCCACCATTTGTTTCTCCGACCATGACGATGCATTCATTTGTTTCATGCGCATTACGCCATTTTTTAACATTTTGAATGCAATTATTCCACTAATTAAGTAACCACGCTAATTAAAATATATAATCCACAAAAGGCCAAGTGATATATCTTTGATAATATAATGGCATTGCCACAAATTGGATAATTACAAAACTTGGCCTTTCCTAGCTAGCTAGCTAATTAATGGAAATTCGCCGGAATTTCACAACAAACGCCGTCGGCTTTTGTCTTCTTCCATCGGAGCTCATACAATATATCATACTCCACCTAGCTTTACCGGATATCTCCCTATTAAGATCAGTTAACAAATCAATTGCCTCTGTTATTCTGATCAAGATTTTGTTCGCTATTATAATCTCCGGTCTAGCTCAGCTACTTGGTTATTTATTTATAAGAAGCGTTGGCATCGCGACGCCCTACTTCATGGCTTCACCGATTGTTCTAACAGGTGGTTCCGAATTTTGATCGCCGACGTGTTGAGGTCCGTTATTCCTCCCGGTGAAGATCTTTACTTTTTGACTGCATCGGGTAATTATTTCCTATTTGCGTTAAACACTAGCCAGGAAGTTATTTCAGTTAATCCCATGGCCAAGTCGGTTAAAAAGATTCCCCCTAGTCCATTAGGCCGACGTGGCACGTCCTCCTGGCGGAGATCCGGGATCAAATTAGTATCTGGGCCACCCGGGTCAGGTCATTTTAGGTTTTTATTTGCTGAATTACATGAAAATTACCCGACTTTGTTCGTGTACGACTCGGATACTGACAAGTGGGAGTCCATTAAAGCAAGAGAAGTTGATGGGGATTTCCCACGTGGAGAAAGAGAGAGCGATCATCATATTTTCTTGAGTGTTTTTAACGGACGGAGCGAAAGCGTTCTTATATCCGTTGGATCCCAATGTGACACACCAGTGGTTGTACGACCAAGATTTAATGGAGGGATGGAGCGATTCGCTGTTGGATTTTCCTCGGGAAATAATGCAAGTGATCGGTTCCACGTGTACGGAGATGGGAACATGATGATTGTGAGATCAGATGGTCCCCAGGAAGACATTAATAATAAAAGAGTAAGAATGGTGGAGGGTGTAGAATTGTGGGCATTAAGTCCAAGTGGTAGGGAATGGGAGTTGATCTCAAGAGTCCCAAATGGAGTAATTGATATGATAAAAAAGCCTTATGGGGTGATGATGGGTTATATAGAGGAAAGAGATGGCACAATTAGGGCTGTCTTGATGTCTAACTTGGAGGGTGTGTGGGACATAATTTGGCTAAGCTATGATATGAAGGGGAAAGATTGGGGTTGGGTACCACTCCCTGATTGCAAGATGAAGGGTTCAAACATGGCTGGAATCACCTTCTCATCTGGCCTCACCTTATGCTAGCTAGCTAGCTAGACCTTCTTTGTATTCAACACTTTGGTTGGTACTTGGTTGTGTTAAAATTATTGTTTTTGGAATGTTGTGTGTGTGTGTGTGTGTGTGTATGGTGAATTAATAACATTTTAACCGACATTTAAATAAAGACTCAAAAACGGGCCTTCGCTATATTTTGCTATATAAAAAAATATAGCTAGCTAGTGTCCTATTAAATCAGTTGGGCCTTTTTGTAAAAGATTGGATGTATGAAATGTAATTTAAGTATAAATGTTTGGGAGATGATCAGAGGGGTTTAATTAATTAATGCGGTAAAAACGCCTCTTTGCACAGTTACTTTTTTCTAATAAAAATATTGGAGCTAGCCTTCTTGGTTTCAGAACAAAGCAAAATGAATTAAGTAATAATGGTCGCCAATATAAAGTATCGCAAATTTAACATAAAATATATATTTAAAATGTAGTGCTCGCTCAGGTAGATTGATTATAAAGAAAACTCTACTGATTTTCTATATATTAAAAAATATTCCAAGTTACAAACACATGCAGTTTGACGTTTGGGACCGGCCCCGTGCGGCCGTGCAAGCAACTGGTTAGCACAAAATTTATTTTTGATTAAGTTGATTAATTGACAAATAGAGTGTTGACATGTAGACGAAATTTTACATGTGTCGACATTTTATTGATCAATTTATCAACAAATAAATTTCATGTTAACCAGATCCGCTTGAAAACACCTACGCAAAAACTTTTCATCTCCTTAATTATGTGTACCAACAAAGCTAATAAAATTTTCACAACACACTTGGTTTAAGATTTAGTTTTAGTTTTTGTCCCCTTTCTTAATTCTCCCATATCCCACAGTATTGCAGTACGAGTTTTGAAAGTGTAATTAAAATCACGCTTTGGATACGATACCCCTAAAAAGGCCAAAAAAGTTAAAATAAATATATAATTAAGAAGCAAGATATATATATGTGGACTATGGGGGAAGAATGTTGATGTTTTTATTTATTTTAATTTCTGTCTTAAATAATTTCATATATGATAGCGTAGAACTATAAATAAGTCACAGACGGGTGATAAGGTCTATATATATGTAAGAAAGAAAGGACATGCAGTAGACAGCAGATGCAATAACGTGATCGTGTCAGCAAAAAGAACGGAATTGGGACTCAGATTAAGGGTGTCTGACCCAAACACAACATGCATCATGCATGTTCTCTTTATATATACTTATTATGCTGGTCCCAAGTACTCCCACCTCCATCCCCAATTATCAATACTCTTCACTATCCTCCTCCCTTCCCTTCGATCACTGTCCGCCCCCTGCTGTCTGAATCTTATAATGCAGCAACTCTGATGTTACGTTTGTATCGAATAAATAAACACGAATAAAATAAAAATAATATATTTGATAATATTTTGAAGGATAAATTATTTTATTAGAATAAAAAATTATTTTATTTTTTTATTTCAGTAACACCCACCACTATCACCGCCAACCAAACATACACTTAAAATACTTCAAAATTATATTTTTAATTTCATTCCTTTACTTCATACGCAACATAAGTTGTAAGATGAAAAAAAAACCATATATACTTGACCGACTGCTTCATAACACTCTGTATGTTAATAATTTGACCACAGTTGGTGTAATTAAAATACAGTCCCTTTAACAGTTTGACAATTAGAAAGTTGTAGAGATGAACTTGAACGAAAACACTAGATATATTATTATTTTGGTAATATTATATTATATTTTATATATTTTGGTGCTCAAGTTAAGTTTTCCCTATATAAAATTTTGATTTGTGTATAATTTGCGGTGATTAATTGGAATAACTGAATGAAAGGAGAGCTCATAACATTCAGAAACATCGGCGGTCGCATGTGATATTTATGGGCTTACACATTTTTGAGAGCTACATTAATGAATGATTTTCAAGCTAAGTACCTAAACACATAATAACAGACATTCACATATACTCCATGCATGGTCTAGAATTGACTCGTGGGAATGTTTCCTAGTTAGCTAGCTTAGCTAGGCTGGCTGTCATTAACTATTCATTTATTCATCAGTAGACGTGGTGATATGAATGACCCACCCTATATATATTTTCATTCACCATACATATGATCTGTTTATCAATGTCATTGAGGATATGAATAACATTTTAACATATATCTTTGTGTCAGTTAACTGTAAAATCAATTGTCGTTGAATTTATTTTCAAGTACTTACATATAGATAGATAGATAGATGTGCATGTTTGGTACTGTATCGTAGGCGGTGCATGTACATTAGTTTATGATATTGATCAGGTGTAAAACAAAAGCCTGTTGCTGCGTTTCTGGTGACGGATATATATATTCGCCTTTGAATTATAGTATGCATCAAATAAATTAAACCCCGGCCCTCTCACGGGACGGGAGTATATATAATGAATGAATATGTTTGGAAACTAACAAATTTAAGAAAATGATGGACGTGTGTTTTTAATATTTTACATAAAAAAATAAATTATGTCCTATCTAGGAATTATATAAAAATAATATATATTCCCTTAAATTTATGTTATGTTTGAGGCCCACATAAATTTTTACATAACACTCATTACTTAATTACTTGTTATGTGTAGGTGGATAATTATACTCCCTCCATCCCAAAATAATAGACGTTCTAGACAATTTCACAAAGATTAAGAATAGTTATAATTTTACTATTTTACCCTTAATTAATATTGCATCTTCATCTCTTCAGCCTTCTCTCTGTCTTCTTCTTAATCTCTTCAGCCACCTCCCTTGCCGTCACCATGACCGGCACTCCTTCCGCCACCATGACCGGCACTCTTTCCACCGCCACCACCGTTATAACCCCCTCCACCGCCACCACCGTTATAACCCCTCTGCCACCAGGAACATATTATTCCTTCTAGAATTGACTATTATAATTTTGTGCACTGCATAGGTGAAGTTTGTGTGCACTGCAGTGCTATTTCAAACTAGATCCCTGTATCTCCAATTTCTGGACCCAAAACTGGCATCAAATCCTCATCTCCTTTCACACACAAGAACCACCGCCACCAAGCCTCTGCCATCACCAAGCCGTTGTCACCACCGTTAAAGAAATTGATCGGCAACGAGGAAAAGCTCGAAGATAAATAGAGAGATTAAGAAAAATATAATCACAGATTCATAGAATATGGCGGCAACGGAGAGGCCCAAAACGACGACGAATTTGGGGAAATAGGCCTGATTTTTGTCATCTGGATGCTGGTAGTTCACGAGGAGGTAAACATTGAATATGAAGACCAAAACAGAGGAGAGAGAAAGAAAGATGAAGACGCCGGATCTGATTCGAATCGATTTAATTAGGGTTCTGTTGGTAATGATTTGGGGTAATCGCAGATCTGATAAATTAGGATTTAGGGGATGTTCTTATTTTCCAAAAAAAAACAGAGAGAGAAAGAAAGATGAAGACGTCGGATCTGATAATAGTGGTGGAGAAGGAAGGACAGAGAGGGAAAACAAATGCCAAAATATTCTTGGGATAGTAGAACGTCAGATATTTTGGGAAAAAAAATATATCCTAAAACGTCTATTATTTTGGGATGGAGGGAGTATTAATGAGTGTGAAATGCAAGTTGGTGATAGATGCGGATCGATGACTGGTTGTAAATGGCAGACAAGATTGTACATGAACACGACCCACATATGATATATATATATATAAATATATATATATAAAAAGAAAAAGAGAAATTTGCAGTTGAAAGCTACGCACATTAATTTATATATCAAGATTAGTAATAAGAGTAGCAATTACGGACATTATGCTCTCCTTTAGGCCTAATTTATTGGTCACGAGTCTATGCCATGAGAGTAGAGAGGTTAATTGAGAAAGACACGCATGGTTGATGCGGCAAGTTGTTTTCCTTTCTTCCCCTTTTATCCATCAATTTAAGCACTGGGCCTCCTCAATACCAATTATATATCATGTGATGCGACAGCCTTTACTGCTTGTAATTAACAACAGAAGAACCTCTCTTTTTTTTCGGATTATTTTATTTTATTTTTATATCTGGCATGCATTAATTTGAATCTTTTTTTTTTGTGTGTGTGTGTTCTTCACACGATGATCGTTTTCATTATTAGCGGAATTTTATACTATGAAAACAAGAATTACTGGTCGAACGCATAATTACATGTCCAAACAAACCCTCTAAAGAATTGTCTTTTTAGCCCATTTTCTTCTCGATTTACAGCTCTATCTAGTGTATTAAATTATTTAATTTTGTTAAAGGGTCATTTTCAGATTGTGATATCAAATCTTTTTCTATATAAAAGGGGTAGCATCAATGTCCTTGTCCAATTATTTAAACCCTAATGCCTTCTTCTATTATTATTATTATTATTATTATTATTATTATTATTATTATTATTATTATTATTATTATATCTATCTATCTATCAATGTACGTATACTCCTACTTATTTATTTATTTTTAGCAATATGAGTTCACTGTCCCAATATTATTTATGGAACTGAAAATTAAAAATTAATTAAGTGGATTTCTTGTTTTTATCAACCTTAAATGAAGTTATTATCATTCTAGCAGTGGTGCTTCCGCTATAAAGTTATAAAATATGTACGACGAATGAGATAATAGTCTGATCATTTAAGATTATGATACGATTTTGAGGAGAGGGTTCGATTTTCATCAAATTTTAAGTTATTTCCTCTTTTTTAACCAGGGGGGAGGTATTGATCATGAGAGATTATTGATGTTGTGATGAAATTAATTTCTATTTGTAATATTTTATAAAATAATTACTTAAATACCAAATCAAATAATGGTTCATGGAATATATATATATATATATATATATATATATATATATATATATATATATATAATGTTTACAAATGAAAAATTGTAAAACATCCGCTATTCCCAAAAAGTGAAACTTTTTTCATTTTTTTCATCTTTATATATTAATTCTCCTACTAAGTACTACATTTATTTTTTCATTCATATTCTCTATCTCTTTACTACTCCATCCGTCCCAAATTAATTGCTCAATTTTGACCTTTTTAAGTCAAATTGACTATTTTTAGAAATAATAATTAAGCATATATAAATATATTTCTAAAATTATAAAAATTAGGATTTGTAATAAATTGTATATACTTTCTTTTGATTATAATCTCTTCACCTATATTTTAACAAAAAATAATAAAACGATTAGTTTTAAAAATGGTCAATTTGACTTTAAAAAGTCAAAACTGAGCAATTAATTTGGGACGGAGGGAGTATTTTATATTTTTTTACATTAAATCACACCCATAGAAGTATTGCGTGTGCATATAACTAGCTAGTCATTTACAAAGAGGTAATTAGTAGACCACCTGCGAAAAAAACTTATCTTTCTCTCTGTCAAGCATTGCGTTTTCAACTTCTTATAATTCTGCACTCACTCTCACTCTCACGCATACACGTACTATCTCTCTCTCTCTCTCTCTAAAAAGCAGGCAGGCAGCTAACCATGATAGAAAGTCTCTGAAAACAAAATATACACAACCCATCATCAAATGGGACCCTATGACTCCTCATTTCCACCAGAACCACTAGTACTGGCAGCTCCTCATCATGCGCCGCCGCCAAACTACCGGTTCCTATGGATGGTCATCTTGCCGGAGCTGGCTATAACGTTAGGTCTTCCGACCTACGTCAAGTAGCTCAGCGACTCGAGCGCCTCGAAACAGTCATGGTCAACGCCCCCTCTGATATTTCACACCTCGCCAACGACGCCGTTCTCTACAACCCTTCCGACCTCTCCTCCTGGGTCGACTCCCTGCTCTCCGGATTCAACCAAACCGCATCCGATCTATCCACCATCTCGGACCTCAGTTACGTTGACGCCGTCGTGGACCCCTTGCTAAGTTCTCAGCCGCCGTGGAACGACCAGCATGCACCGCCGCTTCATCGTGAAAATTCCCAGCAAACCGTTGTAACCGCGATGGAGGAAGACTACAGTATTCGGTTGGTCCACGGGTTGATGACGTGTGCCGAGACTGTCCAACGTGGCGACTTATCAGTGGCTGGTGCATTGATTGAGGATTTGCAAAACTTGTTGACTCGTGTAAACAGTGGATTTGGTTTTGGCAAAGTGGCTGGCTATTTCATCGACGCGTTGAGCCGCCGAATTTTCAAGCCGCAAGGATACCCTTCTGCCGGCTCGGCTTTTGAGAATGAGATACTATACCACCATTTCTACGAAGCTTGCCCATACTTGAAATTCGCTCATTTCACTGCAAATCAAGCCATTTTAGAAGCATTTGAGGGTCACGATTGCGTCCACGTCATTGACTTCAATTTAATGCAAGGCTTGCAGTGGCCGGCCCTAATTCAAGCCTTAGCCTTACGTCCCCGTGGGCCCCCTATACTGCGATTAACGGGTATTGGGCCACCATCACCGGACGGTCATGATTCGCTTCGCGAGATTGGAGTTAGGTTAGCTGAACTAGCCCGATCCGTTAATGTTCGGTTTTCCTTTCGCGGTGTAGCGGCTTTGCGGATTGACGATGTTAAGCCGTGGATGCTACAAGTGAATCCGAAAGAAGCTGTGGCAGTGAATTCCATCATGCAACTCCATAAGTTGCTGGAGAATGACCCGACCAGAATTGATGCCTTTCTTGGGTGGATCCATAATTTAAACCCGAAAATTGTGACCCTTGTGGAGCAAGAATCAAATCACAACCAACCCGAATTTTTGGATAGGTTTGCAGAAGCTTTGTACTATTACTCGACAATGTTTGATTCACTAGAGGCGTGTTCGGGTCAGCCGGAGAAAGCCATAGCCGAGATATATATCCAAAGAGAAATATGCAATGTGGTGTGCTGTGAAGGGTCGGGTCGAGTTGAGAGGCACGAACCATTGGTTAAGTGGAGAGATCGGCTCAACGGAGCTGGGTTCACACCATTATATTTGGGGTCCAATGCGTTCAAGCAAGCCAGCATGTTATTGACACTGTTTTCGGCTGAAGGGTATTGTGTGGAAGAGAATGAAGGATGCTTAACGCTAGGCTGGCATAGCCGGCCTCTGATTGCAGCTTCGGCTTGGCAAGTTGTAACCGAGTCAAATCACATATGAATGAGTTGTAAAACTTGCGGTATTTTGATTTTCAAACAATATAGGGCAAACCATATTAATTTATTGCTACAGTACTGCATGGTTAATATCAGATATATGATATATAGTATTTAATTTTGTGTAGATATTAGCCGGGATAAGGTATGAAAAACCTGGCAGCTTTATGTTTTTATGTTTTCAAATTACCAAAAGAGAGAGACAAGTAAATTGAGAAGTACTAGAACTAGAAGGGACTAGATTGAAAATTAACATACGCCGTCTGCTAGAAATATTACAGACTTGTTTAATGAAAAAATTGGCCCAATTATGCTCCCACTTCGTTAGAAGTACGACATATTAACTGATTTGGAAAAAAAGACAACAAAGGTAAATTTACAATAGGGGAATGATGTGCGATCTCAAGAATCCTCGTCGATTGCAGTGTAAATCGGCTGCAAGTTGCTGAAATTGTTCTTTGTTGATCCAAAATTCTGCGACTACAACATCTATTTGTTATTAATCGGTAAGTAATCTCACAAATCTTAATCTGTTGTGATTTTCCATGAATTCTCTAGAACCCTAGTTCGCAATCGATCTGTTTCAAATGATTTCTATATTCCATGAATTCTCAAGTAACCCCATTTTGTGTCGAAATCGGATGTTAATGGGAAAATTTTATGTGGAGAAACTGAAAGAAAATATATTAAAAATAAAAAGGGGAGGATTTTTTGAACAAGATAAAAGGACCAAGTGAATAATTGGTTTGAATTGTGAACTCGTTTAAATGCCTTATACTAAGAATTTGATATTTACAATGTATGTTCAACTTGAAAAACTTGCTTATGTAAAGTGAACATGATATAGAAAGCTCAGTTATGTCTTGTGCTAGCCTGTAATACCTAGTTATGTTGCTGGATAAAAAGGTGTAAATTTAATATGATTGACGAACATATGTACTATGACATGACATGAAATGAGAAAATAGAACACAATGTCAAGCTTTTACTTCTTTTAAAGTTTATTAGGATGATTACTGAGTTGTGGCAAGTGATATATACCCAACCCATATTTATGGATGGAAAGGCCTTAAAACCAATACTTTGTTCTATCTTAAAGTATTCCTTGAAGTTCCATATAGCATCTGGAGTAGACAACATAGGGAAACTTATATCAGTGTATATAAGTAAAATGAGATTTGATATTCCTATTTCATGGAAAGCTTAATTTTATTTGACACAATACCATCTAATGGTTGCATAAGATACCAACATGTGTCGAATTTTCACTATGCAGGATCTGCATTTAAAGTAACCACTGCTTTCGAAATCAGTAAGTGCACACGTATTGTACTCACAGTAGGACGAGATGGAATGCGTGTTACATATAACTTGTGCGAAAGGTTTACATATGAAATTGCACATTCCAATGAAACTTATATATATGCAAATAAATAAAGTTGATTTCTTCGCCGTATCATCCTGGTTCTTATAGATCCTCTTTATACACTGACGTTTCATACTAATGATCACCAGAATGCAATATTAAGTTATTAAATTATAATAGAACATTTAGATAGTAGTTGGTATCTGATACTTCTGTTTGAAATATGCTTAGTATTATGTCACGTGAGAAGAACACCCTACTTACTTTTCTGTCACCGATATGAATTACTGTGATTTGGATAGTGGTTGGTATCTAATTACTTAACATTGTGTTGAATGGTTAGGTAAGATATGGATATTAATTCCGAATCTTTTGATCTTATTGTCTTATTGGATCAAGAAAATCATGCCTCTTCATACTAATACAAAATATTGTAAGTTTATTAATATATAACAAATTTCTCTTAAATTTTGTTAGAAACTATTATGTTTTGACAATTTATGTCATTATCCTCTGTTTGACTTGTAGGATAGGGGTGTGTTAGAAATTTGTCAAATGTCTGCAAAATTAATTGAATAGAACTTGACTGAACAACAAGAATATCTACTTGAACAATTAGGTTTCGGTATATTTTGTCATCAAGTTGCAGTGTCAAAGATCGACGCATTTCTTGTATCTGCTTTTGTTAAGCGTTGGAGAAGTGAAACAAATACATTTAAGTTATAAGTGTGGAGAGGTTAGCATTACTGTGGAGGATGTGGATTTTTATTTGGGTTGCCCATATTAGGAAAACCTTTAACTTGCGGAGAACTAGATCATCCCAAAAGCTATTTTATAAGGATTTTTGGGCAACAAGCTGCAACAGATGATTAGGAACAAAGCTATATGTGGCATAAGTTTGCCTTGATTAAGACATATATATGGACAAGTACCTAAAGATGCTACTTCAGATGATGCGGTGAAACACACTAAGGTATATCTGTTGTATTTGTGTGGCGCTATTTTGTTTCTAACCAAGAGTAAAAATATTGTGCATCCTAGGTACTTGTTATTATTGGAATGATTGGAAGACATAATTACATATGCTTGAGGGGCAGCACTTTTAGGACATTTGTATAGGGGTTTGCATGATGCTACTCGCAAAACAACGAAAATGAGCATAAGTTTGCCTTGATTAAGACATATATATGGACAAGTACCTAAAGATGCTACTTCAGATGATGTGGTAAAACACACTAAGGCATATCTATTGTATTTGTGTGGCGCTATTTTGTTTCTAACCAAGAGTAAAAATATTGTGCATCATAGGTATTTGTTATTATTGGAATGATTGGAAGACATAATTACATATACTTGAGGGGCAGCACTTTTAGGACATTTGTATAGGGGTTTGCATGATGCTACTCGCAAAACAACGAAAATGAGCATAAGTTTGCCTTGATTAAGTCATATATATGGACAAGTATCTAAAGATGCTACTTCAGATGATGTGGTAAAACACACTAAGGCATATCTGTTGTATTTGTGTGGCGCTATTTTGTTTCTAACCAAGAATAAAAAAATTGTGCATCCTAGGTATTTGTTATTATTTGAATGATTGGAAGACATAATTACATATGCTTGGGGGCAGCACTTTTAGGACATTTGTGTAGGGGTTTGCATGATGCTACTCGCAAAACAACGAAAAAGTTCGCAGGATGTGCAACCTCTGCTTATTATGTGGTCTCACTAAAGGCTAAACATTGGTCGTCCTACCCCTAGGCCTAAATCCCAGAACTTGATACCTAGGGTATTATCCTAGGCATACTTTTCTTTTGATCGTAATTCAAAACATTATCAACACCACAAAATTCTACATCACCATCTTCTGTTTTACCGAGGAGAGTTTGATAATATGTTAGAAACAGATTAGGTGTGGCGTCTATATCAGTTATTTGATAGACGTTTGGCTTAGAACTTTTTTGAGGCAAATTTAGGTGGAGCCGCTCGTATACCTTTGATACATTACGACATTGTTGAGTTTCAAATGTCTGATAGATTTATAAGGTAATTTGGATATTTGCAGTCATATCCATCTAATAAACATGGTGGAATTGAAGAAGAAACATACATTGTTTGAGAGAATAAATTATGAAAATCATAGGGCCAGTTATATTCGATTGTGGGAGGCTTACATGGATAGTTTAGAAGGGCAAGTGTTGGAGGTTTTGCAGTAGATATCTACCGAGGATTATATGACATGGTACAAAAAATTACTCGAAAATGAATACACCATCCTCGACCCTTTAGGCATCAAGGGGAAGATTATGAGCCACAGACATTCATTGACCAATATGTGGTTGTAAACACTGTAAGTTTTTAAATTTATAATATTTATGAATGTTTTTGTGTTATAAATTGATGACCTTATTTTACTAATATAATTTTTGTTTTGTTTTAATTCTAGATTGAGACTGCAAAAGTTATATTTGTAAAGTTTTTGTCAATTGAATTACCAGCTGAGTTAAGAACCTTGTACGAGTCATGGTTCAATACACTGTACTAGCCGTTCATGAATGATTATAAAGGGGTTCCAGCCAAAGAAAATCCAACGCAACCTCAAGTTGGACAAATGGAGATTGACATGATGGGACTACAGCCTACAGTTCAAGAAACTAAGCGTAGCGTTTGTCCTTATACTCAACATAGTAGAAAATTGTCGGTTAGAAGGAGAGGGGGAACAAAGCACACTCACCTTGTTAAGTATATAAAGATTGAAAAAATCACTTGGTTAAATCACAATTAGTTTAGTCCAATTCACGACCCATCATACTTTCCTCATATCCATCCAGGTGGTCTATACAATTTAGAGTTTAAGGATGTGAACTGCCTGAGACCCAATGGTAGGTTATAGGCGCATGTATTGGATGCATATTTGTTGTTGTTGAGTGACAGAGAAGCTAAGATGATTAGTGAAGGTATCCAACGATGGGCTATGTTTTATTTCATGCCAACGTAATTTGAGAGTTTGGGGACCTAACACTTACCAAGTGTTGGAGTAAGCAATGCAACCACACTCAAATTTTTAACAAGTTACATCAATCCTTCAGTTGGTGTCCCAGTACACGAGTGTCAATACATATTTGTTCCATTCATCAACGAAAGCAACAGTCATTTTTGCCTATTTATTTGGAGTGTCAACAAGTGAAAAGTAATGCTATTAGACCCACTTAATGATGACAAACCCTTAATGCCATTGTCACAATTATATCAAAACTTCTTTGCAGTTGTGGTGAGTTAATTAATATATTACTTATTTTTCATGTCATCACACAAACATATGAGGTTTTGAGGATTAAATGATTTTTTTTGTGATTTATCGGTGGAGTTAATTCCTTTGTTGCTTCGTCTGGCAAATCCTAAAGCAGAGTGGTCAAGATCGAAGTCGAAAGTTGAAATTTGTGTGTGTAATACCCGAAAAAAAAATATATTTAATTGTTAAACATTAATTGGACTCTGTTTTTATTTGGGTCAAACTAGTTATTTAATTTGTGTAGGCTAATAAATATTAATAAGTGATGGGTAAATTAATTTAGTACAATTTGGGCCTTAAAAAAATTAATTGGGTTTAATTTATATGTGGATAATAAATCCTATTAGAACTAGGATAATTAATAAAATATTGATAATAAACAACAAAAACCTAATCTTCTTCGCATATAATTGTTACGAACTGAAGAGGAAAAGAAGGGAGAAAAGCGGCTGTGAACTGTAAATCGAGAAGGATGTTATCTGGGTTAGGAAATAGAAAGAAATTATCAGGTTTGTCTATACCTTCGAATTTTACTTTCTTTAGAAAATCATGATAATGGTGATGTTAGTTGGTAAAGAAAAAAAAAAGAGGGCAAGACAGATATATATATATATATATATATAGTAGATGGGAGAACATTTGACCATTAATATACTATAGATATAATGATTGCATGGGCATGGGTTTATATATATAACTTTAGAGTATGCTTTTAATAAATACCATATTGGCGTAAAGTAGAGATTTTTTTTATCTGCCATGCGAATTTCGATGCTTTTATGAATTGGTGGGATTGGGCAATATAATACAATAATAATAATAATAAAAAATCTCTGATCTCTCTCTTAAAGGGGTTTTGTTTGTATTCAAATTAACTAATGTAGGCATGAACAAGTATAATTTTAAAATAAATATTCAGAACATAATTATGTACTTTAACTATGTACAAAAGTGTAACTATGTACAGAAGTGTACATACTTAAGCTATTCTAATTTTAAATTTTTGAATAATGTTATAGTAAATATAATCATAACTATAAAAACTGTTTAGCATGAGTACAATATTTTGTAATTGTATTTATAGTTTTATTTTTTTGTTTAATTAGTTCGAATGGAGGGAGTCTAAACGAGTTATATTTGGAATTATAATTTTGGATATTACATTGCTTAATCAGGTACGGATTTCGTACTTTTTCAGCGATACTTTTGTTAAATTTAATTTATTCGTTTTGTTTCTCGTTTCAAATTCTGTTATTATTTCACATAATTATTTCTTGTGAAATTCATATATTGTTTCATTTTGGAGTTGACACACTGGACTCGTATTTGTACTCTTTGAATTAGGATATCATGTTTAGTATTTATTTTTGATAATTGTAGAGCGGTACATGTTGTTACCTTCTTTTTGAGACCTTGTGATTATAATTTGTTTTGGTTCAACATGTACATATAGAACCCTTTTGTTGGTCTTTTGTCGCATGTGTTGTGACATAATATTTTTGTTAGAATATATTGTAGGGTATACCTGAGCTATAATCACCTGTGGGGGTACCACAGGCATGTCGTCTTGGCACGAGAGGCATGACACTTTCCGTGGCAGTGTGATTAGTCCACGGCGTCTCCGTTTTGGGCTCTGGAGGAAGTGGGCCGTTTGGTGTTTTGTTGTGGGAGACGTATGGGTTAACCCTAGTTTTCTGTTCTGCGGATTGGTGATGTTGTGCCAAACACACCTATCCGATTTGCATACATTGGATTCGCGGTCCAATGTGTGATTTGCCTGTGTGGCATCATTTGACATGCCTGTGTGGCATTATTTTGACTTGTCTGTGTGGCATCATTTGATTTGCCTGTGTGACATTATTTTGACTTGCCTGTGTGGCATTGTTTTGACTTGTCTGTGTGACAAGATATATTTCTGAGCTCAATCGGTATGAAATAACCCCACCCATTTGTTTCAGCCTATTATTTTATGGTATTAGTTTTGTTCGTTTCATTTCGTTTCAGTTTGTTTCGTCTCCTTTCAATTAATTGGGTTAGTTATTTCAGTTCATTATTTTCTTTACTCCTCTGTTTGTTTCGTTATTCCCGCTGGTTTAGATATATTCTATTCATATCTTTGGAGTTTTATTTTTGTCAGAGGCAATATTTTGTCTATGTTGATTTCGTATTTCAGTTGTATATCTTTTGTACCTTTATATCCGTACTGGGCAATTGGCTCATGCTGTGTTTTTCTTCCGGCAGGTTTGCAGGGGTGATTCAGGGCTAGTGTGATGAGAGTTTTACCTTTGACCAGTTAGGTTGATTCAAATTTTAAGTTTTGATTATTTTGACTCAGTATAGAGAATTGTACTTATTACTTTATTGATGGATCACCACTATTAATATTTTGAGTTTGTTAGTGCTCTGTTTATTTATTTTGAGGTTTGTTGTGCTTTGCACGTGACCTCCCTTTCCTTTTCGGGAAGGGGGTGTTACAGTGTGAATAGGGGGAGACAATGGAATTCTGACGATTGTGACGTTTATGTTGCAAAATACGTAGATTTCTTTTTGCACCGGATAAACAGCATGAAGGAACCGAGGTGGACTCCAAACGAGGCTTATAACTTTAGATTTAGAATAACACATGAGCTGAGGATGTGCAAAAGTAGGGACATTCCTTAAAAATATCTTTATATCGACCAAACTTTAGATTCAGATTCAAATGAAGAGTAATGAATGTATATTTGACTAACTTTCGTAATACGTTGAATGTTTTTATTAACTCGGGTGAATAGTTTCAAAATAATTCAATCGGTTCTAAGCATTGTGTATGTTAATTTTAAATCTTATTATGGTATCGTTGGTTAAATTGTATTGCAATAGGTTTCATTAGTTGAATATATATTATAGTGTTCAGTTTGTATTGTAGCGTGTTTCATTGGTTTAGTTTTATTCAGTTTATCTATCAATTTGTTTATCTAGTAGCATAAGAAAAATCGGGATATATATGTTGCTGAAAATGAAATGTTTGTGCATGTTCCAGTGAATGTCTTGCTTATTTTGTTTTTCTGCCTTAATTTTTATATACAACTTGAAAAAATTTAAAAAGTTCTAGCGGATAACGTATGTTAATTTTCAATCTGGGTCCTTTATTTATGGATTGAAAGGTGTAGATGCTATATGTCATTTTCTGTTTCATAACAAATAGATGCTATGGATCATTGCTCATATATATATATATATAATCTTGCGCTTCAAAGTTTTAATTTGGCAAATGTTGAGAACAAAATTAATTCTTCGAAAATTCAGAAAAAGGAAAAATTAAATTTAGTAAACCAAGTACAAAAAAATTAGGATTTAGTTAGGGTTGAATTTTACCCATAAGGTTCTGGGTTTGGAGTCTACTTTTTGAGAATTATTATTTCTACAAGGAAAAACAATGATATATCTATAAAATCTCTCATATGAAGGTGAAATCTATTCGCTATTTATGTGAGAAGAACATTACAAAAATATTAATTTTTTTTTGTTGAAAATATCAATTTCCAATTTATAATGAGTGGTATCAATAAACAGTATTATACTGATAGGGTGATAAACAATTGGGATCACAATTGCTTTCTAAGGATTTCATTACCTATCAAATGGGCAATGGTTGTTGTGGACCAATTTGAAAATTAATGAGTCACTCGGGACCACCTCATGGGCCTCAGAGCCCAAAGCTGCTGGTCAAGAATTGGAACAATGTGCCACTTACACACAGCTTAGGCCCCACTCCTGTCTAGGATGATGCGCAATGAGTTCAATTGGGCCAGTTAACTCCATCTTTAGGTTGTGGGCTTGAAATTGTAGAGAGATGTGGTGTTTGGTTGTATCTTAATACAATTTAATGGTCAACCTCTTAATGTTTCTTAAGAATTCACATTTTTATATTAAGAGGTTCTCTAAATAGTTTAGACTCGTATTTGTATCTTAACTATTCAGAGGAGCTCTTAATAAAAATATGTGAGTTCTTAAGAAACATTAAGAGGTGAACTGTTAATATGCATTAGGATACAATTAAACATTTTTAGAGACCCTCTAAACAGTTATTCAAAGTCCTTACAAAAAAAAAAGGATCTTAATACGTGCACAAATAAATCAAAAAGTTTCTTTTAAAAAATTTATAAACGATTTTGGTATTATTACCCTCAAAGTAATAAATTGTTAATTTAATACTATGACACGGTAATATAATTATGATAGTAAATTTGAGATTATTATGTCACTTTTACTAGTATCAATGAAAAGGCAAATTAACTTTTTTAAATGGTAAATGAGACTTTTTCGTTAAACAGAATGTTACTGAATTACTTGAGTAATCATATAGGCGTTGATGGCAAACAGATTGCCAACAGGAAAATCAATCTGATATCCTGGCTTAGTAGCTGCAGTATAATGGAATGATGTCGTAACAAACAAAAAGGAACTAATCATGACATATTAAAATTATCAGTTTAATTTCAAATTAAAAGTATTTTAGAAAAATAGTGTGGTGGATGCTAAAGCCCAAAGGTATCTATAAGTGGGTCAAAAAATAAATCCGCTGTAACGACGGGATTTTTTCGTCATTATAGCGTAGAAAATTGTTGTTATAGTTAATTATATCTAAGACGACAGTTTAAATCGTCACTTTATTTCAAAAAACTATCGCTATAACTCGGTTCTTCTTTGATTTATTTTTTTTAGTTCGTTGAATTTTTTTTTTATATATATACATATATATCGTCTATGATTATACATCTTATAGCATTGTCTTGTAGATAAAGAAAAAATAAATTGAGATGTGCGCTAATTTATAACCAAATTAATTGATGTCAAAAGACACTGTTTGGATTAAACTAAACTAAAAAAAATGATAAAGAGAAAGATTGTGAGCCTGACTTAATTTGATTTTTCCTCACAGACCTATTAATTTCATCATATCCAAATTTTTATACCTTTCTTGTCTAATATATATGGGGAAAAGGTATTTACTATCATATTTCCCTCTCTCCTTGGGGTAAGATATTAGACTGTCTGAAATTAATTGGTCCATTTCAGGTTAATTAGACCTCAATTTGTTATCACCCCTTCCTTGTTATCATGTTTGTCACAAATTTTTGATAATTTTTTATTAATGTGTATTTGTCATTGACATAATACGTATATAATTTTGAAAATAATTTGAATCATAATCATATTTATAATTGTATAATATATTAAACAGAAACAAAATAAACAAGAGTCGTGAATGAACACTATATATTCTAGCATAATTAAAGGAAATTTAATTACTTTTATTATTTAGTGATTGAAAATTACAAATTAATTGTCAAGAAAAAAACTTTTTATATTTGTCCTCCATGATTTAGGAAAAATAAATTATATTATTAAATGTAATAAAAACTGTTCACTTAACTCATTAGCACTTGAATTAACACATTAATTAGCAGTGGATTAGCGATGATAATAAGATAATTGGCAATTTTATTTTTATATATATGGAATTATTATGGAACTTGAGTTTTAACTGCAGGATGGAGGTTCTATATATACCATTAGCGGACCAAGTCAGTAAGTAGTGCAATCATTGCCTGTAAAATCAAGGGCAAACCTAGTAAGTGTGCAAAAAATGAAAATTAAAAACACAGACTGCAAGAAGCCAAATACCATATAATACAACCTTTCAGATTTATGAAACATACAAATGATACAAAAAAACAAGGAGTCACTTTTTCCTTATGCCTATTTTACCCTCCTTGCGTCTGACACATAATATGGAATAGTTTAGCCACAGAAAAACCTAGAACTAACCCTAGCTTAACCCTACCTGCCAGAAACCTAAAACTTGAGAGTGATGTCACTTCCGTTGCTCTCTTCTGCTTCTGGTGTAACCCCTTTTCTCTCTCCTCCATTTTCTTGACCGCCGCTGTCAGCCTTCCAGCTACTGCTCTCAGACTTGCCGTCATCTATGGTCTCGGAACGGTCGCCGGTGTTACCTCTGATGTCAGACTCCGGCGAGCTGTTGGTCTGCGGGGAGGGCTCGTACATGTGGAGTTGGTGGTGTAGGGTGTGATGGTGCAACTGGTACGTACCTAAATGGGCTTGTGGTTGTGGTTGTGGTGAAAAGTATTCTTGGGGAAGTGGGTAGTGTGGAGAAGCTACATGATGAGTTGCAGCGTGTCCACCGAAGAGGGTGGGTGCACCACCGTGGTGGGCGGCGGCATACTCTTGTGGGACCCATATACCTCCTAAAACCACCAGCTGAGGTGTTGGAGCACCTGCAGCTTGTGGGCTTGGACACGGTCTTCTTGTGTGAAGTCTATACTTCTGCATATATACATAAAGAGGAAAGATTATGCACACACATATATATATATATATATATATATATATATATATATATATAAATTAAGCTTCTAGCAGTGTTTGTTATAATTGGTACTATCACGTACGAGAATATGCACAGTGTTCTGTCCTCCAGTTTGGACAGCTTTCATGCATGTCTGCATGCATATATATATAAAGAGAGAGAGAGAGATACAGTATGTAGGTACCTGCAAATGGCTTTTAACTTCATCATTAGTCAAGCCATCAACCTTCATCAACTCCCTGATTTGTTTTGGGGTGGCTACTGCAATCATTACCCACAAAAGATTAATTACCCGGATTCTACTATATGTTATAATAATAATGAAAAATATGGAGTAATTAATAGGAAATGATAGTTTTTTTTAATAATAAAAAAATTAATTTTCTTCCATCTTCTTTCTTTACCTTGGGAACCACCTAACGTCTGAAGAGCATTTACAAAGCGTCGGTGCAAGTCCGGCGACCAACACCGCCTCGCCTTCCTATGAGTTTGAGAATTTATGTTTGTACCAACAGTACCGGTGGTGGTGGTAGTTTGTGAATCTACCGGAACACTTGCTTCTTTTCCTAGCTCTATTCCCACTCCAACACTGACACCTTTACTAGGATTCTCTACTCTCGAACATGACATTCCATTATCAGTACTTTCTGTACATTTCTTAACCCGAGTCTCTAATTTATCAGCTGAACCAAGTGCCAATTCAGGAATAGGGCTTAACGGGCTAGGACAAGAGGGATTTCTTTCTTTCGAGAACGGATTAAAAGCTCCACCGTTCCTCTGTTTGGCATCTAAACTTAGCTTGGGACTAACAATGAAACCGATATCGGTTTGCTTAGGAAATTGTTGTTTGGTTCCATCATTTGTTTGGCTCCAAAGTTGGGCAGATGTCATCCAATTAGCCTTATCAGACATGATGTTTGATGTCTTTTCTGATCTGTTGGAGCTTGAATTCGATTGCCGAAGTGGTATGAATTCTTCAAGAATTGGTTGTGTCCCTTGATTTGCCCGGTATGTTTGCAGTTGCTGCCTTGAACTCTCCACGGCTGATGATTAAACCCATACAGATTAAATATTTTGTTAATTAATTTTTCTACTTCATAATTAATGAGCTGAATAATTATATATATAAATGTCTGTGCGCGCGCGCGAATAGTAAATACTAGCTAACTGGAAATTAAAAGATTGATAATAAAAATTTATAATTTGGAAATGCTGCTTTTTTTCATCAATATACCGTTAATTTAGAATGATAGATAGCTTCACTAGCTAGAACTCTAAATACTGAGAAGTTATAATCTAAAAGAAATAAAGCTATAGGCGCAAAGAAAAGATATCTCTTGGTTCTGTTAATGTCAAAAATTAAAATAAAAATATCTATACATAAGATTACAAAAGCTAGGCACTATTGCAAAGAACATGAATATCCACTGTTAACAAAGTAAAATATGTCTTTTGAATCTCGACAATATTTAGGTTGATGATTCAAGAATCGAGAGAAGATAATTAAAATCATGGGAAAATAATGAAACCAAAAAGGAATATATACATAAAAATTAAGTACCATTGGTGAGAAGTTGCATGCAAAGGGGAAGTTCTCGCTTGAAGGCATCAATCTTGAGGCGTTCTTGTTCAAGACGAGAAAGAAAATCTTCAAGCTTTTGAGTTTGGTCAGTAATATTAAAATTCTCTTCTCCAAATGATTTAAGGGGCATAGAATAGCTGTTGTGGGGTTTGCAATCAAGGGTTAGTTGATCCGAGGGAGAAGCCATCATATCTATCTATCTATCTATCTATATATTACAACAGTGGTGATAAATAAATAAATAGTCTTTATAGCTAGTCTAATAACGAATGGGGTGTGATGTTATATAATATGCTGGAACAATTAAAGAAGAGCAAACAAATTAAGGTGGTGGTGACTGGTGGCCTCTTTTCTTTCTTTCTTTCTTTCCAGGTTAAATTAAAACTCAAGAGAAAAGAGAAAGAGAAGGGTTTAATGTTGTTTGTGAACACAAGGAGGATCGAGTGGGGTGATCATCTTCTTTTAGGGTTGAGTTCGAGGGAGAATAAAGCAGGGTTTTGGAGATTGAATGAGAAAGAAAAGATAAAGTAGTACATATTATTTACTGGCCAAGTGAGTGATAAAGAAGGATATATGTAACTTCTTGCAAAGAGAAAGCCAAAAGCTAAATTAAAATGTGTGAAGAAGGAATCAATCTAGAGAGAGAGAAGGTTTCTGACTCTTGAGGAGGCTCATGTGCTTTTAAAGGCGAGTTTTGTTTCAGAACCTTTGGGGGCTTAATTAATTTGGGGAATTGGCCTGTGTAGTCTTTGTACGAATTCAAACTCACAAATTAATATAAAAGATGATTCTTCTTATTCTTCCTATTCTACTTTTTTTTATTTACTTTTACCCTTTATATTACTATATGTTATTCATTTTTTTATACCTCCACATTCATTTATATATAGTGTATGTGTGTGTGTGTCCATATTCTTAAAATCTTGTGATAAAAAGCTTCATTTGGCTTAATGGGTATCTTACAAAAACACTCTTTAATTACCTATCTGATATATTGTATATAATATTAATGCATGTACACTTGTCATGCATCATAATGTCTAAAACTAGAAATTATCTTGCTGAGGTGATGAGGTAATCACATTTTGTATACCTTTAGAGTAGTTTTAATAAAATTTCTTTTTGCTATTAAAAAAACACATCAAATAATATTAATTGTGCACCATATATGCATTGCAAATTTGACACATGAGAAAAAGTTGTGATAAATAAGTTTAAAAAAAACTTGTGTTTAGATGGATTCAACAATGGCTGTGGTGATTGGTTTTATATGTTTTAGTTTAATTAACGGGACACGTGTATGGTTTAGTGGTGCTTCAGGGTGTCCTTAACAAAGTAAAGTAATTCTATATTACTTATTTAAAAATGTAATAAATGGTCCGAATATGGTTATTTAACACATAGGGGGAATATCCTCTATTATAGCGATGAATAATATATAGCGGCAGATTAAATTCTCGTCCGATCTGTCGTTAAAGGAGGGTGAACAAGGTATGTTAGATAAATGGTGAACTTAAGATCCGGATCGAATATATATATATATATATATATATATATATATATATATATATATATATATATATGGGTCTCCATCCACAGCAACCGGTTGTTGGGGAGCAACCCCTTTTATCCAGCCGTAACAGCTTGTACCGGCCTTAGAATTTTTTTTTTATAAGCCAGTACAAGCTGTTACGGCTGGATAAAAGGGGTTGCTCCCCAACAACCAGTTGCTGTGGATGAAACCCCTATATATATATAGAGAGAGAGAGTCCGGATCCAGTCCGGACTCCCGTATTTTGTTAAAATGCGAACTTTTTTTAGAACTAAAAAAAATAGTTATGAAACTGAAATTTTTACATAATACAGTGTTTTGGTGTGATTTGAATACATATAACAAAACATGTCTGGACTGTATTATGTAAAAATTCCAGTTCCACAATTTATTTTAGTTGTTCTAAAAAAGCAAAATAAAAAATAAAAATTTGGGTCCGCATTTTACTCCAGTCCGAACTCCCGGACTGGATCAATTTTTTTTGTTAGCATTTTAGGTATATGAGAGAGGACATATTCAGATGGTGTCTAGTATCAAACCATCATGCAACTTTCTTTCTGGTTTCAAAAGTTGCATAATTAATTAATTGTTCTACAATTATGTGCAATGTGTGAGAGAATATATATATATATATATATATATATATATATATATATATATATATATATATATATAGCAATGATCAAGTGCATACCTCTTATCTTACTCACCCGTGCTCACCCCCTTTAGGCGACGGTTTCGGTCATACAACCGTCGTCTATACTTTTAGTGACGGACAACATATAGCGTCGCTAAAAGTATAGACGACGGTTGTATGACCGAAACCGTCGCCTAAAGGGGGGTGAGCACGGGTGAGTAAGATAAGGGGTATGCACTAGATCCGGACCATATATATATATATATATATATATATATATATATATATATATATATATATATATATATATATATATATATATATATATATATATATGGGGAACGATCCATAGCATCTATATGCTATGGGATAAAAAGTGGCATATAATCTCTAAACCACACGTTTTATAGATGAATGGCTGCGATCAGATTTGTGAACCCACCGTCCGCTAGTAATACTAGCGGACGTTTAAAGTATAATTACTGGACGATTAAGCCCCTCCAAATATGGACCAATAGACCAAATATTGCAGTAAGTACAGTGTCCGCTAGTATTACTAGCGGATAGAAGACAGTAGGTGAACAAGTAGAAGGGATGTTTATTTGTTATCAAGGGGAATTATTCATAGCTGATCAAATGAATACTCTTTAGTTAATGGACCTTATGACTGACCCCATCATAAATATGGATGATGAGAAGAAAACTATTAACATGATTTCCGAGTTATTCACTTCGGGAAGTTTGAGGCAGTGAGTCTCTTTTTCTATCTGTTCATTCATCTTGTCACTTTTTCTCTTATACAACTTTAGTTTATTTTTCCTTTGACATTTAGGTACCGTAAGAAGCATAAGAGTGTTGATACAAAGGCCATCAACAACTGGGCTAAACAGATCCTCCGAGGTCTTGACTGCATCCATAGTCAAAACCCTCCTATAATTCATAGAGATTTGAAATGTGATAATATTTTTGTTAATGGAAATCAAGGAGAAGTCAAAATCGGAGATCTGGGATTTGCAACGATATTGCAGCAGCCTACCGCCCACAGTGTTATTGGTAATTGTGTAACTTTAATCAAAACTCAATTATCACTACTCAATCGGACCATTTTAATCAATATTTCATAATATTTATTGCACAGGTACTCCTGAATTCATGGCTCCCGAGCTTTATGAAGAGGAATATAATGAGCTTGTTGACGTATATTTTTTCGACTTGTGCATATTAGAGTTGATTACATGTGAATACCCGTATAGTGAATGCAAAAATCAAGAAACAACTCTTAAGATAAACTTAAGAGTTGATTACATTTGTTCTGATTTAGGGTATAAAGCCAGCTGGCCTTGGTAAAGTGAAGGATCCACAAGCAAAGCAGTTTATAGAGAAGTGTTTGGTTCCGGCATCGCAGAGGTTATCTGCAGCAGAGCTCTTGCAAGACCCATTCATTTCACCTGAAAACTCGACAACCTTGCCAAAGCTTTATCCTCTTTCCATGGATGTAGACACTAACTACTACAAGCAGTCGAGTAGCATCTGTACAAAAAATCCGATTGAAACTCCTCTTGTTTTATCTGTGGACTTTAAGAGGTTCAATGGGAGAAATGAATTCATATTACGAGGAGAGAAAAATGATGACAGTAGATGAACAAGTATGGCTCTGTGCTGTATTATCTTTTATCCGCTAGTATTACTAGCGGATGATTCACCTACTGTCTTCGAACCATGATATTTTGGCTGGATAATTTCACTCACGAGGGGCATAATGGTCCGGAATTTTTACTAATTACATCCGCTAGTAATACTAGCGGACGGGGAGTTGTTATTTCAAATCGCAGCCTTTCATTAATAAAACGGACGGATTAGGATCTATATGCCACTTTTTATCCCATAGCATATAGATGCTATGGATCGCTCCCCTATATATATATATATATATATATATATATATATATATATATATATATATATATATATATATATAGCCCGGATCAAGTGCATACTCCTTATCTTACTCACTCATGCTTACCCCTTTTAGGCTACGGTTTCGGTCATACAACCGTCGTCTATACTTTTAGCGACGCTATATGTTGTCCGTTGCTAAAAGTATAGACAACGGTTGTATGACTGAAACCGTCGTCTAAAGGAGGGTAAGCACGGATAAATAAGATAAAGGGTATGCACTTTATCCGGACCGTATATATATATATATATATATATATATATATATAAAGAGAAAGAATAGAGAATATCTAATCTTGAAAACGAGACATTCATTTTAAAGAATAAAATATTTGTCTCTAATTCTACGGCTCTAAATTAAGGGAACATACAAAGCCACGAAATCTAAAAAGGAGAAAACAAACCATTTCTCTCTCTCTTGGTAGATGAATAATAAAGAAGCTTAAGGGATGGGGAGAATCTTCTTCTGCTACCCAACTTTAGTGAAGTGGGTAGGAAGGTAAGAAGATTCTCTAGCTCTACATGCATTTTGAGAGGAGTTTTTTTATTTAGGGTTTCGTTCCTATTCAAAAGTTCGGATGTGGGTCAGGATCCAACATGACCAAAACCCGTTTGAAGACCAAAATTCCAAACCCTAGATCGATCACATTCCTCTTTCTATCTATTGAATAATTATTTTTAGTATATACTATGTGTTTATTGTATTATATATGTCTCTATATAGACACAGACAATTTGTGCCTATATGTATATGTAGTATATACATCTTGTATAGTGATTTATTCTAGGAGAAATGTTGATTAATTAAATCTTCATAATATTCAATCCATCCATGTGCCATAATTTCAGTGGGGAAATTTAATTATTTGTTTCTGTTTTGTTGTTTTTGATCATTGGAATATTCAACTAGCTAGGTAAAATAAAGTTCCGGCTAAATAACACGACTTCTGTCTTTTCAGGTTGTCACTCACTTTTAAAATTATTTTTAAAATGATTTTTTTTCAATTAAATCTTTAAAGTGACATTTTGTGTCAGTTCCGTTAATTTTCTTAAATATATTTGAAATTCACCTAAAAATCGACCCGACCCATTTTATTAAGGGTAATTATGTCTTTACAATTATTATATACATATTATTAACATTAAATATACAAATTAAAAATTAAATCAATTGAAATTAATTAAACTAATTAAAAATTAAAAGTTAGTTGTGCCTTTACTCCTTTTCCAAATCGAGGACCTGAACTTTGAATTTCAATTTCATCACAACCTTGTGGATCAATGGATAATTTAGTCCTCATTCACTCCTTTTTCTCTCTCTGCTCTTCACCACCACCACATCTTCCTTTGCCAACAAAGATCCTAACAACTCATTACTCATGAACCCAAAGCAATAAAAACATTAAAACACCCACAAACTATTCTGCAATCATCCACCATGCATCTTCGATTTGGATTAAAAAAGAAAAGAAAAGAGAAGAATAAGAAGTATTAACTTGTTGTGAAAACCACCAACAGATTTCGCCAATAACAACAAACTAATATTTGTATTACATACTATGGGTATGTAATTAAGAAAAAAAAATATTTTAAATAAAAATCATAAAATATAAGGAAAGAATAAAAGACAGATTTTAAAGTTTAATTAACGGTGAGAGAAAAAAAAAGAATTAATATTTGAAATAAAATTATGACACAAATTTGTTTTTTTTTCTCCCCATTTATATATAGAGATCGAGCTGAGTATTATAATAAGTATGTCAATGAGATATATACGTGTCACTGTTCTGAATTCTAGATATAAAGACGCTTTGTAGTTAAGAAATTACTAATGCACTCCAAAAGAGGAGAGAGTGGTGTAAAAGTATATATATATATATATATTTATGCATGTGTGTATGTGTATGAAGTAGATAGAATTAACGTACGTAGGTGGTAGCATGGGTAAATAATGAGTGGAATCAACTCATTTGCCTGCAGTGCCGTAGTTTAATTTGTTCATTTTAATTGCATCGAATATAATTCCCTTGGGAAGATGATGGATATATGGGGAGATATTACAAGTTGATCGCTTTCTAGTTTCACTCTTCTCGTATAAGACTCCAACCCTCGCCTTTAATTTCTTCAGATTCCTTTATCCCTCTCTTTATCTATATCTCTCTCTCTATATATATATACATACATACATACATACATACATATGCACACCCACACAATTTTCTCTCTCTCTCTGGCTATATATATGTGTGTGTGTGTGTGTGTGTGTGTGTGTATGGTTTGTATTGCACCGGAAAGATTTTTTGGTGACAGGTTCGGTGATATTCTCCATATCGTCCTGAATATCCCTTCTGTCGCTGCTGCCCAAAAATATACAGTAAATGAATATTCCCTCCTAATTAGTACAATACTAGCCCTATTAATATATGCCCTAATTTAATTTGTTGAATTTCATTTAAAATTCATTTTCACAATCGAACACTTATATCTGAATATTATTTAGTGGTGTATTTTAACTCGGAACTTATTACTATCAATAATATCAATGGTGCTCCGAACATTTATAATCTAAAACCCAGACACAATGAATGGTCTGAGTATTTCGAGTACCAAAACACTCCTCTAATGATATATAGTGATTGATTATAACAATCATGTATAATTATACTTTGACACATTATTTTATAATTATTATTTTTTTGTCACCGTAGCATTAATCTGCACTTTTTGAATTACATATAACAGCATAATGGTTATATTTTGGTAGAGCGGAGGTAGTATTATTGTAAACAAGAAAATGGCACGACAATTCGGTATGTATGTACATGTACATGTATATGTGTAGTGTAGTAGGCATCATTAAAATATAAAAGAATAACAAAGTGAAAGAAAAGGAGGGAATGGTAATGTAAGAATAATTATTTAATTTGCTTTGGGAAAGGGAATAAAGATACTCAGAATATATAATTGACAAACAAACAACAGCATTACAGAAATGTTACTAGATTTTATTCTTCTTTATTCAATCCAATTCCTCCCTCCCTCCCTCCCTCCCTCCCTCCCTCCCTCCCTCCCTCCCTATTTGATTAAAATTAATTAATTAATTAATTTTATCCTCAAAATATATTTCTGTTCAATTCAATTCAAATGCTAAAGTGAGTTAAAAAGGATGGCCTTTAGTTTAGTTAGTTTGCATTAACATGAAATATTCTATTCTTATTAGCTTTACGGAAAGCCAATGACAGCCAATGGAGTAGGTAAGTTTTTTATTTCCTACCAAATTTTTAAAAATCCTATAGAAGTTTGACTTGAGAGAATTAAGTATATATAATATATGTATTGAAAGCATCCAGCCATTGAAGCCCAAAAGCTAAAAGCTTCTTGATAAATCAAAGATTGCAGTTTTTGTGTTCGTGGAGATAGGAATTTTAGTCAAGCTTCGGTCTTATGTTATCAATTTTTTGATTTAACACTACAAATTTTTCTAATTAAAAAAATTGATAAGACAATTCCTAAAGTTAATTTTTTTTTAAAAATTTAATCCCTAATTAAAAAAATTAATAAGTCAATCCCCAAAGTGGAAAAAATTAAAAATTTAGTCTTCTAATTAAAAAAAATGAGAAGATAATCGTGAAAATAAAAAAAATAATCTGGATATTAATCCACATTTAGGTCTTTATTAAATGAGTTGTTTTCTATACGTGCGTGTACACACACTCATATTCATTTACCTATCCTTTTACTCGTATTTCAAAATTAAATATATGTACATCATCATCATCTTTTATTTATTCTAAATTTATAAATATATTTTAGTTTTTAAACTATAAATACTGAGATGAAATTTTTTACTATCATTCAACTACTAGTATTTCTAACTAATATAAGCTATAAGTTTGATTGCCAAAAATAAATTTCTCACATGTATTTCTAGTATTAGAAAAGACAAAATAATTCACAGCATGTCTCAAAAAAAATTTAATTTTTCTTATCTGGCAAGTTCTAATTCTTTCTGAAAAATACTTTTTGTTATGTTGAAGCCCATTGTCTGGACCAGGTAAATTCTGGTAGGATGACATTACGGGCCTTGGGCTTTGGGCTTGACAGTAAACAGAAAACCAAACAGCCTTTCTTGAATTCGTTATTGGTAGGGTAGTGGATGAATAGTTTGATTTTTCTTACTTTTCTATTTTTTGTTTAATAAAAAAATATATAACTTTAGTTTTTTTTAATTTTTGCATTTGCCGGGAGTCGAACCCGGGTCTATTTCTTGGAAAGCAATTATCCTAACCGTTGGACTACAAACGCCGGAACGAAGCCTTAAGATTTTGTTATGAGTATAGTAATTTTATTTATCCAATGAAACAGTAATTCTACCCGTTGCATAATGCATTTGTTAAGATCCTTACAAAATTATTGTTTATCCATATATTCACCATGAGGTTCACACAGTCCCATCAGAAACACAATTTTTAAATAGTTTTTTCCGAAAAGTATATTTTTAAATATTTTTTCCGAAAAGTATACAGTAATGCATGTTTGGTGGAATAGTAAGGGGCGGATGTGTTTATAAAAAAAAATTAATTTATTTTATTCATTCTCCTAATCTGTCCCACCTCTTTAATTTATTTAAATAGTTTTCTTGATATTTGTCACAACTGTTAATAAAATGATTTGCCTATGCAAGACACTATCATCTAATTTCTCTGGTGGAATATTAATTTATTTGGGGCAATAATTTTTTATTATTATTTTAATTCTCCGGGCTTGTTCATCTTGTTGACTAACAAACGTTTCATGGAATAGGCAAATCCATATTTATTAGGCAAACCCATATTTATTACTCCGTATTATATTAGTCTCCAATACTACAATGCATTATCTGCTGAATATTATAATTTATAAATCGATCAGTCCCAGTGACTAGACTTGGTAACTAATTATAATTTATAATTAAATAAATTATATTTATAAATGTATAAATATAACAAATAAATTATAAATGTAATTTATAATTTAATTATAATTTATAATTAAATAAATTACTGCACTGTGACTAGAGAGGCAAGTAGAAAAGAGATGTGAACCCCAGTGATCCTTTCTTTATATTTATTTTATCCAAAGTTCCAAACTCTTCTGACAAGTATGGATGCAGAATTTTGTTGAGGAGGTCATGGAACTGATAGAGCTAACACCATTGAGAGATGCATTGGTTGGATCACTAAATGTGGATGGGTTATCAATTGAGGAGCGAAAAAGGTTGACCATTGCAGTTGAGCTAGTTGCAAACCCCTCAATTATATTCATGGATGAACAAACCTCGGTTCTTAATGCTAGAGACACAGGATGAACTGTTGTATGCACAATCCACCAGCCAAGTATTGATATTTTTGATGAGGTAAAAGAGTGTTAAAGTCCTTACATGACCTGAGTTATCTTTCATGCTAATGATCTTATGTTTTGCAATTATATCTCTTCCTATTGAGTCAAGAAGGTGAAGAAATATATGTGGTCCTTTGGGGAACCAGTCTGGCCATATGATCAAGTACTTTGACGTAAGCCCAACAACACCACCATGTTTGGTCGCTTTTATTCATTTCACGTCTTTTAACACTGACAATCTCTTCATTTTATGTCTGGTCCTCTGTGTTTTCTTCATTTTGGTGATTTGAAGGAAATCGAAGGAGATAGTAGGATTAAAGATGGTTATAACCCAGCAAAATGGAATGGGTTATAGAACGAACAGACAACAGGAGCACAAGAAGAGCTTCTAGGTGTTAAGTTTGCCAACATATACAAGAAATCGGATCTTTTTTGGGTTTTTATCTAAGAAGACGTATTATAGTATTGTTAAAGCTCAGAAAGTTTTAGTATTAAATTCTTCAATATTAACAGCTCACACCTTCAAGAAATCATTGCAGGCAGAACAAAATTTTGATCATGGAGTTAAGCTCACCTCAACCTGATTCAAAAGATCTTCAGTTTCTGATATGTTAATTTGGAGAGAGAAAGAATGAGACGAAGACGAAGAAAGAGAACAATAATTAATTTTCTAGTGTCCTTTATTGGGTTTCATGTCGCTGTATTTATAGCCAAAACAGCACATGGGTGCACAACGTGCAGCAACTAAAATAGAGAAAAACACAGTAAACAAAGTAGTAGCTAAAAAATAGGAACAAATAGAAGTAGATTAGGTAAACAGAAACTACTTTTGCTAAATAACAGGAACTGCAGCTGGACTTCTTCAACAGGTGCTTGCTATGCAGCTTCTAGGTGAGGGTAAGATAGAGTACGTAACAGTCCCCCCACTCAAATGGTCCTTGTCCTCAAGGACAGAAATTGGGGTAAGCTCTTCGGAATCGCCATTCAGTTACCCAGGTAGCGTCCTCGACTGGGGTGCCGATCCATTTGATCAAAACCTCGGATTTCGGCCGGTATTGTCCTTTTTTTACCAAAATGGATTCTGGTTGAGGGAGAATAGTAGAATCATCTGTTACTGGGGGAAGAACTTGGGAGGTGGGAGAAATAGGGCCCAAGTGTTTACGCAATAGACTAACATGGAAGGTGTCATGGATGGCAACTCTAGCTTGTAGGCCATAGGTCTGACCCGCTCAAGCACTCTGTAGGGTCCATAGAAGTGAGGAGAAAGCTTCAAAGACCCACGAAATGCAACAGAAGTCTGGCAGTAAGGTTGGAGTTTGAGGTAGACATAGTCCCCTATATTAAACGAAACCTCACGCCTATGCTGATTAGCCTGGGTCATCATTCGTTCCTGAGCTAGTCGCAGATTGCGCCGAAGTTCCCTTAGAATTTGATCCCTATCTTGGAGATATTCATCCACAGCCTGTACTCTGGCCGTTCCCGGAATGTATGTCAATGGGTTTGGTGGCGGTTTGCCGTAGACAGCCTCGAAGGGGGTGATCTTTGTCGCAGAGTGGATAGAGGTGTTATAGCTAAATTCTGCCCATGGTATCCATTCTACCCACTTCTTCGGCTGGGATCCTGCAAAACATCGAAGATATTGCTCTAATGTTCTGTTGACGACCTCCGATTGGCCATCAGTCTGAGGGTGGTAGCTGGAACTCATGCATAGTTTGGTTCCTTGGAGGCGAAACAATGCTTGCCAAAAACTGCTAGTAAAAACCTTATCGCGATCGCTTACTATAGAGACAAGTACACCATGTAGTCGCACCACATTGGTGACAAAGGCTTGGGCAACTGAGGCAGCAGAAAAGGGATGCTTCATTGGCACAAAATGTGCATATTTCGTGAGACGGTCCACTATCACCATGATGACAGAGTATCCATTGTGTGACGCCCCCAAAATAGGTATACATCACCTATTCCGAGTCGCCGAATACATGGTACAGAATATAAATACAATCTTAATTATACAACAAGAGAGCTGTGAGTTTAAATACAAATATTGTCTTCTAGACAATATCCATTCTCAGAATAAGTCCTCATTACATTTATTGTCACACTATTTAACAGAATAGTGAGGACTACTAGCTAATACTATCATCCGGACCATCACTCCGTTCCTGACTCGTCCCAGTTACGTTCTCATATCCTGAAGAGAACAGTGAAAGAAATGGTGAACTCAACTAGCCCAGTAAAAAATATTATGACTAAGATAATGCAGGATAAATTATCATTTGTGAGACCCCAGATTTTATGAATAAATATTTAATTTTCTCGAAATATTTTTTTATATTATGTTGTGAATTTGATATAATGTTATAGTTGTGGGTAATATTTATAAATTTTGTAAAGTATGTAAGTTGTTATATTATATTCGATTGGTCAGGGAATATTCTTTGTGTCGAAGAATATTCGTACGACGGCACAATCATTGGTGGATCCCACAACGGAATTATTTTCGGATTGAGAAAACGACAAAAATATTTTATGAAAATAATGACGGAAGTTTTACCGTTAATACTGTTGAACTACTCGGTAGTAAAAGAACAGTAATACGCGTGGTTGCATAGTAGCACACGGTATTGATTATTAATGCTTACGTGAGAAGTCACTCAGTTTTGTTCAATTATTGTTGTAGTAATTATTGCATAGTATCTCACGTTATTTGATTCAATTATTGTCGATATTTTATATATTATTAAATCAATAATTGAAATGATAGAGTTATTAATATTATAAATTGAAATATTAACTATGTCTAGAAGTTCTGCCAAGGAGAGGTTTGGTCACCTAATTGCGCGCCAATAGGGAGAAATCCTTATTGGAAAGCCCCCTCTTTCCTGGGAACGACCTGGTCGATTAATATTGTGAATTATAATAATAATGATAAATGTTATTAAAAATATTGAAAGGATTTTTACGAGGTAGTTGTTGTAAATTTGGCGTATTATTTAGGCCCCCATTTACCTATTTTTAACATTATTAGTAGAAAGTTATTTAAATATAATGGGACCCTGTGATTATGACATGTTGGGGGAGGGGAACATGTGGGTCCCACGGTATTGAAAATTGAATGGTTGGAAGTTTTTTTCAAAGTTGTCATTTTGGGTGGGGGGAATATTTGGTTTATACGGAGGGAGTATTATTATTATTATTATATATATATTATATATATATATATATATATATATATATAATATATTTTATTTAAAAGATTTTGCTTTAAATATGGACCGTCCGATTAAAAGTAAATCAATCTGGACAGTTCATAAATTAGTTACTATGCAGACAATTCTTCTATAAATAGAAGCTCATTCCTTCATTATTTTCTTACGAATTCACTGAACTCTAGAGAGAAAAAGTTATAGAGAGAAATAAGAAGAGAAGTCTGCTAACTTTCTTTTCCTTTATCCAGTTTCTTTTACGGTAAGGGATATTATTCTTTTGTATTCAAGAAGAGAACTTCTGTTATTCCATTTCTTTATTATTCTGTTGGAATAACATGTATACGCGGAATACCATATACTTGGTGATATTCTTTTATTATTCTGTCTTTATTATTTCGTTGGAACATCCTGTCTGTGCTTTACGCTGACCTGGTTCCGTCTTTATTATTCTGTCTTTATTATTCTGTTGAAATATCATGTCTGTGTGTTTTACACCGGACCTGGTTCCGTCTTTATTATTCTGTATTTATTATTCTGTTGGAATAACCTGTCTATGCGAAGTACCGCATGCATGGTGATTTATGTTATTATTTCATTCTTTATTATTCTGTTGGAACATCTTGTCGGTGTGATTTTCACCTGACCTGGTTCCGTTATTATTATTCTGTTGGAATAACCTGTCTATGCGAAGTACCGCATGCATGGTGATTTCTGTTGTTATTCCATTCCTTATTATTCTCAGTTGGTTAAAATTTTGACTTCTATACTCCATGAAATTAGTGAAATATCCTTGATATTTGTGTTTCATCCAGTATTTTTCATGAAAATATTCTTCTGAGTATTTTTGAATTTTACTCTACAAAGCAGTATCATGTTGACAATTTGGACGTTATTAGTTCCTGAATAACTTAATTCTTGAACTTGTTTTATTGAATTCTTATATCATTGTCATCATCCTCATGTTTATATTTTTTGAAAGTTATCTGTGGCATGTAGTGCATAGATGGACTTGGTATGATTATGACCAGAGATTATTCGGTGTAATCATGACCGTAATGTTACAAATGATGTGATAAAAGTCCTCATTGGCCCGTAGTGCATTGATGGACAGTTGTTGGCATGATCATGACCATTGATGAATACACAAATATCCTTGGCCCGTAGTGCATGGAATTTGTGGTCGTGACCCTAATGAATATCCTTGGCCGTAGTGCAGGTATGATGTGGATTATTTATTAAGCTGAGTCTCTGCTATAAAAGTGATGAAAAACCTTTTAAAACATAAAAGATAGTAGATTTTATTCTATACTTGACTCTTTTAATGGATTGCTTGTTCCGCTGCAGTTAAACTTGATGTCTATTGTATTTTATCAGTTTAACATTGTTGAGGACTAATGATAATTTATTCTGCATTATCTTAGTCATAATATTTCTTGTTGGGCTAGTTGAGCTCACCCTTTCTTTCACTGTTCTCTTCAAGAAATGAGAACGTAGCTGGGACGAGTCGGGGAACGGAGTGATGTTCTGGATGATAGTGTTAGCTAGTAGTCCTCACTATTCTGTTAAACAGTGTGACAATAAATATATTGAGGACTTATTCTGAGAGTGGATATTATCTAGAAGGCAATATTTGTATTAAAACTCACAGCATGTATTTTATCGTACTTTACACGACTGTAGTATAATTAAGTTGTATTTGAATTTTGTAGCATGTATTGGTGACTCAAGATGGGTGATGTATACTTATTTTGGGGTCGTCACATCATTAGCCTTCAACAATGTTAAACTTATAAAATATAATAGACAACAAGTTTAACTGCAGCGGAATAAGCAATCCATTAAAAGAGTCAAGTAGAGAATAAAATCTACTATCTTTTATGATTTAAAAAGTTTTTCCTCACATTTATCTCTGAGACTCAGCTTAATAAATAATCCACATCATCCCTGCACTACGGCCAAGGATATTCATTAGGGTCACGACCACAAATTATCCATGCACTACGGGCCAAGGATATTCGTGTATTCATCAATGGTCATGATCATGCCAACAACTGTCCATCAATGCACTACGGGCCAATGAGGACTTTTACCACATCATTTGTAACATTACGGTCATGATTATACCGAATAATCCCTAGTTATAATCATACCAAGTCCATCTATGCACTACAGGCCACAGATGACTTTAAAAAATATAAACATGGGAATGATGACAATGATATAAGAATTCAATAAAACAAGTTCAAGAATTAGTTTATCCAGGAACTAATAACGTCCAAATTGTCAACATGATACTTCTTTGTAGAGTAAAATTCAAGAATGCTTAGAAGAATATTTCCATGAAAAGATACTAGATGAAGTGCAAATATCAAGGATATTCCACTAATTTCATGGAGTATAGAAGTCAAAACTTTAACCAACTGAGTATAATAAATAATGGAATAACAAAAGAAATCACCATGCATGCGGTACTTCGCATAGACAGGTTATTCCAACAGAATAATAAGTAACGGAACCAGTTCCGGTGTTAAACACACAGACAGGATATTCCAACAGAATAATAAAGGCGGAACCAGGTTCGGTGTAAAACACACATACATGATATTTCAACCGAATAATAAAGAATGGAATAAAATAAGGATTTCACCAGGTATAGGGTTTGCCACGTATACAGGTTATGTATAGGGTATGCCGCGTATACAGGTTATTCCAACAGAATAATAAAGAATGGAATAACATAAGGATTTCACCAAGTATAGGGTATGCCGCGTATACAGGTTATGTATAGGGTATACCACATATATAGGTTATTCCAACAGAATAATAAAGAATGGAATAACAGAAGTTTTCTTCATGAATAAGAAAGAATAACACCTCTTACGGGTACAACAAATAATATCCATTACCGTAAAAGACACTGGATATCAAAGTAGTGAAGTAGCAGAATACTCTTCTTCTTTCTCTCTATAATTTCTCTCTCTAGAGTTTCAGTAAATTCCTAAAAAATAATAAAGGAATGAGCTTCTATTTATAGAAAAACTGAGTGTGGCTCTTGGCCTTAACGAATGGTCAAAATGACTCTTGGTAATATTGAAGAGATAACTACTCTTTGCGAAGGGGAAATTAACTCTTGGAACACTGAAGAGGCAAATAACTCTTAGAAAGCTGAAGGGACAAATAACTCTTGGAAAATCGAAAGAACAAGTTACTATTAAAACTCGTGAATAGTAACTCATGAATAGTAACTCCTGAATAGTAACTCGTGAATAGTAACTCCAACACGAAAAGTTTCCCGAATACTCGATTGAACAATATAACCTCCAGACATCAATTATCATCAGAATAGATGTCGATTTCTACTAACACAAATAATCCCAACATAATAAAACTATCAAATTCATCTTTAATCAACACAAACTTATTCATCATTAATATTATAACTCACAATATTTAGCAATCAGGTTGTTCCCAAGAAAGAGGGGGCTTTTCAATAAGGATTTCTCCCTATTGGCGCGCAATTAGGTGACCAAACCTCTCCTTGACAGAACTTCTAGACATTGTAAATATTGCAATTTAATAATATGAATAACTTTGTCGTCTCAATTATTGATTTAATAATATAACATATAATGCAGATGATACTGTGACAATAATTGAATCAATAATATGAGAGATATGATGCAACAATTACTGTAGCAATAATGCAGTATAACTGAGTGACTTATCACGTAAGTATCAATAATCAATACCGTGTGCTATTATGCAACCACGCGTATTACTGTACTTTTACTACCGGGTAGTTCAACAGTATTAACGGTTAAACCTCCGCCGTTATTTTCATAAAATATCTTTGTCGTTTTCTAACTACGACAGTACTTCTGTTGTGGGGTCCACCAATGATTGTACCGTCGTACGAATATTCTCCGACCAATCGAATATTTTATAACAACTTGCATAGTTTGCAAAATTTTCAAATACTACCCACAACTATAACACTATCTCAAATTCACACCATAATATTAAAAAATATTTCGAGAAATTTAAATCTTTATTTATAAAATATGGGGTCTCACAATTGGCTATGGGAAGGCCTTCTATAAAATTTATGGCAACATCTACCCATGATTGAGTAGGTATGGGAAGGGGTTGTAACAGTCCAGCAGGCTTCATACAGTCCGTTTTGTATTGCTGACACACCTCATAAGTCTTTAGGAAGTCCTTCACTGCTTGCCGCATCTTAGGCCATATAAAATTCTGGTTGATACGATGAAAGGTTTTACAGAACCCAAAATGGCCACCTATAGGGGAAGAGTGGATGTCTGTGAGGATTAGAGGAATTAAAGTAGAATTAGGACTCAAGAATACCTTGCCATTTCGGAGCCAAACACCATCTCGCAGAATCAATTTATGGACATCTCCCTGGATAACTAGGCTTGTATAAAAGGGGTCTTCGCGGACTTCTTGTTGGAGCTTCGTCCACCAGTCCGCATGTGGAATGGAGATGGATAAGAACTGGAGCTCACCCATTCGAGATAAGGAATCGGCAGCCTGGTTCTCAGGCCCTTTTTTATATTTAATGATGTAATCTTATCCCAACAGCATAGGTAACCAACGGGACTGGACATGAGTGGTGATGCGTTACTCCAACAGATACTTTAAGCTTTGGTGATCTGTTTTCACTATGAATCTCCTACCAAGAAAATAAGGGCACCATTTTCTAATGGCCTTGACTATTGTGAGCATCTATTTCTCGTATGTGGACAGTGCTAACGCAGACCCTTTTATAACTTCATTGAAATAGGCAATGGGTTGGTTTTGTTGTGTGAGAACAACTCCAAGTCCAACTCCACTAGCATCACATTCAATCATAAACTGTTGAGAGAAGTCTGGCAGGCGCAGGGTAGGTGGCTTGGTGAGGGCATGCTTTAGTTGGTGGAATGCCTCTTCTGTTTCACTACTCCATTGCAATTTGTCCTTGGTCAATAGCTTGGTTAGTGGGGCTGCAATGCTGCCAAAATGGCGAATAAATTTTCTATAGTAGTCGGCAAGCCCAAGGAAGCCTCGCACTCCTCAGGTCGTGGTGGGGGTTGACCAAGCCACCACTGCTTGCACTTTGTCAGGATCTACTAACACTCCTCTTTCAGTGATAATATACCCTAAATATTTGACCTACTGGACTCCAAAATAACATTTTGATTCCTTGTCAAATAACATCGTGAAAACAGCTCGTAAATAGGAGATGTGTTCTTCCCAATGTGAATAAACTAGTATGTCATCAAAGAATACCAAAATAAACCTGCGGAGGTATGGCCTGAAGAGGTTATTCATGAGACTCTGAAAAGTTGCTGGAGCATTGGTAAGTCCGAATGCCATGACTATGAACTCGTAATGCCCCTCGTGAGTTTGAAATGTTGTCTTATGAATATCTTCTCCCTGCACTCGAATCTGGTGGTACCCCGATCGTAGGTCCAATTTTGAATAAAACTTGGCACCATGAAGCTCGTCAAGTAGTTCATCAATTACGAGAGGGATACTTATCTTTCACCGTGATCTTATTGAGTGCCCGGTAGTCAACACAAAATCTCCAAGTTCCATCAACTTTTTTACCAATAAAACTGGAGAGGAAAAAGGACTGTTACTAGGTCGTATGAATCCTGTCTGTAGGAGCTCCTTGACCATCTTCTCAATTTCAGATTTTTGGTAGTACGGATATTGATAGGGTAGCACGCTTACTGGTTCTGTATCTGGTTAGAGCTGAATTCGGTGATCATGCAATCGGTTTGGAGGAATGTATATAGGAGTCTCAAAGACCTTAGAGAATTCCCCTAGAAGGTTCCTGATCTCTGGTGGGTGAGGTTGAACTGGGGACTTGGGTTCGGCCTGAACTATCTGAAGGAAGAACCCCGTTCCTTGCAGTCCTGCACAATCTTTATCATTCAGAACCTCGATATTGGCAACCTCTGCTGTATGGTAAAGTGTATGAAGGGTATGAGTGGTTCCCTTTACACGAAAGGACATAGTGAGGCGCTTATAATCCATTTCGATAGATCCAAGTGTCCCTAGCCATTGTACGCCCAAAACTACTTGGCAAACTGCCACAGGAAGAACATAATAATTAGCAGTGATAGGTATACCTTGGATAATGAGTGTGAACCCTTGACATTGGCCTATGCATTCGATTCGTTCCCTATTTGCAACCACCACTTGTATCTTCTTATCCCAGACAATCTGCAGGCCTAATCGAGAAGCAGTGTTTTGATCAATGAAGTTGTGGGTACTACCCCCGTCGAGTAGTACCATTAAGCTTTTGTTCTTCAATTTACCCAAAACTCGGAGGGTTTGAGGATGTTCAGCGCCAGCAATTGCATGAAAAGAGATTTAGGGTAGTAGTTCCCGAGTTTCTACTTCTTTAGGTGGTTCCTCTCTGTTTTCTTCCTCCATGTGTGGTGCATCTTCAATCATAAATAATTGGGGACGTTCGCACCGATGGCCCAATGAGTATTTTTCATCACAGTAATAGCATAAGCCTTTCTCTCGACGTTCCCGCGCTTCCTGGTTGGTGATTCATCAGAAAAGAGAAGGTGGTGTATTGGCTCCCATCCCTGAGCGTTGGTTAGGTGTTGGTCCTAGAATTCCGGTGGATGGATTATTGTTTCTTCGTGGCGGTAGGGGCCCTGGCTGAATTCTGTTGATAAGGGAAGGCCGTTGTTGGAGCTGGTTTCGCTCCTCCACCAATCGATCAACTCCAATGGTGTCTGCCAAGGTTTTAGGTTGCTTGATCTTGACATCCAGGCGGATATCATCTCGTAAGCCTGCAATGAAACACCTGGTCAAAAAGGTTTCTGGTAATTTATATACCTGATGCGAGAGTCGTTCAAAAGCCTCTTGATAAGCAGAAACTGTGGTAGTTTGCTTCAAACGTGACAAAGCTTCTGTTGGGTCTTCGAATTCGGTAGGACCAAAGCGAAGCAAGACTTCCTTGATGAGTTCTTCCCAGGTAAGTGGTCCCTGAAATTTCGTTTGCCAACGATGCCATTGTAGTGCGATGCCCTCCAAGTGAAAAGAGGCGAGTTGTTCCTGGTTATCAGCTCCAATGCCTTGGTATTCGAAGTACTGCTCAGCCTTATAGATCCATCCCATTGGATCTTCTCCATTGAACTTCAGAAACTGTAGCTTGAGTGAAGATGGTGGTGCATGGTTCTTGCTAGCTGCAGATTGTGTGATGTGTGGATGGTGAGAGGTTCCCTCCTGAACAATGGAATTACCCTATGGTGGACCAGTGTGGAAGTTTCTGATGGAGCGCAGGGTTTGTATTTCTGTCAAGACTGTCTGCAAAGTTGTATTCACTTGATCGAAGTTCGACTCATGACGTGCTAATGCTTCATTCACTTCATTACGGAATTCAGCGTTTGTTTTTCCACGAGTATCCATGAAAAAAAACTATGCTCTGATACCAAGATGATATATTGAATTTGGAGAGAGAGAAAGAATGAGACGGAGACAAAGAAAGAAAAAAGAAAGAGAACAATAATTAATTTTCTAGTGTTTTTTATTGGGTTTTATGTGGCTGTATTTATAGCCAAAACAGCACATGGGTGCACAACGTGCAACAACTAAAATAGAGGAAAACATAGTAAACAAAGTAGTAGCTAAAAAATAGGAACAAATAACAGTAGACTAGGTAAACAAAAACTACTTTTGCTAAAGAACAGGAACTGCAGCTGGACTTCTTCAACAGGTGCTTACTATGCAGCTTCTAGGTGAGGGTAAGATAGAGTACGTAACAGTTCCCTCTAAATACTCCCAGTCCTTTCTTACTCAATTCAAAGTTTACTTATGGAGACAACACAAGTCACATTGAAGAAATACAAAATACAACTTCATTCAGCTTCTATAAGGCCTTTTAGCAGGCTTCATGCTTCGAATAGTATTCATGGGGCTTGGTTCCAGAAGGTACACATATCCACTATTTCTACTCTTGTATATTTATAGGAGCAATAACTTTTCTTTCTAAGTATAAGATGATTAAAGTTTTGCATGAGAACAAATTAAACATGATGTATTTAATGGGATGTGTTCAATTGCACAGGCGTGAGTTCTATTTATTGATGCCATATTTAACATGACAGACTGACCTATTTATTCTTAAAGATAACTTCCTCGATCTGTCACGATACAGATTCTCTAGATCTAATATGTTAATTGTTGGAAATGGGTTTGAAATATTAAATATTAGAACATTTAGAGGCTCAATTTAATGTGGGACCGACACTCCGAAAATGTCAGTTCTTTGGACCAATGCGTTCTCTTTCGTAAGGAGTATAACTTGGTATATTTATATATTCAAATCCATTAAGAATTGAATGAGAAAATTGACTCCAAAGTCACCTACTTAAAATATTGTAAATTGCAAAAGTCCAACATAGGGAATTAGAGGGAAAAATGAAGAACATATATATGGGATGTTTGCTCAATGAGAAGGCCCCTAAGGGGCACCCCACTTTTGTGGAAGGGAGAGGACCTAGTCAAGACTTGGTTCAAACCCACACGCGCCGCCGGCATCCGGTCGATCGGGTTCGTGATATTTATTTTTTATGCAAAATTTGTTTAATAATTTTGATCACGATACTTCGTTGTTTTGACAAACCAACGGTAATATCTTGTCTTAACTGTCACAAACTATCTATAAATAAACTATGTGGGATTTCATTTATGTATAAATTTTATTTCCGTCCCCTTCTGTTTATGCAAGATATTCCCGTTTTGGTCTGTTCCTTCCCATTTCTGTAAAACAGAGTCCTGTTCCACAATCTGCAGTCCCCGTTCTGCAGTAGATTTTTCGTTCCCGTTGCAGCAATATTTTCCCGTTCTATTTCCGTTTCTACAATAAATTGTGCAGTAAGTTTCTTCATGCATGCATAATTATTATTCATTCAGTTCGGTACATAACATAAAGTTGTGTTCGTAATGTTCTTAATTTTGAAGTGCTTCTAATTAAGAACTGAAAATCTGTTTTATCTTGGAAAGCAATTATTCAATTAATCCTTAGCACCTGTGAGAGAATAAATTTGTTTTAAGGAGACTTTGTGAATTCAAAGGACTCGAATTTATTAATTTATATTTTTCTGTGTTATATATATATATATATATATATATATATATATATATATATATATATATATATAGGGTCTCCATCCACAGCAACCGGTTGTTGGGGAGCAACCCCTTTTATCCAGCCGTAACAGCTTGTACCGGCCTTAGAATTTTTTTTTTATAAGCTGGTACAAGCTGTTACGGCTGGATAAAAGGGGTTGCTCCCCAACAACCGGTTGCTGTGGATGGAACCCCATATATATATATATATATATATATATATATATATATATATATATATATATATATATATATATATATATGGGAGCCCTTCCATAGCAACCGGTTGCTGTGAGTACTGTGCAACACCCTCTTTTTATACCGTTGATAAACTTATTGGAAGGCTGAGATGAAACATAAATATATCCCACCCGGCACAACTTGTACCGGCTTTTATTTTAATATGAAGACCCCACCATAGTCAACATGTTGTCAGTTTATGCCAATACACTGAATTTTTAATATTAAATAATATCCAACCGGGACAAGCTCATACGGCTGTAAAAAAAAAAAAAAACAAGGACAAAATAAAATAGCAATAAACATATAAAATAAACAAAAACAAGCCGGATGAGCTTGTCCCGGTTTGTATTTTTTTTTTACAGCCGTATGAGCCGGAATATTTTTAAATATTTTATTACATCTTGCATAATTATTAATAATATAATACGGCCGGTACAGGCTCATACGGCTGTAAAAAAAAAATACAAACCGGGACAAGCTCATCCGGCTTGTTTTTGTTTATTTTATATGTTTGTTGCTATTTTATTTTGTCCTTGGTTTTTTTTTTTTTTTACAGCCGTATGAGCTTGTCCCGGTTGGATATTATTTAATATTAAAAATTCAGTGTATTGGCATAAACTGACAACATGTTGACTATGGTGGGGTCCTCATATTAAAATAAAAGCCGGTACAAGTTGTGCCGGGTGGGATATATTTATGTTTCATCTCAGCCTTCCAATAAGTTTATCAACGGTATAAAAAGAGGGTGTTGCACAGTACTCACAGCAACCGGTTGCTATGGAAGGGCTCCCTATATATATATATATTAAATAATACTATATATTACACATAACACACTGGAGATCCCATATACACTGGCTCAGGTTCTCATATATGTAATTATAACATATCCCATGATTGGTTTCGAGATGACAATGAACAAGTTCTTCCAATATTTATTCTTCACGTTCATCACGCTTGTCTACTTTGAATATTATGGAATGATGATGGTAACCTTGAGTCCTAACCATGAAACTACTGCTATATTGTCCGGTATCTTTTACACTGTGGAATTTGTTCTCAACCGCTTTCTTATGCCCTGAACTGTAAGATTCAATTTCAACCCCATTTCTTTTGTTGTTAGCCGGAGTTACCTAATCACAAATGTAACTCCTATATTATGTTTGGATTAAGGGAATGAATTAATAGAGAAAAGAATGAAATAAAAATAATATATTTGATGATCATTTTGGAGATAAATTATTCCAATAGAATGAAAATTCATTTCATCCCTTGTTTTTTTATTCAATATTGAGAAGTTAGAATAAAATATATTCTAATAGAATGTATATATGTGATAATTTTGTCTGTCAACAACCAAATACACACTTAAAATCATTCTATTCCATTCTCTATTTCATTCCTTCAATCCAAACCATAATTTGATTTATTACAGAGGATTCCCGTGTGGTTGAGATGGTATGAACGGCTGTGTCCTATTTCTTGGAGTTTGTATGGATTGGCTACTTCACAATACGGAGACATGCAGTCTAAGTTCGACACTGGTGAGACTGTGGCAGCCTTCATGAGGAGATACTTTGGCTACAAATATGAGCTTATGGATATGGTTTCTTTCATTGTAATAATTTTCGGGTAGATCTTTGGTTCAGTGTTTGTTTTAGCCACTAAAAGCCTAAATTTCCAGAAAAGATGAATAAAATTCCCAAGGACAATGTAGCTCTATTCTGAATGAATGTCTTACAAACATAGTTTCTATAAGTTATTTAGATTTGTGCCATGAATATTCAATTTTGGCTGTGTATAATGTGTGTGTGTGTGTATATATATATATATATATATATATATATATATATATATATATATATGTTGGAGTGTGATTATTTGGGTCTAGCCATGGTGCAGCCCAATCTATTTAATGGCTCGGGTCTGGTGATGGCTCATATGTATTTATTATGACAGTGGAAGAGTCCTTATTAAAATAGGATTGTGTTTACTTATTTGGAGGGATAAGGAGTTCTTCTCCTAGTAGGAGAAGGGTAAATGTACTTCTATATATATGGCTACAAGCTAGGGTTTAGGGGGATAAGATGAAAGAACACAAGAGATACAACACAAATACACATCTTGTACTCTCAATATTATTATAGTGGATTACTCTCTCTCCGTGGTTTTTCCCTAATTGGGTTTCCACGTAAATTCTTGTGTTCATACTTTATATTTCTTTATTTATGTTTATGTGAGTGTATTTCGTGAGTTTGATTTCACAACAATTACTCCATCAACCGTTGGCGCTATTTTGGCCTGCTGTTTTGGTGATTTCGTCAGGCGTACAAAATCAGGCGTTAACATTGGCGCCGTCTGTGGGAATCGAGACACTTGTTCTAGTGTCGATTTAAAATCACCGACTCACCGAAGGAGGAAGATGTTGGGTACCGAGTAGCTGATAGGTACAAGACCAACCATCTGCTCAACCAATCAGTGACATCTTTATTCATCAACTCAAGAGAAAAAAGCCACGTCAACATTATTTCTTCTGAGTTTTTGAAACAACCCACCCACAAAGGAGACTATCTTGAATAGGGACGGGTCAGACGGGCACCAATGCCTTGAATCAAGAGTGACTCCAATTGGTCATGTCCTACATGTTATACACCACTTTGTCGGCAATTTTAATTAGCAGTAGCAGTTCAAACCGCCACAATCACAATAAACAAACGCACCAGTGCCGTCAAAATCAGAGAAGAACAACTGAAGCACCGACATCACTACCGCCGACAAATATTAGCGGCTTAGATCTGCTGAGTATGAACAAACGAACCACGAGATCAGCAACAACTATTTCCATCAGTCAATGTGTGGTGAAATCAACAAATAAAAAAATGGAGTTCAGATTGAGAAATAGAGAACTTGCTGGGTATTTTTTAGGTCGGAGAATTCAGTTTCTGGAGAGAGAAAAATGGCGAGTAGTCTTTTGGTGGATCGATGTTGGGCTTCGGTTGGGCTGGGATGTTCCGTCGCTACTTGGTGGAACCTGCTGCTATGTGGTGGTCCCAAAATCTAGTCCAAGTCTCTCTTTTTTAGGCCTATCATGTCATGAGTAAGCAACATCTTCTATATGCTTCTGGAAGCCAACCAAGGCAATTCAAGCCCATCCACTTCAGCAAAATGAAACTTAACACTTGAAATCAACATTGATTGTCGGGAAAATAACAAGCCTTAGATATGTGTGGCTCTTAATTTTCACAAATAGAGGGGAGCGATCAATCACCTCCATATATTAAGTAAAAGGTTTCGCTGTCCTTCGTCACTATCAACATCTGCCGACCACATGGGAACAGATGAAGTTAGGTCCGGACCACTTCGACAATCTCTTTGGCGATTCCTCTTCGGGCCACACCGGTTTCACCATATCTTCGGCTGTTTACTTTTGGCAGAAATAAAGTCTGATCGAAGCCTCCCACTGGGGTCGGGACGGCTATTTTGGCAGTATAAGGTTGGATGGCGTAATAAGGTTGGATCCTTCGGGAAGGCTTAGTTCTCCCGAAAGGAAGCCTCCCACTGGGGTCGGGACGGCTATTTTGGCAGTATAAGGTTGGATGGCGTAATAAGGTTGGATCCTTCGGGAAGGCTTAGTTCTCCCGAAAGGAAGCCTCCCACTGGGGTCGGGACGGCTATTTTGGCAGTATAAGGTTGGTTGGCGTAATAAGGTTGGATCCTTCGGGAAGACTTTGATCTCCCGAAAGGATGAAAATCCCGAGGATTAAAATCCAGCGGATAAAAGTCCCGAGGATGAAAGGCCCGAGGATAAAATCCCATGGCGACTTTTTCAAATAGTCTCTTATAAATAAGTTTCCTTATAAATAAGAGACTGGGGGGCAATGGCGGCATAAGGTTGGACAAACGTCCTCTCCAACGGATAACATCCCGAGACGGACCGACATCCTCTCCAACGGATCACATCCTCCGAGAGGGACCGACATCCTCTCCAACGGATAACATCCCGAGACGGACCGACATCCTCTCCAACGGATAACATCCCGAGACGGACCGACATCCTCTCCAACGGATCACATCCTCCGAGACGGACTGACATCCTCACCAATGGATCATTGTCCTCCCGAACGGATTACTTCTTTCAGGACGGACCATCATCATCTCGATCGGACAATATCCTTCGGGACGGACCAACGTCCTCCCGAAAGGTCAAAATAAATATTTATACGGTTCTTCAGAACGAATACGTTTAGTTCCTCGGAACGAACTTTATAATTTATATTCGGTTGTGATAAGGTTGGTTCGGTCGTAATAAGGATGGTTCGGTTGCGATAAGGATGATTCTCTATATATTTGGATGTGTTCGGTGGATTATTTATCTGTCTTCGGTAGTGATAAGGTTGGTTCTTTATATCTTCGGTTCGGCTGTAATAAGGGTGGTTCGATCGGTATAAGGTTGGTTCTCTATATCTTTGGTAGTGATAAGGTTGGTTCGGTTGGTATAAGGTTGGTTCTCTATATTCGGTTGTGATAAGGATGGTTCTCTATATTCGGTTGGTATAAGGTTGGTTCGGTTGTGATAAGGTTGGTTCTCTATATATTTGGATGTGTTCGGTGGATTATTTATCTATATTCGGTTGGTATAAGGTTGGTTCTTTATATCTTCGGTTGGTATAAGGTTGGTTCTTTATATCTTCGGTTGGTATAAGGTTGGTTCGGTTGGTATAAGGTTGGTTCTCCGACAACTTTAGTTCGGCACATGGGGTTCAGGCGTGATATTTTCTCTTCGGCAAATATGGTCGTTTTGTTGGGATATATTTGTATAGTCTCTCATTGGGATATATTTGTATAGTCTCTCATTTATAATTTCCTTATTATAAATAAGAGACTGGGGGCAATATTGGAGTGTGATTATTTGGGTCTAGCCATGGTGCAGCCCAATCTATTTAATGGCTCGGGTCTGGTGATGGCTCATATGTATTTATTATGACAGTGGAAGAGTCCTTATTAAAATAGGATTGTGTTTACTTATTTGGAGGGATAAGGAGTCCTTCTCCTAGTAGGAGAAGGGTAAATGTACTTCTATATATATGGCTACAAGCTAGGGTTTAGGGGGATAAGATGAAAGAACACAAGAGATACAACACAAATACACATCTTGTACTCTCAATATTATTATAGTGGATTACTCTCTCTCCGTGGTTTTTCCCCAATTGGGTTTCCACGTAAATTCTTGTGTTCATACTTTATATTTCTTTATTTATGTTTATGTGAGTGTATTTCGTGAGTTTGATTTCACAACAATTACTCCATCAACCGTTGGCGCTATTTTGACCTGCTGTTTTGGTGATTTCGTCAGGCGTACAAAATCAGGCGTTAACAATATATAACCACCTATTTAGATTGCAGAGTAGCCAAAAATCTCTTTTTTTTTACCCCCAAAGCATAGGGTAATAATATATTTTCCGCAAATCTAAATAACCTCTTTTCTTATCCACTCCTCCAGAATGCAGGCACAGGTAAAAGTATAAGCCATCGATCACTAAAATGGCCTTACGAATTTATAATCATGGAGATCCAAATTGCACAAGTAAAAATATAAGCTAGCTTATGAATTTATAACCATGGAGTTAAATGGGATTACCGTGTATCCTCTATAGCCTCTTCTTTAACATCTTCATCCATGGCTTCTCTTTCCCTTGCCACCACACTGTATCAGTCTACTCGTTCTGAAAACTCCAGAATCTCTCTCCAATTTTCCCGAAACCATATGGTAAAATCTCAAGAAAACAGGTCTTACATCAAACACGTTTCTTCTCTTTGCAAAAATGGCCAAATTCGAGAAGCTTTGGATTATCTTACTGAAGTGGAATCCAAGAATCTGCCGATTAAACCAGAAATCTATGGAGAAATTCTTCAGGGGTGTGTGTATGAACGAGACATCTTTGTGGGCCAGCAAATTCATGCAAAAATAATTAAAAACGGTGAATGGTTAGCTACAAATGATTATATAGAGACCAAGTTACTGATTTTCTATTCCAAGTGCGATGCTTTTGAGGTTGCGAACCGTTTGTTTAGGAGAATTAGAGAACATAATGTTTTCTCTTGGGCTGCAATTATTGGACTTTGTTGTAGGATGGGCTATAGTGAAGAAGCTTTGCTTGGTTTCTGTGTAATGCAAGAAAATGGGGTTTTGGGGGATAATTTTGTTTTGCCAAATGTTCTGAAAGCTTGTCGTGCTTTACAGCTAACTGGATTTGGTAAAGGAGTTCATGGGTATGTGTTGAAATTTGGTTTTGAAGATTGTGTTTTTGTTGCCAGTAGTCTTGTTGATATGTATGGAAAGTGTGGTGTTGTAAATGATGCAGGGAAGGTGTTTGATCGTATGTTTCAGAGAAATGTAGTGACATGGAATTCAATGATTTCGATTTATGTTCAAAATGGTTTGATGGAGGAAGCAATTGGGGTCTTTTATGATATGAGGATGGAAGGAATAGAACCCACACGTGTTACACTGGTGAGCTTTCTTTCCGCTTCAGCCAATTTATGTGCTCTGGAAGAGGGTAAACAAGGTCATGCTATTGCAATTTTAAGTGGGATGAATTTAGATGACATTTTGGGTACTTCCATAATAAATTTTTATTCGAAGGTTGGTTTGATCAAGGATGCTGAGCTAGTCTTTAGTAGGATGCTTGAGAAAGATGTGGTTACTTGGAATTTGCTAATATCTTGTTATGTCCACCATGATCAGGCTGAGAGTGCAATTCGTTTGTGCCATTTAATGAGGCTAGAAAACTTTAGGTTCGACTCTGTTACATTGGCATCTATATTGTCAGCTTCAGCAGATATGACCAGCCTGATACTTGGCAGAGCGGCGCACTGTTATTGTATAAAAAATGACATTGTACTTGATGTGTATGTTGTGAGTAGCATTGTCGATATGTATGCCAAATGTGAGAGAGTTGATGTTGCGAGACGAGTTTTCGACTCCACGGAGAAGAAAGATCTTGTGTTGTGGAATACTCTTTTGGCTGCTTATGCAGAACTGGGTTTAAGTGGTGAAACCTTGAACTTGTTTTATCATATGCAGTTAGAGGGAGTGCCACCAAACTTGATATCATGGAATTCAGTAATACTTAGTTTATTGAGAAATGGACATGTCAATGAGGCCATAGATATTATCGCAGAAATGCAATCCCTTGGTATCCAGCCTAACCTAATCACTTATACTACGCTTATCACTGGTCTGGCTAAAAATGGATTTGGAACGTTGGCAATTATGCAATTCTGGCAAATGCTAGAAGCTGGAATTCAGCCCACCAGTATAAGCATTGTTGGTGTACTCTCGGCTTGTAGGATTACCACATCATTGTGGTATGGAAGAGCTGTTCATGGTTATATTGTGAGGCATAACATTTGTGTATCTTTTCCACTCGTTACTTCTCTTGTGGATATGTATGCTAAATGTGGAAACTTAGAGCAAGCAAAATTGGTGTTTGATATGGCTTCAACCAAGCAGCTGGCCTTGTATAATGCTATGATATCTGGTTATGCATTGCATGGATGTGCTAAGGAAGCTCTTGCACTTTTCAAACATCTGCAGCAGGAGGGTATAGAACCAGACAGCATAACCTTCACCAGTGTATTATCATCATGCAGCCATGCGGGGCTGCTGAAGGAAGGTCTGGATATTTTTGACCTTATGATCTCAGAATACCATGTAAACCCAAGTATGGAACACTATGGTTGTGTGGTTAATCTTCTTTCACGCTGTGGAAATTTGGATGAAGCATTTCAATTTATTGTAAATGTGCCTTTTGAGCCTGATGCACCTATATTGGGATCACTGCTTGCGGCTTGTAGAGAGCATAATGAGATTGAACTCGGAGAATATCTAGCTGAGTATTTAACAAACATGGAACCAGATAATTCAGGGAACTATGTGACCCTTTCAAATGCCTATGCTGTTGTGGGAAGGTGGGATGAGAAGTCACAGTTGCGGTATTTGATGAAAGAGAAGGGCCTGAGGAAGGTTCCTGGATGCAGTTGGATTCAGATAGGAGAAGAACTTCATGTGTTTGTTGCTGGTGATAGAAATCACTCAAAAACAGAGGAAATTTATGCAGCGTTGGCTCTATTTGCATCAGAAATGCCATTAATGGGATATGATTCTCTCGTTAGTGAAGCTTAAATAGTCTGCTCTTGACCGAGGTGGTTCACTGGTAAATTTTAGCAAAGTGATTCAGACTTTCCGGAGAGGGATTGGCTATCAATGGAAGAATAAGAGTGACTGAGTGAGTTGGTGGGAAAAAGATCAAGCACCCCACAGACACATAACGAAAGAGTTTAATTATGACCTAGAGGGTGAGGAGAACAAATCCTACAGGTCTGGCAGATTACTCTTGAAAATTATTATGATTAGGTAATTCCTAGACACAAATTCCAACCACACTGATTAAAATTATCTAGAAACTACTTCATCTAAATTGCATATTCATGATCCCTTTGGATTTCTTGAAGCAAGAAAATGTTCCTCATTTATGGTAGTTCTGTATATATGTAGATTTGCTAAACAAGCATGATTGAGTTTCTACCACTCTCCTAAATGGTGGCTGCCTGCTTTAGCTATGGATGCTTTTTGATTTTCAAGACTCGTGGATTCTACCATCACTTTTAAATTGTACAAGAAATAAAAGGAGAAAGTGAGAAGGTTTTGATGAATATACCAACTTCCAGTTGTAATGCCTCATCAAATGAGTATATTCTCTTTGAATTAAGGAGATCATTTCAAAATTTCAGAGGAACTACTCGAGCTTTTGTTCTATGATTCAATTCTTCATTTGTGCATATCATATACTTTTAGATTGAATATCCTTCACTAGAGTTTTACCTTCCAATATTAGTGTTTTATATTGCATAATAAGCAATGTTAAGACTTGCACAGAAAGTAGCATTGGATTAGGAAGATGTTTGCAGAATGTTAGTAATAAATAGAGACTCTCCATTTCATGGTTCAAATTTAAAATGTGTTGGAATGTGACATCAGAGATGAAATGGAGTCTCCATTTATTTGAAATGGAGAGAATCCTGGTCCAGGTTTACAATGGAAGGTAAGAGAAGAAAGTGAAATGATAATGATGCTATATGTTCTTAACCTTCACCGGTCAATATTCAATTGAGAGTCCGAGAGGGCCAGAGAAATCGATTATCAATGGCGAAATGAGTATTAGGTGGAAGGTGAAAACAACTAATGAAACATGAAATATCTGCGCATAAAAATGAAAAACATATGAATGGCCAGAGCTCTGAAGATCCCATGTCCAATTCTTAGTGCTTTAGCTTTCTGAAATTTCCACTGGTTCTACAGTACAGTCATCACAAAATAATATCCTGACATGGGGTATAGGATTTCATATAAACTATAAGCATGTTCATTTTTCTTTTTCTTTTTTCCTCACATATTTTCCGGGGGGGTGGGGGAAATAGGGAATGTCAAATGCCTGTCTTTGCCACCCCCTTTCATACTCATTTATTTCCTGTACGTAGCAAATTTATCCAAAGTATGAAATTTAATTGCTGAAGCTGAAAGATCCATAGCTAACTATTAACTAAGAAACTGTTGGAAATGAGATTTGAATTGAATGAGAAAATTGACCAGACGGGTCGGGTCGGGTCGGGTCGTGGTCGTGACGGGCGGGTTTGTGAAACTACGTCGTTTTGACGGCGGTTACATGCAAAATTTCCTATAAATAAATGGTGTGGGAAAGCATTTAGAAATAACAAATTTTCCCGTCCCGTTTTGTTTTCTGAAATTCCCAGTCCCGTTCCTTCCTTTATTCCCGTTCTGCAGTATAGAATCATGTTTTCTGCAGAGTCCCGTTCCGTTTTCTGCAGAGTCCCGTTCCCGTTTTCTGCAGTCCCGTTCTGTGTTCTGCAAAATCCCGTTTCTGCAGATTCCGTTCCTTCCCACCGTTCTGCAGTGTTTTCCCGTTCTGCAAATAATTTTCCATTTCCTGTTTTGAGTAAGTATATTTATGCACCATTTTCATGCATCATTACTGTAATTTACATATTACATGCATCATTATTATTGCCAGTAAAAGTTCGAGTACATAACATAGAATTTGCGTTCGATGAATTCTTAATTTTGTAATGCTACTAATTAAGAATTGAAATTCGTTTTATCTTGGGAAGCAATTATTCAATTAACCCTTAGCATCTGTGGGGTAATAAATTTGCTTTAAGGAGACTTTGTGAATTCAAAGGACTCGGATTTATTGATTAATATTTTCTGTGTTATATATATATATATATATATATATATATATATATATATATATATATATATATATATATAATTATGTTTTGTTTTATCATATTTATATATATTAAATAATACTATATATTACAGATAACAATCTTAAAGCAAATTTAATTTTCTGTAATTATCGTATTATTTTATGGTAACACACGAATAATTATTACATATCTGTAAAATTATATGTTGAGTTATAGTTGTGAAGTCGTGTGAATTAATTTTTCTATGTTATTGTGATCAGAAGGACTAGCATCCGCATTAATTATGTTAGTAATGTTAATATCCTATATTAAAAATAACATGTCAGTATGTTAGCATGTTAGTATATTACATAGTATTCTGCAAAATAATTGCATGAAATTACATGTTAATATATATATTCTGCTTTGTATATTATATATATTAAATGTTAACATACAGAATATAACGTACGGAAATAACAGCCATTTTGTTTATATACACATCAATTTTTAATTTGAAGTAGGTAATAATCGGGAAAAAAAATGCAAAATAATGCATGATATGATTTTGTTTATCATATGTTACGTAGTATAATAATGATGATGCTTTTGTTAAATTCATGATAATGATATACCATGATATCTTAACAATATATACATATATATATATATATATACTGTTAGTTAGTATATATATACTGTTTGTGCAGTAAGTGCAATAAGTGAGTAAGATTTAACAGAATTTGGGAATTTCCGTTTTTAGTCTTTTTGCATGTTAACAGTTTAATGCATGATATATATTTCGCAGAAAATATATATATTCTATTTGAATGTAATATATTTTGTACACTGTCATATTAAATTAGATATTTGCATGTTATATATTCCTGTAATCTGTTGATTGCATGTTAAAAGTGTCTAATTATAAACAAATAGTAAACAGAGTTTACTAAATAATATTCTGTTATTCTATTTAATTGCATTTAAATAGAAATAGAAATTATTCTGTTTAACAGTTTATATTACATGTTAATAAATTGCATGTTTATATGTTTATAAATATTGCATGATTAATAGATATATAATATTTTATTTATATATATTATATAATTGTATTAGTATTTTATGTAAACAGAAAATTGTTTGCATATTAATAGATACTATTCTGTTATTGTTTTTAAATTAATATAACTGTTTATTTTGATTGCTAAGATATATTATAGTGTTAATATATAAATATTCTGCAAAAATAAATTTGTAAACAAAATTTGTTACATTTTGTACAAACAGAAATTTGTTTCTGTCTATTGACAATAGACTTTATTTGTATGTATAACAGAAATGGCTTCTACAAGCACCATTCCTGTCGTGAGTATGTCTCATGGAGAAAAAGCCTGAAAGGTTCAATGGAACTGATTTCAAGCGTTGACAACAAAAAATGTTATTCTATCTCATAACATTGAATCTGGCTCGGTTTCTACAAAAGGACTGTCCTACTCTTGTTGAAGGGGAAACTGACAAGGAGAAAGTGGCTGCTGTTGATGCATGGAAACATGCATATTTTCTTTGTAGGAACTATGTGATGAATGGATTAGATAATACTTTGTATAATGTGTATTGTACAATCCAAACTGCAAAAGAATTATGGGAATCTTTAGACAAGAAATATAAAACTGAAGATGCTGGCATGAAAAAATTCATAGTCGGTAGATTTCTGGATTATAAAATGATAGATTCTAAAGCAGTGATCACTCAGGTTCAAGAATTACAAGTAATTCTACATTACATTCATTCTGAAGGAATGTCAGTAAGTGATTCATTCCAAGTTGCAGCAATGATTGAAAAACTTCCACCATCGTGGAAAGACTTCAAGAATTATCTGAAGCATAAACGCAAAGAGATGAATCTTGAAGAACTGATCGTGCGACTAAGGATTGAAGAGGACAATCGAGGATCTGAGAAGAAAAGTGAGAAGAATTTCATTGAAGCCAAGGCAAATATTGTAGAACAAAGGCCAAACAACAACAAAAGGAAGCGTGAAGGCAAAGAAGCTTTCAAAGCCAAGAAGAAATTCAAAGGCAAATGCTTCAATTGTGGTATTCCGGGACACAAATCAAATGAATGTCGCAAGCCAAAGAAGTTCAAGAAAGAACAAAAGTCTCAAGCAAATGTGACAGAATTGGAGAAGCTTTCTGAAGATGTTTCAGACATGAACCTTTGTGCAGTTATATCTGAATGTAATTTAGTAGGAAACCCTAAAGAGTGGTACGTGGACACTGGAGCTACTCGCCATATATGTTCCAACAAATGGATGTTTTCTACTTACAAACCAGTAGAAAATGATGATCAACTCTTTATGGGAAACTCCTCAATTTCAAAGGTTCAAGGACGTGGAAAGATTGTACTGAAAATGACATCTGGCAAAGAACTGACTTTGAATGAAGTGCTTCATGTGCCAGATATTCGCAAGAATCTAGTTTCTGGGTCACTACTGAGCAAGAATGGCTTTAAGTTGGTGTTTGTGTCTGATAAGTTTGTACTTACTAAGAATGATATGTTTGTAGGAAAGGGCTACATGAATGATGGGCTCTTTAAGATGAATGTTATGACTGTTGTACCGAAGTCTATTGATAATAATAAAATTAATTCTTCTGCTTACTTGTTAGAGTCTTCAAACATATGGCATGCTAGATTAGGACATGTTAATTATAATACTTTGCGTAGATTAATTAATTTAGAATTCTTGCCTAAATTTGATATTAATCTAAAACATAAATGTGAAATTTGTGTGAAATCAAAAATGACAAGATTACCCTTTCACTCAGTTGAAAGGAAAACTGAACCTCTAGATTTAATTCACACTGACATATGTGACTTAAAGTTTGTGCAAACTAGAGGTGGGAAAAAATATTTCATAACCTTTATTGATGATTGCACAAGATATTGTTATGTATATTTGCTAAGAAACAAAGATGAGCCCGTAGAAATGTTTCAACTTTATAAAAATGAAGTTGAAAATCAACTTAGCAAAAAGATTAAAGCAATAAGAAGCGATAGAGGTGGTGAATATGAATCGTCATTTGAAGAGATTTTCTCTACTCATGGTATTATTCACCAAACTACAGCTCCTTATTCACCTCAATCTAACGGTATTGCTGAACGCAAGAACCGAACATTAAAAGATATGTTGAATGCTATGTTGAACAGTTCTGGAGCACCACATAATTTGTGGGGGGAAGCTTTGCTTTCTGCCAATTATATTCTTAACAAAGTGTCTCATAAGAAAACTCACAAAACCCCTTATGAATTATGGAAAGGTCATAGACCTTGCTATAAATACTTAAGAGTGTGGGGGTGTTTAGCAAAAGTGATGGTTCCTAAACCTAAAAAGGTTAAGATAGGACCAAAAACAATTGACTGTGTTTTCATTGGTTATGCAAATAACAGCAGTGCTTATCGCTTTCTTGTTCATAAATCTGAAATTAACGATATTCATGTTAATACATTTATTGAATCAACAGATGCATCATTTTTTGAGAATATTTTTCCATATAATGAAAATAATGAGTCAAATTCAAACAAAAGACCTTTGGATGTTACTAATGATAATCCTGAAAATATAGACAAAGAGTCTGTAGTGGATGAACCTAGACGTAGCAAAAGGTCAAGGACTTCAACGTCTTTTGGTCTGGATATTCTAACATTTTTTGTTAGAAAATGATCCTCGAACCTACAAGGAAGCAGTATCCTCTCCAGATGCTTCTCATTGGAAAGAAGCAATAAATAGCAAAATTGAGTCCATTATGCAAAATCATACATGGGAACTGGTGGATCTTCCACCTGGTTCAAAACCTTTAGGGTATAAATGGATCTTCAAAAAGAAGTTGAAAGCTGATGGCTCAATTGATAAATACAAAGCAAGGCTTGTTGTTAAAGGCTATAGACAAAAGGAAGGATTGGATTATTTCGACACTTATTCACCTGTTACAAGAATTACATCTATTAGAATGCTAATAGCAATAGCATCTTTAAATAGACTTGAAATACATCAAATGGATGTAAAGACTGCATTCTTAAATGGTGAATTAGATGAAGAAATATATATGGAACAACCTGAAGGTTTTATAGCTCCTGGACAAGAGAGGAAAGTATGTAAACTTGTTAAATCTTTGCATGGATTAAAACAAGCACCAAAACAATGGCACGAGAAATTTGATAATGTTATGTTATCAAATGGATTTAAAATTAATGAGTGTGACAAATGTGTTTATGTCAAAATCACTCAAAAGGAATGTCATTGTTTGTCTTTATGTGGATGATATGTTAATCATTGGTAGCAACAATGAAGTTATCAACTCTACTAAACGTATGTTGTCAAATAGGTTTGACATGAAAGACTTGGGGATTGCTGATATAATTTTAGGAATCAAGATTTCTAGAACCTCTGATGGAATTATATTATCTCAATCTCATTACATTGAGAAAATACTTGAAAAATTTAACAAGTATAATATAATTCTAAATATGACCCCAGTTGATATAAATCTTCATCTAGCTAAAAATGAAGGTGATGGCATATCCCAACTGGAATATTCTCGTATAATAGGCAGTTTAATGTATGTCATGAATTGTACTAGACCAGATATAGCTTATTCAGTAAGTAAGCTAAGTAGGTATACGAGTAATCCAGGTAAAGATCACTGGAAAGCAATTTTGAGAGTTTTAGGATATCTAAAACATACTCAAAAATATGGACTGCACTATACAAGATATCCAGCAGTATTAGAAGGATATAGTGATGCTAATTGGATATCTGACAATAAAGACTCGAAATCTACAAGTGGATATGTCTTTGCCTTTGGAGGTGCAGCAGTATCTTGGAAATCCTCAAAACAAACGTGTATTGCTAGGTCTACAATGGAATCAGAATTCATTGCGTTAGACAAAGCAGGAGAAGAAGCAGAGTGGCTTCGTAATTTTTTGGAGGATATTCCAAATTGGTCAAGACCTGTGCCAGCTATATGTATACACTATGATAGCCAATCAGCGATTGGAAGAGCACAGAGTCATTTGTATAACGGTAGTCACGTCATATACGACGAAGACATAATACCGTTAGACAATTGCTCTCAAATGAAATTATCTCAATTGACTATGTAAAGTCAAAAGATAATATTGCGGATCCGCTTACGAAAGGTTTAATAAGAGAGCAAGTGGAAAAATCATCGAGTGGAATGGGTTTAAAGCCTATTGTTTAACTAAGAGTCGT